>JBBBDQ010001885.1:1032500-1262500 GCA_037127315.1 Ascarosepion bandense
AATGGAATGGAAAGCCTCTTTTCTTATATTTGGTCAGTTGTGTTTGGGAGTCGGTGGGGTTTAGTATTCAATGTCGAAACAAATGTACCGTTGTCGTGGATATATATAGAAAAATTATGTACATGTTCTAAAATATATTTTATAATAAATATTCACAGCTCTATATATTATATATCGAGCACTGTTTTAAATTAATGTTTTGGACGTTGTAAGAATTCTTTCTTCGTTCTGTATTCAATCGGATATATATATATATATATATATATATATATATATATATAACACTGACCGAAGCAGTTCACATCCAGTATTTTTTTACCTTAAAATATCGAGCAAGGTAAAATATAAACACGGAAAGCGAATGCAAAATATTTCAGTTAAAAGTATGTGATTGAAAGCGACACAAAATAAGGAATAATATGTGTTGCTTGTTTTTAGTGACATATTTTTATATTGAAAAGTTAGATTTGTTTGGGATAGCGCGATTTCTCACTCCTGCCAGACACCAGAAAGAAATGACTCTCCACGTAAATAACATTAAAAAAAGAAAAAAAAAGCAAGACAAAGATAAAAATGGAGAATATATAACGTTAAAAACGGAAATAGAAATGAATATAAAGGAAAGTTAAAACACAGACAACCAAAAGAAAATGTGGGTTAATTTTCAACCTATGGATTATATATATCGATATATTTTAAGACCTTTATCTTCATCTGTGTTTTTTATCCACACTTTTTTTTTTTTGCTGATGTATTCCACGACTTTCCTCAGGTGTAAGTTGTGTCTACTGAACAATTTCTTTTCTTCGCAATTTTTATCTTTCTTTACACCATATGTTTTTCCTACTCTTATCTTTTAGTACATAATAAATATTACACAATACAGAGATCAACTGACGCTACCGGGTTATGTCAAACTTGCAAAGTTGAATGAGGTAGGTGACAGGAAGAGACAGTGTTTAGAAATAAAGATTATGAGGATAAAGAGAAAAAATAAAGATTGACCTTTGGCTTAAAGAGGTCAGGGTTGAAGTATTCAATAAACACCCTATCGTTGCTTCAAGTGGTTGTTCTTGGGAAACTGTCCAAGTGGAATATTTTTCTTATCTTTGCAACACAAAGTTATTCCCTTATTGTAAAGGTCTGATCGGGTAAAACGAAAAATAGATCTTTATGGAATATATATTTTTTTATCCTTATCATTGATATATTAATGCGTTTCTACCTATCTATGTATCGTGTGTGTCACGCTGAACTAATGAAATTCAAACTGTGTTGAGCGTCCGAAAGGACAGAGACACGAACACGGAGTGTAATACATAATGATATATATAGAGAGAAAGAGACGTCGGGCTACAAAAAGTAGGTTTGAATAAGAGAAAGATTTAATGATGGTCTTCTTAGATAAGAGTACTTTTTTAATTGCAAGGGGATTAAATCATATTCCATGACCTAACGATATTCACCTCTAAACCCCAAATGATATTTAAAAATGGAAACTATTTTTCGCTGAATACGTTACAGATTAAGAGAACCTACACTGGGTTGAGCGTCCTAGAGAGAAACAAGAACAATGTGTGACATAGTGAGTAAAACATAAAGACAGAAAAAGAGAGACAGACAGAGTGAGAGAGAGGGAGAGTGAGAGAGAGTGTGTGTGTGTGCGTGTGTGTGTGTGTGTGTGTGGTTGTAGAGAGAGAAAAATGGAGAGAGGGATTACAAGGAAGTCATTTAAGATAACGACAGTTATCTGTGGTGAGGGGTTAAAGAAGCTTTCGTTAAATCAGATTTTACAATCTTTTTACTTCAGTATTTTTAAAATAGATTATGTTACAAAAGATTATGGGTTAAAAAGTATAGAGTGCAGCATTAAATATCTTTTAGTAAATCTGTGTTATTTACAAGTGTCCTACGAATGTATACTCTTATAATGTAATATGTTGGCCCACATATACATATATTCTTTGGGTTTCTTCAGTTTGTATTTACTTATTATTTTTTCATCGTACTGTTTTTTGTGTTCTGTGTTTTTTTTTTGTGTGTGTGTGTGTTTTCTTTTTTTTGTTTTTTTAGATGATTAACTTTGTTATCACAATAATAACAGACTTTCTGCGAGCATATTCGGTCTTTTGAGATCATTAATTTTATTTAACGACTATCACTTTTTATTTTTTTTCGTTATACCAGATATCAGTTGGACTAAATTATGAGATATGAAGTTTAAACAGGTTACATAACAACCGTTTTTGCGTATTCTGTTTAATGTGCATTTCTTCTGATGCATATGTACGTTCATACAACCTTTTTACTCCAAGCGATATAACTAGCCACAAGCTTAGGTATCGATTTTCATTGTTAGTGTTTTCAACAAGAAAATGACGGGTAAAAGGCAAAACTTCGACCCACAGAAGGATGGTAAAAAAAGTCTAATTCTTCACAATTTAAAGAAAAAAGTTAATTAAGCAAAACGAAATATAAGTACTAAAGTAACGTAAAATCGAACTTAGAAATAAGTTCTAAAGTTAACTCCAACAAAAAAGGCATTATTTAAGAGTTCTAAGTTTTAAATATAAACTAACGATGTAACAATGCTGTATTCTTTTTTATAATTTATATTTCGAATAAAAATACAAGATTACTAACCAGAAAAATTTAAATTATGATTAGAATTTGGTTGTTTGGTTAGCATAAACATTGCCAAACTCATTTCAGCCATTCATACATATAAATTTATAGCATTATTATTTATGTACAAATGAAATGTAATTGTTTGTCTAGTAGCCTGTAGCATCTTTCAAGTAAATCTTATATTACATATAAAAGAACATTTCCGACTTTAAGATAATAGATTATTTGAAGAATTAAATTTTTATATCCCAAAACTATTGAAATTGATGACAAATGAAAGCATTAAAGAACGAATTTTCTAGTATAAATCGTCAATAAAACAATTTGTTCATTATAGCCACTCCTAGTTAAAATTTTTGTTTCCACAATTCAAAATAAAGAATCGCTTTTATAACAAAATCAGTGAATATTTCCATGAGAGTCGTTTGTTTTAAGTTTATATTTAAGTCTAACTACCGATTTATTTCTTTGAAAGCTATCGAAAAATTAACATTCATTTTCGTAGTTTACTAAGCGACATATAGCCCAGTGGATATAGACATTAGTTAGTTACAGTGATTTGACCCAAAGAGTTTAATACCTAGCTGCAGTAATAGTGAACAAAGACTGGACTTAAAAGGAAATAATTACATGGCACCTGGAAGTAGCAACGCACATGGAATGAGATTTATATACTTCAGTTATTGAAATAAATGGTTTCGTTTAAAATTCCTAGCACCTGAAGAAGGCTGGATCGTACAACGACTGAAAAGTGGTAAACATGGTAATAAAGATATGGAAGAATGTAAATGATATAAATACTACCTCAAGTCAGGGGTACAGATAAATATTGATACTTACTTCCCGTCGTATAATATTCTGGGTGATATCTATAATCCATTATATGCTTCATAAAATAATTAGTGACAGTATAGTATGTGGCCTACCTCCTTGATTCTGGTATAATATGTGACATATATGGCTGAAATGTGTCTTACCTCAAGAAGATTACAGTTATAGATATATGTATTTCCATATTTATTGAAATAAGTTATTTTCCCTAAAACTTAACAAATAGTTATATTACTTCCTTATAATACTTTTGTTTTAGGTATTTACCTAAATATTTACAGTATTGATTGATACTTACATTCCGTTGTATAATTTTCTGCGTGAGATCTGTAATCTTTTTTCTGCTTCATGAAATAACTGGTACAGGTATAGTAAGTAATCTACCTCCTTGATTCTGGTATAGTAAGTGGCCTACCTAATTTAAATGTGTACTACCTCAGGACAAGTACAGTTATAGATATATGTATTTCGATATTTATTGAAACGGGTTATTTTCCCTAACACTTAACAGATAGTTATATAACTTCCTTATAATACTTTTTGTTTTAGATATTTACCTAAATATTTACAGTATTGATTGATACTTACATTCCGTTGTATAATTTTCTGCGTGAGATCTGTAATCTTTTTTCTGCTTCATGAAATAACTGGTACAGGTATAGTAAGTAATCTACCTCCTTGATTCTGGTATAGTAAGTGGCCTACCTAATTTAAATGTGTACTACCTCAGGACAAGTACAGTTATAGATATATGTATTTCGATATTTATTGAAACGGGTTATTTTCCCTAACACTTAACAGATAGTTATATAACTTCCTTATAATACTTTTTGTTTTAGATATTTACCTAAATATTTACAGTATTGATTGATACTTACATTCCGTTGTATAATTTTCTGCGTGAGATCTGTAATCTTTTTTCTGCTTCATGAAATAACTGGTACAGGTATAGTAAGTAATCTACCTCCTTGATTCTGGTAAGTGGCCTACCTAATTTAAATGTGTACTACCTCAGGACAAGTACATTTATAGATATATGTATTTGAATATTTATTGAAAGTAAATATTTTCCCTAAACCCTACCTAATACCATTTTTCGGTTCTTACAGAATATTTCTCTATACTTATTGTTCGTCTGCGTGGTATCTATAATGTTTTTCTGCTTCCTGAAATAACTGGTATATTATGTGGTTACATCTTTGATTCTTGTATATTATGTGGCCTATCCGGTTTGAATGTGTCCTACCTCAGGAAAAGTACATTTATAGATATATGTATTTGGATATTTATAGAAACTATTTTCCCTAACACTTACCAGATAGTTATAATACTTACTTATAACATGCTTGTAATAATACTTACAGAATTTCGTACTCGATATTCAAAAGATAAACAACATACTATACCAGATGCAAATAATTGATATACAAAACATGTGTTTTCATACTTTTCTGAAAGATATATTTGCGGCCCGGTTTAACCTTGTTAACTTTTAGTCTATATAAAATAGTATAAAATTTAACCGAAATGCAACTAAGTTCATACGAATTTCTATTTCTTAGTTTTAGTTTTGTTTTTTTTTTCTCAAAATAAATCATTTGACTCAAATCATTAAAAAGTTGAGCAAAGAGTCATCAGTGATTTCCCTAACTTCATGCCAATGACAACGTTGGAAATAATTGCCTCAACCTGATACATAATGCGATGATTTCAATCTCAAACAGAAATCAAATAAATGATAGTTCTCATTTGTGTACAATCGTTATCTGTATAATAAAATAGAAGTTACCTGCATTATCTAATATTATCTGCTCAAAACGAAAGGGTGTACACATCATGGATAAATACACACCATGATAAAAAACATCCTCATTGTTTGTGCTTATATATTTGATAAAAGACTGTTTTGAAAATATATTATCATTTAGATAATGACAAAACATGTTAAAAAATTATGCAAATATTTTTATATTTCTTTGAAGGAACGAAAAGCCTAACTTAACCTGTAAACATTTTTTTTTTTATAAGCGTTTCACCCCGAGCAAGGCATGTCACTGCCACTACTGTGCAGGGGGCTACGTAGAGAGGAGAAAGGCTGGTTAAATATAGGACATTTAAGAGGGTGGGTGATAGGCGGGTGAGGATACCGAGAATGAGGGTTGGGTAGATGAGAGTGTTGTGAGAATAGTTGGGAGTTAGTGTGATAGGAGGTGTCTATTGACCCTACATTTAAACACCTGGAGATTGTAACTGTCGGGAAAGCAGAGTTGTGGAAGGGAGTTCCACAGGCGGGAAGCGCGAGAAAAGAAGCTGTTGGAGTAGAATTTACGGTTACATCTTATTTGTTTAACTGTAAAAGGGTGGGACCTAGTTGCTAATCTAGTATCTCGTGTAAATTCGTGCTTGGGCGGCACCAGTGATCTAAGCTCATCGGAGCAGAAGCCATGAAAGTACTTGTAGAAGAGGCACAGGGAAGCTACATCACGCCGGTGTGAGAGCGGCTGCAGCCGGTCTGCCAAGTTAGTATCAACCACGTTACAGATCCTCCTTTGTATTTTGTCAAGCAGCCCAAGGAGAGCAGCAGGGGCACCCGACCAGATATGGCAGCAATATTCAATACACGGGCGGATGGTAGATTTGTATATGTGCAGAATAGTTTCAGGTGGGAAAAATTTCCGGGCCCTGCACAGAGAGCCGACTTTCATAGCAGCAGATTTGGCAATGGATTCAATATAGTCATTCCATTTGAGGTCCGCCGAGAGTGTAAGGCCAAGGAGGCGTAGTATTTTACTCTCTGGGAGGCTAGCCTGTCCCATGCTAATGGGAGGTAGATGCGATAGTCTATGGTGGTTAGTTGATAACAGCTTTGTTTTGGAGGCATTGAAATTTACCAACCATTTCCTACCCCAGGTCACTACGGATTGGAGGTCCCTTTCCAGTGCGGCAGCGAGGTTCACTTTGTCGTCCAGACCTGGTTTCTGATCGATGCGGGAGTAGATTGTTGTGTCGTCGGCATACATGCCAACTTGGGATCTAATGGTGTCGGGGAGATCATTAATGTAGATCAGAAAGAGCGTGGGACCTAGGATAGAACCTTGAGGGACGCCCGCGTTCGTATGGTAGTTTTGGGAGGCATGCCCATTTAATACCACCTTTAATGTGCGGTTAGAGAGGAAGGACTGGATGAGGTCAAACAGATGTCCAGTTATCCCATAGCTCCGCAGTTTGCACAAGAGGCCAGCATGCCAGACCCTGTCGAATGCTTTGGAGATATCCAAGGCAACGGTTCGGGCTTCACCATTCTTGTCGAGTGCCTGGTATATGTACTCGGTAATGGTCGTTAGCATATCAGCAGTAGACCTGGTGAAGCGAAACCCATACTGTTTGTCAGAGAGAAGCCCGTTGGTCATAAGGTGCTGAATCACCTCGGCGTTGATAATGGCTTCGAAAACTTTGCCAAAGATTGGAAGGAGACTAATAGGACGGTAATTGGCGGGGTCCGAGGGTTCGCCAGAATTCTTAAATATAGGTACTACGCAGGAGGACTTCCAACAGGTAGGAAAGCAGGAAGCAGATAGGCAGAGGTTATAGAGTTTAGAGAGGACAGAGGAGAGTTCTGGGGCACATTTCTTCAGTACTATGACTGGGATTCCGTCACCGCCGCTCGCTTTGTGTGGGTCAAGTTGCGCAATTATCTTGGCGACCAGCGAGGGCGAGATGAGGACGTTATTTAGTTGAGCCTTAGTTCTGGGTGGGAAGTCTGGTGTAGGTATTCCTAACGAGTCCAGTGTCGAATTGGTTGAGAATTTACGGGCAAAGCACTCAGCCTTGTCGGCTGGGGAGGTGAGAACTTCAAATTCATTGATTAGTGGGGGTATTGAAGTCTTGTTCCTGCTGAGCACGCTTTTGCAGAGACGCCAGTAATCTTTGGAGCCAAACTTAGAGGATGCTATGCGTTGCCTAATTCTGGTAGCAAACGCTCTCTTGGCTTCGTTCAGTACTTTTTTGCACTTGTTCCGTGTGGGTTTATTTCGAAATAAGAGCCTGATAACTTACCCCACTTTAAAAACAACGTTCTTTAGAAAACCATGAATTCTATTCAAATTGATGCAGTTCATAACATAACAATTATGATAAAACGGTTGGAAGTCTGAACATTATTGATTCTTTAAGAAATGTTTATGGAGATAATTCCATGAAAAAATAATAAACAATTTAAAAATTAGATTATCTGATTTTCAGAAACGAAATGAGAAATTGTATGGCCCAAATGAAAGAAGCCAAGAGAAAATAAAACCTGAAGTGTTTTAAAATACATAGCAGATATCGGCATCTGAGCAATGGTTAATCAGAACCACTTCCTTTAGTTTTACTCTTATGAAGTTGGCCCAACAAACAAAAACATTACTTGTAGAAAACATTTTATGAACTAAAAGTATTTGTAAATTATATAAAAAGAATAAATTATAAATAAATAATACATTGATGTAACCTAAAATTATTAATGGCAATAACATTTTTAAAATATAAAATCAATCAACTTAAATAATGTCTTTAGATATTAAAGGAAATATGAAAATTAATTTTCTTGTTAATAAGCAGGCAAAATGCAATTTTTTTAAGTGATTTCCCTTTAAGCAAGTTCGTTGGCAATTACAGTAAAAAATAGTACAAGAGGTATTAGAGAAAGGATAAACTGACTCAGAAAATTCGATGGTTGCAATTTACGTTGAGTTTAATTTTTTGGATAGTGTAGCTATAAGGTATGTAAATAAATGGAAAGGAATTTTCAAAGGCACGAAGAGCGAGAAAAGACACAATTGAAATAGAATATTGGTTACATTTAACAATGTCATCGGTGTGGTCGAGGCACTAGGATAAAAACACTCGCGTCAGAGCAGTTGCCATGGAAATATTTTCAGACAAGACAGATGGAAGCCACGTCACGTCGGTGAGAAAGTGACTGAAGACGGAATGACAAGTCAAGATCGATTGCATGTGAGATGTTTCTTTCGTTTTGTCCAGGATCTCGAGATGAATAGCAGGAGTACCCGACCAGATATAGCAACATTACTGAATGCAGGGACGAATGGTAGATCTAAAAGTGTGCAAAATGGATTCTGACAAGAAGAAAAATCCGGATCCGTCACAATGAAGCAACTTTGTCTATTCTATTTTATGTTATTAAATAAGTTTTTACAATAATCGAATATACAGAATTGTAGTGGATAGCTGCATCCATTTCTTATAAAACTGAATTAATGTCTAGAATATATATTTGGTAACCTAGTATACATGTTCCGTTATTTGTTTCGGATTTCACGACCCGCTACTATTTCACAAAATCGGATATTGAGGTTCTACCTTACTAGTTTTATTTAATCTTCAAAACCTTTGTTAAGATTTATTTCCACGGAGGTGCTTGATAAGTGTTTGCTGATGTTACACGCTGTCGTAAATGCTGTTATTTATTCTCAAATGTGACTAATCAAATTCACCCCAAATTTGGAGCCCATCACTTTATTCAATCTGCAGAAATATATTGTACTTATTCCATTTTGCGTCAGTGGAAGAAATATCTCGTGTCTGTTAATACTTTTAGTGTTATTCATTTGCGTCTCGTTTACTGATTACATCAACTGGATGTAAGTTTACATTGCTACCAATCCGAAAGAGTGAAGTTATAACTAACTGGGAACTAGTTCTTTAATCCACTACGTTTTAGCAATTTACTAGCTTAGATATGGAACAAGGCTGAAAGTTATGAAATACTTTATGAGGATCGAACTTACTGTTCAACTCTAATTGATCTAGTGAGACAAGATTTCTAACCATATCGAAGCGAACAATAACTGATTAATCGCAATTGATCGAGCGAGACATTACTAGGTTACAGTACCAGCCATAATTATTAGGCCACCTCAGTTTGTCTTTTAATGATGTATTTCATACTATTTTTAATATTTATTGCCAAGTGGATTATTCTAAAGGAAAACAGAATTGCTTTTTATATGAGTGGCAGCCAGGAAGTATTTGCTTTGGCCAGCCAAGAGGAAGAAGAGACTAGCATAGGAAAGAGAACACAAAAACTGGACACCAGAACAATGGCCAAAAATGTTGTGGACTGATGAGTCTAAATTCGAACACTTTGGGAGTAAAAGGAGGGTGTACGTGCTGAGAATAGTTAGGGATCGAGTGAAAGATGAGTGCCTACAGTTATCGATTGTGAATCCTGCGTGGTTTGGGGCTGTTTTGCAGGCACGACTTCAGGTGATTTGGTTGAAGTAATAAGGACTATGGAGCAAGAACGGTACCATTCACTTTTACAGAGACATGCAATTCCATCTGGATTGCGTATTGTGGGTTAAATTTTCATCCTCCATCAGGATAATGACCAAAAACATACTTCTAAATTGTGCCAACATTATTTAAAATTAGAAGAAACTGCTGGCGGGTAAAAAGTTATGTGTTTGCTACCTCAGTCATCAGACTTCTAACCAGTTGAATTTGCATGGGATGAATTGGACAAGAGAAGTAAGAAGAAACGACCTAGTAATTTTTGGAATTTGGTTAGATGTCTAAAAGATACATGGAATGAGTTGTCGGAGGATGATTTTAAAAAGAAACTTGTGGCAAGAATGCCCAGAGTGTTTGCAGCCTTTGTGAAGGCAAAAAATATTATTTTGATGGGACTGCAATATAGGTAGTTATTAAGTATTTATAAATTCATTTATGCACATGTTATTGTGCAGTATGAACAAAAGAATCATTCTATTTTCATTTTTCAATATTCATTTGTCAATAAATACTAAAAAAATAGTATAAAATAAATCATTTTTTAAAATACTGGGGTGGCCTAATAACTATGGCCGGTATTGTAGGTGTTTCTTAGTTTCGGTTAAAAATTCTGTAAAGTGTACGAAAGAAGAGAGACTTGAAGAATGCCGCACAGTACATAGTTCGAAATAGAAAGATAATTTTGCTAGTTCAACTAATAAATGTTTTTAGAACGATCAGTTAATGTTTGCCAAGTTTAGCCGAATATGATCAAAATCAAATGACGAGAATCACTGAAACAGTCGGGTCTCCCTGGGTATGACAATGTTCTGGCGAAAATCTCTGTAATCAGGATTTTTTTTATTTAGGAGCGTAACAACACCACTTAATTGACGTTGTTCCTAGATCCGCCTTAACCACGAGTGTATACACCTGTTAGTCTCCCAGCTATGGTCAAATAATTAATCTTCAAACTGGGGTCAAAATACTATGAAATCATAAAAATAGATTTTGTCTTTTAAAAAAAAACATCATCAATAAATTTTTGAAAAAAAAAAAATTACCAAAAATAAATTTTCAAAAATTATCAATATATTACACACTCTCTCTCTCTCTCTCTCTCTCTCTATATATATATATATATATATATATATATATATATATTTCAATACATTTCTAAAAGAAAGTTTAACGCTCCCTAGGAAATTAAATTTTGCTATTAAATAACTCATAAGTTGATATGTTCTTTAACAAACAAACAAAAATAAGAGAAAATTAAACAAAATCAAATATTTGAGGCGCTGTTTTAGTTCTATATTTAAGCCCAATTAACATCTTATTTAGGAATCCTCTGTGTAAAAAATGCCACCCATTTACAGAAGAATTGAGGGTCCCAAGAATCTGATTATATCAAAGCAGATAGTTTATGCCATTAATGGCATCAGATGGTATAATTTCAAAATATTTCATTCGTTAGAAAATAAAAAAATCAGAATGTTCTAAATCAGACTTTAAGCTGTATGACTGAGAATTCTCTCAATTTTAATCTTCTTTGATGAGTTTATTGAACAGGCTTATTTTTGTGATGGAAAACGAAACTTTAATGAAACTTTCCATTTCGCATTTTTGATATTTTGCTAATTTTCTCAAAACACTTATATTAAGGAACTGTTTATATTTTTCATCTATTAGTTTATTTTAAAATAAAATCCTTTCTTTATGTTCAGTGTTCTCTCTGGATGTCCGCGATCATGGCTCACCACAAATCCCTGTCCGATGTAAGTCTTAATATTATTTGTCTTTCTTATTCCTTCTAAACCGTGTTTTGCTATCCATTTATTCAATCTAACTATGTTTTGCGTTAATATTCTCTGTCTTTCTTGTTTTCAATCTGTCTCATGAGAAGCGGTGCTTCGACATTTTTTACCACAGAAGTCTCTAAATATTTCTCTTTTGCTTATAGTATACATTTTCCACCTTTAGCTAACAATTGATTTGATAGAGCTTTGTTTTCAGGATAGCACTGATAAAGAAAATGCTCATCTCTAGTTATCAATGACCTAAGAAACTCCTCAGATTTTGAAACATATTTGTTTAAAATTTTCACTAAACTGTATGTTGCTCGTCCGTGCGCAATGATTGACTCCTCTTTTACAGATAGAGTTGTGTGGGCTGAACCCCGTAAAGTTCGTGGATTTTTAATCATCAGTTTTCGTCACTGAAATCTCGCAAACATATGTAGATCGCCTGTCGCTTAGTTCGACATCTTAAACTACGTATAATTATTGTTCGAGACGATAAAAAACTCTTGCGGACACTATCTCCATAAACTCTTTACGCAGATATAAAAAGTGCCTTCAGTCTTCTAAACAAGATTTACAATATCAGTCAGTAAAGTACCATACGTTTGGGCGATCATGTCTCGAAAGAGACATGACTGACTAGGCAGAAGATTATCCCGCAGTAGATTGCCATTGCTTTCTGCGGTAGACTGGTTGCCGACCAAGGCTATAGAACCTAATCTGTCCTGTTATTTAACCCATGACTGGAAGGAAAATTGCCATACGTGAAACACGCTTGAGCGATCATGTCTCGAAAGAGACATGACTGACTGGACAGAAGATTATCCCGCAGTAGGTTGCCATTGCTTTCTACGGTAGATTGGTTGCCAGCCAAGGCTATAGAATCCAATCTGTCCTGTTATTTAACCCAAAAGTGAAAGGAAGAGACGGATTAATACCTTTCCCAAGGGTATTTGCGCGTAAGTGAATGCAATGAATTCAACTGGAATTCGATCTGGGCTCCCCGATTTCTCGTTCCGAGCCGATATCCACTGCATCACAACGCAATATACTTGATGTCAATATGTTCAATTTTGACAGGATGGCCACTACTCTGAAGAAGTTTATTTAAAAAGAGCATAAACTCTTAAATATTATTTCAATCTGGGCAGTAGTAAGTAATAAATAGTTGAGATATTTATCGACGAAACAAGAACGATCTACTCCCGAAAATTACCGGTATTCTACCACATGGACACCTGTTTAACTTTTCAGTATGTCTTAACTATCTGGTATGTTGAATCCTGCATGTTTTTTTGTTTTTTAATTTTCGTCGTTTTAATTGTTCTTCATTTCTGTTTGAATTTGTAATTTTTAGCCTCAATTTTTTTTTTAAATTGAAGTTTTTAATTACTAGCATTAGGACTGTTTGCTCTTGATTTTGGCGTTGACATTTCGTTTAAAATAGTGTAAGTATTTTTTTAAAAATAATATCGCTGTTTAAAAGGATTTCTATGAATTTCTAAGGGTACAGCAGCGGTCATTCTCTCCCTTCTACCCTAGGTGGTGAGCCATGCGCTCTGGACCATTCTTGTTTCTCTCTCTTTTCTGATTTCAACTAGCCAAGATGGAGGAAGAGACACGCCGAATATATCTGTGAAAATTTAAAAACGGTATTCTACCAGGTGGACACCTGTTTAACTTTTTCAGTATGTCTTAACTATCTGGTATGTTGAATCCTGCATGGTTTTTTTCTATTGCAGTAGATAGTACCTACTATCACCCGGTTTTGCACTCCCCTCACTTTTGAACGGGAGTAGAAGTGATTGTCTTGTTTCTTTTTTAGGAAGGGGTTTCCGGTTCACTTTCCCTCTACTTCGGGTTTAACGTTAGTTCGGCTGGAAGCTCTTTGCAGTTATTGAGCATGGTGGCAACGCCCCTTCATTCTGAGATGGGTTTTTCGTTCCTGGTTATCCTCCCCTCTCCAGGAAGGACTCCAATGTCCATATGCATGGGCTTGGTTTTTATATCAGCGAACACCTACCTCCAACCAAGGTAACATCTCTTGAATCCCTGGATCATGCTTTCATGTGCTTCCGTCTCTCACTTCTAAGATCGATTAGCTATCTCTTCTTCCTTTACCGCTCCGCCTCCACCTCTAACTGTTCACTTTTTTTCTTCTCACTTTTTTTTTCAATTGGAGTAGATAGACTAAACTATCGCCCTGTTTGACACTCCACCTACATCTATTGTACAGGTGTAGAGGCTCATCCCTTGTTCCCTTTTTAGGATGTGGTTTCCGGCTTTCTCTTTTCTAATCTTTTCACTTTTCCTTATTTATTTTTTCAATTGGAGTAGATAGACTAAACTATCGCCCGGTTCACACTCCGCCCACGTCTATTGAACAGGTGAAGAGGCTCATCCTTTGTTTCCTGTTTAGGATGCGGTTTCCAGCTTTATCTTTTCCAACCTTTTCACTCTTTTCTTTATTTTTTTCCTCAATTAGAGTAGATAGACTAAACTATCGCCCGGTTAACACTCCACCCACGTCTATTGAACAGGTGAAGAGGCTCATCCCTTGTTTCTGTTTAGGATGTGGTTTCCGGTTTCCTCTTTTCCAATCTTTTTACTCTTACTTAGCACCCTGCACATCAGTGACGTTATCGCCTTGCTTGGGGTGATATGATCAAAAAAAAAAAAAAGAGCGTTCAGTTCGAAATAATAACATAGACGAAAAAAGTCAACGACGAGTAAATAATGCATAAAATTCATTCTATTGCCTAGAAATACTTACGCCTCATGCAGGTTGACATACCTAAGATCAGGAATATTTTACTTAATATATAAAAAGAGATGGTGTAGTTTTCTCATGATATACGTTTATCTACCAACTTTTTGAAAGTCATTCTTTAAATCAGCGCAGTAGCTTTTCCAATTTTTACAAGTTGGGGAGCCTATCTGTCTGGAATTGCGTATTCATAAATTTCGATTCGGGTACTGACTGCCGGTACTGGTGGGATATATGAATTTGTGCTAAATCTGCCTCGGTTTTCTCTTTTAGTTACCAAATGTTATATATGTGCAAAAGGTTGGAATATCCTCCTCTCGATGTGGAATGGACACTACTTGTTTCATATAAAACCTATTTGCATTCAATCGATATTGTAACAAAGACAGTCTGGTTAATTGAACCGTAACAGTTGTCTTCCATTATGTACCACTGACAAAGGCTTCGTCTTCAATCGCACAATCCAGTGATATTGACGTCACTGGACTGGCGATCATTTTTATACCCTGGCCGACAGTCAAAACACAAATGTCAGGAGGTGACATCGCAGAAGTCGTAAAAATAATCTCGAACAAACTATTTTAGACACGAAGCCAAAATATATATTTCCATCTAAAATTTTCGACCTCCATGGACAGATAATGCTGCAAATTAAACCATAATTACAATATGATCTCTAACATTAAACAATATTTAAGCTATTTTTATGTAACATTTTTTACTTGTTTTGAATCTGAGAATAATTCCGTAGCAATTAAATGTGCAAAAACTGAATGATATGAATTTTTCCATATAATATTCTGACAGAGTCATTGATTACGCAGAGAAGACAATATCAGTAGCAAGAATCATAATAAAAATGATGTAAAAGTGTCATACGTAAATCTATGTATAAGTTAATATTAACATAATGTCAAAGCACGAATTCAAAATACATAATTTAATAACACATCTTTATAGCTATAGGTACATACATAAAACAATACATACATTCAGTTACATTCAATATAAAATAACCCTTGATGATATATAAAAGTGGAGTCGAAAGAAGAGCTCAGACACAGAACATTCGGTGCATTCCTACATGAATTACGTTCAGAAAAGAACAAAATTATAGGAAGGAAAACATTAATGAAAAAATGCTTATTTGCAGTCGTTTTAATGGAACCGGCCTGAATGTCTATAAGACATGTTGTTAGGAAAATGTTTGACATTAGAGGAAGTCTAGATTTGATCGGTTGCTTCTTAAACTACTCGACTATGATATCATTGTCCATACGAATCAAAATCAAGCCTTATATACACTATTTTCCGATTATATCCGTTGTTAATTCCATTTCGTTAATCACCGAATCTTAGCATAATATATATATATATATATATATATATATATATATATATATATATAATGAGAGAGAGAGAGAGGGAGGCGTTCTTTCTGACTTTAAGTCTCAGATTTCAGATCATGAATATTTTATTTCAGTTTATTGCTCGTCGATAAAAGACATTACGTTATCGAAACTTTCAAGTTTTAGCTTATTTTCCTGCTATGCTACTAAATGGTTTAAAGGTCTAATAATATGCAATAAACAATATTATAGCTGTCGTTTTTATCTCTGACTTCTCTTTCAACGGCCTATATTTTCTAAATTACGAATAATCTTTTACAAACAAAGAGAAAATTACGTCGAAAATTGTCCAAAGTTTATTTCGAAAGAAAGGTACGATAAATATGGTTATAACTTTCGACTTTTTTACGTCATCATCAGGGTAGATCTTTACCATTAGTAAATTTAGTAGAACTAGTGAGTGTTGTGACATAGAAAAATACTTGTTTGATGTAAGCGAGGTGTGGCTTTTTGTTATCCATTTGAAGATGCGGTCTCTTAAATTATAATTGTTATATTTTGATTGGTAGTTGTTTTTGTTGTATATATATATATATTTTTAATCATTTCACCCCGAGCAAGGCAGAAATGCCACTGATGAGCGGTGGGGGGGGGGGGGGGCTACATAACTGTAAAAAGATAATTACAAAAGAGTGAGGAGTACAAACTAGTTAGAAAGGAGCAATAGAAAGCTGAGAATGCAGGTGCGATGACAGATACATAGGTGGAGAGATAGGGAAGGATAAACGGGGGTGGGGAGAGAGCTAGAGTCCAGTGGTTAATAGATGAATATTGACATTGCATTTAAATTTCTGGAGGTTGTAGCCGTCAGGAAAGCAAGAATATGGGAGCGAGTTCCACAGGCGGGAAGTGCGAGAGAAGAAGCTGCAGGAGTAGAATTGTCGTCTGCATTTGGCTAACCTGACTGTGAATGGGTGGGACCCAGTTGCCAGTCTGGTTGCACGAGTAAACAACTGTTGAGGAGGCACCAGTGACTTAAGTTCGTCCGAGCAGAAGCCATGAAAGTATTTATAGAACAGACAAAGTGAGGCCACATTTCGACGATGAGGAAGTGGCTGCAGTCGAGCCGCCAGATCAGTACCTATCCGGGATCGACATAGTGACCCAACCTTCTTAGCAGTAGATTTAGCTATGGATTCAACATAGTGGTTCCATTTGAGGTCTGAGGAGAGGGTAAGGCGTAGTGTGTTGCTCTCAGGGAGACTCGCTTGGTCCATGCTTATGGGAGGCAGGAGAGGTTGCCTGTGATGGTTGACAGACAACAGCTTGGTCTTAGACGCATTGAAGTTGACAAGCCACTTCTTGCCCCAATTCACCACAGAGTATAGATCCCGTTCAAGGCCAGCAGCGAGATTATGTCTGGGACACCAGCATTCGTGCTGTAGGACGAAGAGGCACGCCCATTCCAAACGACCTTCATTTTGCGGTTATTTAAAAAAGATTGGATTTGGTTAAGCAGGCTACAGGTAATACCGTAACCCCGTAGCTTGCATAGGAGGCCAGAGTGCCAAACCCAGTCGAAAGCCTTGGAGATGTCCAGAGCAACCGCGCGAGCCTCGTCAGACTCATAAAAAGCCTGGAGCATGTACTCCGTTGGTGGTTTTTAGAATGAGCGAGGAAACGTTTTTGTTGATCACCGTTACAAATGTTTAATCTCAATATGGGCACGTGTGTGTCTGTGTGTAATTTTTTTCTGGATTATTTTGAATATTAACTGTTGTATCATTTGGGTCTGACGAGCAGGTTTGCTGCAAAATACGTATTACCCATGAAATTGTAGAATATCTGAAATTTTGTCTAGATTATATTACTCTGTTAAATTAAATAAATAAATTTAACACTAAGTTCTTTTCGGAATTTACCTAACTTAAATACCAAATATTCTAGGTTATATATATGTAATATTTTTATAAACATATCACCCCAAGCAAGGCATTTTATTGCCACTTTTTGCAGGGATTTACATAGGAAGAAAATTATGAGACAGAGTGACAGGTTATAGGGGTGTCAGAAAGTGGGTAAGAGAAGGATGAGAATACTGATGAGAGTGGAGTGGACGGAAAAAGGAGCATGAAAGAGAGTATGCAGGTTAGTGAAATAGGAGAAGACTATTGACTTTACATTTAAATCTGAGATTGTAGCTGTTCAGAAAACAAGTAAATGGAAGAGAATTCCACAGGCGGGAAGTGCGAAGCTGATGGAGTAGAATTTGCGTTTACAATTAACTGGTTTCACAGTAGAAGGGTGGGACCTAGTTACTAATCTTGTAGCTCGAGTAAATTTATATATAAGGGGCAACAGTGAGCTAAGGTCATCGGAGAAGAAACCGTGAAAGTATTTGTAGAAGAGACACAAGGAAACCACATTGCGTCAGTGACAGTATCTGAGCTGCCAAGTCGGGATCTATCACATTGGATTTTGTCAAGGACACCGAGGTGAATAGCAGGAGCACCCGACTAGATATGGCAGCAGTGTTCAATGCACGGGCGGATGGTAGGTTCGTATATGTCCAGGATTTTTTCAGACGGACAAAAACTTCCTGGCCGTACACAAAGAACCGACTTACTTAGCAGCGGATTTAGCTATAGATTCTATGTGCCTACTTGGGATCTTATTACATCTAGGAGATCGTTAATGTAGATAAGGAAAATTATATGATCTAGTATAGAGCCTTGAGGGACACCCGCGTCCATATGATAGCATTGAGAGGCATATCCCTTCAATACTACCTTCATTGTGCGATTTGAAATGGAACGACTGGATAAGGTCACACAATCGTCGAGTTATACCATCACCATGCAGCTTGCGTAGAAGCATCAGCATGGCAGAATCTGTCAAACGCTTTGAAGATATCTAGGGCAACAGTTCGGGCTTCGCTGTTCTTGACGAGAGCCTGGTGTATATATATATATATATATATATACTTAGTTTACATCCGATATGAATCAACGATGTTTTTGCTTATGCTCTATGCAATCAACATCTGACATTGTTTTGATTATATTTTTTCAGCTGCTACGTAAGTTCACTTGCACTAAAATTGTCATTAATTCGACAATGAAATATAGAAAAAACATAAGAGAGTATGTTTTAATCAGTGTTAATTGGTCTGTAATGCTCTTCAATATTTCATTGTTTCTATTCTGTGAATTAGTGTTTTCGTTTTATCTATAAAATCTGATCCTGCCAATCTACTTCTCTCATTCTGCCTTTTATCCTAAGTCTTCCCCAAGAGAGAAGTACAAAATATCCCCAAAAATGTGCCAGCCATTCTTGAACATAGAAATAGTACCTAAGGAAAACAATGTAGTACTCGGTGTAATAAAGATTACAAGACTCTAATCATATATATATATATATATATATATATATATATATATGTGTGTGTGTGTGTGTGTGTGTGTGTGTGTGTTTAATCTGCAAGCAGCGCTCAGCGAAAGTTTTTACCGCTTATTAGTAATATATTTATTTTGTTTTGTCAGAATCATCTGTAAATGATTGGTTTTAGGCTTTTAACCTGAGCAAAAATGTTTCCTAGATCGCACCGTTCAGCTAAACAATTGTTACGCTATTTTTGGCATTACTTTGGGACTTAACATCATCTTGTTAGTTTATAAAATATTTCAACATTATCGCTGGGAGCGATTTACTCAACAAAGATGAAGTAAATTCAGTCGTTACTGGATTAAGAATAGTGCATTAGTTTACTGAATTATTAAATAAACTTTTATTTTTATTATTTTATAATATATTTTATTGTATTTTATCGAATGTGTTCGGTAGCAACGAGAAAGTTATTTACGCCATATTGTCTGCCGACGAAGTTTCCAAACGAATGCGCAAATATATTTTATATTTTACTCAGCTTATTTGGTTATTCACGACGACTAAAAAAAAGTAAAGCGATGCCCTGTAATTCGTTTGCACACCTAACACAATGTGTGAGACAAGGTAGAGTTTAAATTGTGACTCGGTAGCCGTTCAAGAATTAGTCAATCCACCTAGACTCTTCCTCTTTTGGAGAAAGCCTGAGTCTTTCAGACTGTGTGTCATAACATCATCTCCCTACCGATGTAGACATAACAGTGACTTATTATTATAAAACAACGAATATGAAGGACAGAATTTTAAATCCCTACTATGTCGTAATTAATATATGGAGACAAGTCCATAACAACATTGAATTTTCCAGAAAGAGAAGGGAAAAAAGAGCCGTCCAGAGGACAGTATTCAAATGTAAAAAATATAGTTTTAATCAAGAGCGCTGGCTGTTCGAATTTGTTTTGGAGGGAGAATGGTATTTTGCTATTTTCCTTTGTTTCTTATTAGAAATCTATAAGAATGAGCATATACACACACACACACACACATATATATATATATATATATATATATATATATATATTCAAAACACATGCTGTTAAATATAAGAGACAATGAATGTCTATTATGTTTAATCCTGAGCCGTTCTAAAAATTGTATTTTGGTTTTAATTTCAGGTAAAAATAAAGACAAAAATTCTTCAAAATTTGAATAATTTTTTAAAAGTTGGTTTGAAGCTTTCGGCTCACATGAGTCATCTTCATAGAGGTTACAAGGATGTTAACATAAAAACATCTACCATCATCGACGTTTTTATCTTGTATTGACATAAAACTTTGCTAAACAACGATAACACTTACCAAAAATAGCAAACGCAGTTGTAAAATTTGTAATGCGGTTCTATGACGTCACACCGCGTGAGAGCGCAAGATGATAACAGAACCATGTATTTAAATGCAATATAATGTGTTATGACCAGATTTAAACGTGATTTTATTAGGTGTAGGTTGTCTGGATTTAATGTAGATAGGCTCCAATATCTGAAGGTTCTTTTTACTGTGTGAATTTTTTTTTATAAGCGTTTAACCCCGAGCAAGGCATATCACTGCCACTACTGCGCAGGGGGCTACATAGAGTGGAGAAAGGATGATTAAATATAGGAAATATCAGGGGGTGGGTGGTAGGCGGGTATGGATTCCGAGAATGGTTAAATATAGGAAATGTCAGAGGGTGGGTGATAGGCGGGAGAGGATACAGAGAATGAAGGTTGGGTACATGAAAGTGTTCTGAGAATATTTGGGAGTTAGTGTGATAGGAGGTGTCTATTGACCCTACATTTAAACACCTGGAGATTGTAACTGTCGGGAAAGCAGATTTGTGGAAGGGAGTTCCACAGGCGGGAAGCGCGAGAAAAGAAACTGTTGGAGTAGAATTTACGGTTACATCTTATTTGTTTAACTGTAAAAGTGTGGGACCTAGTTGCTAATCTAGTATCTCGTGTAAATTCGTGCTTAGGCGGCACCAGTGATCTAAGCTCATCGGAGCAGAAGCCATGAAAGTACTTGTAGAAGAGGCACAGGGAAGCCACCTGACGCCGGTGAGAGAGTGGTTGCAGCCGGTCTGCCAAGTCAGTATCAACCACGTTACATATCCTCCTTTGTATTTTGTCAAGAAACCCAAGGAGAGCAGCAGGGGCACCCGACCAGATATGGCAGCAATATTCAATACACAGGCCAATGGTAGATTTTTATATGTGCAGAATAGATTCAGGTGGGAAAAACTTCCGGGCCCTGCACAAAGAACCATAGCAGCAGATTTGGCAATGGATTCGATATAGTCATTCCATTTGAGGTCCGCTGAAAGTGTAAGGCCTTGGCCATTTTACTCGCTGGGAGGCTAGCCTGTCCCATGCTAATGGGAGGTAGATGCGATTGTCTATGGTGGTTAGTTGATAACAGCTTTGTTTTAGAGGCATTGAAATTTACTAGCCATTTCCTACCCCAGGCCACTACGGATTGGATGTCCTTTTCAAGTACGGCAGCAAGGTTCACTTTGTCGTCCACACCTGGTTTTTGATCAATGCGCGAGTAGATTGTTGTGTTATCGGCATACATGCCAACTTGGGATCTAATGGCGTTGGGGAGATCATTAATGTAGATCAGAAATAGCGTGGGACCTAGGATAGAACCTTGAGGGACGCCCGCGTTCGTATGGTAGTTTTGGGAGGCATGCCCATTTAACACCACCTTCAATGTGCAGTTAGAGAGGAATGACTGGATGAGGTCAAACAGATGTCCAGTTATCCCGTAGCTCCGCAGTTTGCACAAGAGGCCAGCATGCCAGACCCTGTCGAACGCTTTGGAGATATCCAAGGCAACGGTTCGGGCTTCTCCATTCTTGTCAAGTGCCCGGTATGTGTACTCGGTAATGGTCGTTAGCATATCAGCAGTAGACCTAGTGAAACAAAACCCGTACTGTTTGTCAGAGAGAAGCCCGTTGGTCATAAGGTGCTGAATCACCTCGGCGTTGATAATGGCTTCGAAAACTTTGCCAAAGATTGGAAGGAGACTAATAGGACGGTAATTGGCGGGGTCTGAGGGTTCGCCAGAATTCTTAAATATAGGTACTACGCAGGAGGACTTCCAACAGGCAGGAAAGCAGGAAGCAGATAGGCAGAGGTTATAGAGTTTAGAGAGGACAGAGGAGAGTTCTGGGGCACATTTCTTCAGTACTATGAGTGAGGATTATTGTATTGTTGACTAAAATCTGTCTGATATTACCTACATGTTTACACAAGATAAAACCGTCGCTGACGGTGGGAAATTTTATGTTAACGTCCTTGTAACGTCCCTGATGATGGCTCATGTGAACCGAAAGCTTAGAAACAACTTAAAAAGTTATCCAAATGTTGGAGTATTTTTGTCTTTATTTTCCTCTGAAATTAAAGCCAAAATTCCATGTTTAGAACGGCTCATGATTAAACATAATAGACATTCATTGTATCTTATATTTAACAATATGTTTATGAAACTTATCTGCTGCCTCGTTACACTATATATATATATATATACTAAAGTCTTTGTACTTTTGATTGGAGAGTCTAACGAGCGAGAAACAAAAAGACATTTGTTTTTAACTTGTAATTGAGATTTAACTTAACAGTAATATATTTGTCTGTATTCGTGTGGTCATTCTTTTTTGTGAATTTTAACAAGTAATCAGTAATTTCGACATTTCTATTTATTTTAAAATCTCCTTCAGGTCTGTGTTCAAGAACTGATAACCGACATATTTTGAATCACTGTTTTATATTTTAAAGATGAGCATGATAAGATTGTGAAAATCAATTAATTGATCAAACTTTAGCAAAATGAATTATAATTCCCCATATTAGATCTTAATGTAAATTACCCATCTCTGCCGGAGTAAAATTAATACCACCACAAATAAATACTAACAAACAATACAAATTAGAATTTCTACCATTTAAATATACGCAAGCAAAAAACGAAATAAACAAGCTATTAAACGACTTTAAAATAAAAAATAACAAAACAGCCTTAAATAAAATAATTAGCAATTTTTACCTATCATAGTTTCACACAGAGCCCATCATACGTACATACGTGCTTACAGAAATCGACAACTGTCCGCGCGTTGACATCGCTACACTATTCGAATACACCAACCGAATGCGTATGTATGTGCGCAATGTCACACATATCTTCAAAGAGGTCACCAAGACAGTAACTATCTGAAGATGTCTCATGTGAGCCGAAAGCTTAGAAACAAATTAATAAAAAATTATCCAAATGTTAGAGAGTTTTTGTCTTTATTTTCAACTGAAATTAAAGCCAAAATACGACGTTTAGAACGGCTCATGATTAAACATAATAGACATTTATTGTCTCTTATATTTAACAATATATGTCTAAAAAAATTTGCTGCCTCGATACACTAAATATATTTATGTATATAATGTTTTAGCACTTATTAATTAACTAATCGCTTTTACTAATTAATCTATAGTTTGGGGAGAGAATATAGATTCATACATTTCCTATAGGTATCTGCGCGAAAGTGAATAAAACGAAGCTAACGAAATTAGAACTCGACTATCGTATTATTTATTGCGAGCAATTATCCATTACACCAGCTGCAGCACCTGGTATTCTCAAGCGGTTACCTATTTCAGTAGTGACTAGGTTCGACGTTTCATCTGTTAGCTAATACTCTTTGGGGATTAGCCAACAAGATTGTGTAGATCAATAAAGAACAGTAGCATGTATGGTATTGTAAAATGAAACACTACGGTAAGCTATAAAAGAAAAGAAGTCATAGAGAGCAATAATCTCCCACGTCCTGAAAAGACACGCATGAATGAACATCATTATATGCTTCACCATTCAGGCCAGCTTTCTCACCATATGATCAAGAATGTACAGATATTGAAAATAATTAAATATATTACTACCTGAGTCTTGACAATAATTAACATTCCATCACCTGATTACAAATATAAAGCTCACTAATTTTCTTGTCAAATTATACTCAAGAGACATGCCTTAATGGATAAAACGGTTGATTAAAGCATAAATGTCTCACTAATATTTGCCAGCACAATCCTTTCGTCTGATTGTTCTGAATGGTCACATGTTGTAAGCCGATAATTGAAACTGACAAGTCAGAAAAAGCAGTGAGACTAGTGTCTATCAACTTTTTGAATCATCTCATCCAAAGCAAGTAGCAAGGATCTAAAATAAAAATAATTTCGCGAGGAGAAGGACAAAAAACGATACAAGAAGACGGAAGAAAAGCTACTGACGTTGCATTTAAGTTTATGAAGATTGTAGATATCAATGAAGCACGGAACTAGAAGAGAAGTTAAGAAAGTCAAAAATCTAATGGTTATGTCTAGCAAATTACAAAGAAAAAAGATGCGACAATTGCCTATATAGTTATATGCTCAAAGTAAAGTGGACGTGGTACAATAGAGGTACGCTCTTTAGAAAGATTACTATGAAAAGGTTTATAGAAAGGACAGAGGGAAGTCACAGCACAGCAATGGGAAATTGACTGAAGTCTAGATACTGGGTTAAGGCCAATAAGATAAAAGACCATTCTTTGGCTTTTGTCGAGAATCTCGAGATATATAGGAGGAGCATCAAATGAGATATGATAGCAATATTTAATGCACAAACGAATTGTACACTTATGAATAAGTAAAATGGGTACTGACAAGAAGAATATCTGGCACAAAAAAATTTTAAGCAGCAGACTTTGCAATTCATTAAATACAACCCCCTACTTCATGTCTATCGAAAACGTGTAACCAAGAAGACGCAACGTGTTTCTTAGTTAGAGGTTGACATCAGCCATGACTATGAAAATCAAAGATTTTAATCATGTTAAAATAGCAGTTTTCTTTCGTTGGTATCAAAATTTACAAGCTATTCTTTTCCCATTTAAGAACTGCTCAGATATCATTTTCGAGAGCACCTGCCACTTCTACTTTGTCTAAAAAGAGTAACTAGTCGTATCATTAGTAAGAATACTTAGTTGCCAACTTCTGAAGGTCGTTTATGAAGCTAAGAATAAAAGTACTTAATTAGTTACATTCCTGAGGGATATGGGTATTAATGGAAAATGATCAAGACGCGTATCTGTTCAACGCGACCTAAAACCATTACACGATTTGTAAAGGACTATTGGATTAAACCAAATATTTCATCAGACGCCATAGCCCGTGACGTTATGAGGAAGGAAAGCTTGCCAAATCTTTCCAAAAGACTTCAAGATGCCTTAATCTAAAGTCCGGGCTTTATCAGAAACCTGACAAACATATTCAGTAATAACCGTTAACACATCGACGGTTGACAAAAAACTGACATCCACCGAACTAAGAAAAGCTGAAAGAGAACAATATATTCCCATAAATCGAATAAATTGGTGAACCAAATTCGAATTTCATTTAAATTCGTTGCATTCACTTAGGCACAGATATTCTTGGGTAAGATTAATCCATCTTTTTTCTCTCTACCGATGGGTTAAATAGTATGACAGATTGACTACTGTAGCCTTTGCTGGAAACCAGTCTATCGCAGAATAAATGGCAACCTACGGGGGGGGGGGGAGAAATTAACTCCCTAGTCAGCCAAGTTTCGAAAGGGACATAAACGCTTAAGCGTGTTTCATGGCACTTAACTGACTGATATCGAAGAAACAGCTTGGTCTAAATTTCCGACGGGGCTACCTAAAACAAGGAAACTTGAAGAATCGTTCTAAATTCAATGATGGACATATCTGTATATAACAAACGAATGTAACTGTTGTTTGGATCAATGTATTTTCTCATTTTATCATTAGAAGAAGAAATGTTTATTTAATTTCAGACAATAAAAATGGTTGTTACACTTGTGGTAGCAACATATGTAATCCAAAAGTATTTTCCCTCCAAACAAAATTTAAATTATTCTTAATTCATTGCAAAATTACTGATAAAATATTCAGACAGATTTTCTATTTATTAGAATGGGATATGAAATATCTTGGAATAATATGAAATGATTGATTACAAAAAGGAAATTACAAAGTAAATTTCAAATTTATGTCTGTATGTTTCAAGAAAACGCGATTTGATATACTAGCATTTCTGTTGTGCTTAAAAAAGTTCCATTAACGTAAAATAAAATAGTTTCATTTTTTACTTTGAAAATCAATGTTATTTTTATTATAAGAAACATATCTATATGTCTTGACTAAATTAATAATAAATCTCTTTGGTACGTACTTGATCATCGCCCTCTACAGGTTACTTTTCTTAATTACCAGAAAAAGAATTAAATTATTCAAAATGATTTTGTAGTGCTTGCATTAGAATTTAACAGATTTTCGGCATTGATGAACACATCAAGGCACCACATTATTCCTAAAATTTGAATTATCGTAATAGATTCAGTGTAATTGTTTTTTTATAAATATATTGAGAGATCTCAACTACGATATTTTACTTATCTAAAGCTTTTTTACTTTCAGTTAAATATCCACTGCATTTTATTTGTTGCTTGTTTGGAAACTGCTCAAGTGTTATAGTTCCTTTTATTTGGTACAGTTCTTTCGTCATGAGTGTGTACAGCCAATCCAAAAAATCTAAAGAAGAATACGCTTCGGTAAGATCGATAACACTGATTTCCTGGAAGAAATAACATATCCCTTAATAAATCCCGTCCCTAACTTATAAAACCACAACTCTTCGGAAAATTAAACTTTATTTAGGAACCTAATCTGCTTCTAAGGTAACACACTGATTCCCTTCTCTAACAATTCGAGGTCATTTTTGTAGAATTATTTGGTTTTTTTTCCCTCAAAATACGCCTCAGTTTCCGGTATCCCTTTTTCATTAAAGTCAGATCTCTTTCTCTAGAGCAGTCTTTTGAGGTCTGGAAAGAGCCGTTTGTCACTGGAGACCAGATCTGGAGAATAGGGTGGGCGCGGAATGAATTCAAAATAAAATTGGTATAGTTTTCCCATCGTTGCGATCGACTTGAGACCCGGTGCGTTGTCTTAGTGAAAGGTGACTTATTCTTCATTTGTGGCAGTCTTTCGGCGACATCTCTCTTCAAACGCACCAATAATGCTATATAACATTTGCTGTTTATGTTTCTTCCTTTATCAAAGTATTCGATGAACAAAATACATTGTTCATTCTAATATACGGAGGAGAAAACCTTGCCTCTTGGTGGACGGTTTTTACCTGCTGCTGTTCACTTAGCTGACTGCCGATTTGATTCCGGAGTGATGTGGGGAACTCATGTTTCACTCATTGTCACATGTTTACGCAAAAACACCTTCTTGCTGCTTTCAAACAGTTGCAAACAACGCTCTGAATCGGCGAGAGGTTCTTGTTTTTGATCGACTCTGAGAAAACGCGGCACTCACTTTCAACGGTTTTCACATTAACAAATGTTCACGCAAAATAGTGAATAAACTGCCTTCAAATATGTTCAACTTGTCTGCGATCTCACGCAACTTCAATTTAGGACCGGCCAAAAGGATTTTGTGGGTTGTTTTGGTGTTTTTCGGGACAACTGCCGTTTTTGGGTAATCTGATCCTTCAGTATTATTTGTGTCTATACGACCGCATTTCAATATAGCGTACCACCTATCAGTCGTTGTTTCCGATAGGGCCGAGTCCAAATAACACTTATCAAGCGACTGCATTACTTGAACAGTATTTTTCTCATCAGAAAGCAATGCTTTATCAACACACAAAATTCAGATTTTTCAATTGTTTTGAACATTTGCAACAGCAGCTTCACTTAAACAACTGTAATTTGTATTTGTAAATTATCAATCGGAAAGGGCCCAAATTTTGTCACTTGCTATTTGAATATTAGCACTTCTTAAAAATCATATGCATTTTTTGTAGCGACAGCTAAATGGCCGGGATGTGTTATGCCTTCAAATATATCATCAAACAGTATATAAATGTTTTTTTAAAAATATCATAAAAGTTACCATTTATTTTAAAAACAATTCTGTAGTCTGTATTTTTTATTTAATAAACAGAATATAAATTATTACGCCTTTATATTTAAAACCCAATATGACTTTATAGCTTGAAGATAATTATTTACTAATTACTATTCCAACATTTGACATTTCGCTTATATATATTGGCAATTAGATAAATGAGATTGAAAGCTTAACAGTCAAATAACTTATGAAATACAGAAGATTGTTCATCTGTATTTTAATTAGACAGTTTCAAATTGACTAATTCCCATCAGGTTCTGTATTTATGAATATTAAATAAAACATCGTCATAATTAGATTAAAGAAAAGATACTTTTAATTTTAGATTGAAACTTAGCAATCTAACTGTTTAAAACCAAGAGATTTTACATCATATAATTCATTACGTGTATAAGTATTAAAACCAATCTTCCTATAAAGCATTAAATACTGAACAATTTATTCACAGGGAATACAAGCGTTGAGGCAATACAGATGTGGTTCTACAGACGCCTGCCTGGAAAATTAAACGGCGATTATATTATGAAAATGGAAACAAACAGAACACTTACTCTTAGAATCCGAAAGAGATAATGTAAATTTCTACGATAAAAAATGAATAAAAATGCTTGAGAAATTTGACACTCTCGGGATATATTACTTGCAAGAGGGGCAGAGGGATCAGTGAAATCCTACCTAGTAGGTTTATATAACAAACAGCGGAAAGGATAATAAAACGACAAACATTGCGAATATATACAAAAAACAAGGATTTGTAAATATCTTTCATCAAATTCAAACAAAGATGGAAACGGAACATTATTATCTATCCTTATAATTTATTTTTTAATATGATCTCTCACTTAAGGACGTTATTTTCACGAAATTTCCGTTCCCTTGTACCACCGAGCAACGTTTGAATCAATCAATATTTTCACCCTCTCTGCTGTAAATTTAAAAAATAATTTCGTTTGTTATCCGCTGTTTGTCATACCTTCAGTATACTGAGTAATAATTCTCTAATCCGTTCTTCCTCATTATATATCACAAATATTTAAATTTGTCTCTGTCTGATATAGAAATAAGTGTGCTTTTACATTCCATTGTCTTTAAAACATCATTGTTGCTAACATAATACATCTATATATTCTCATCAACTGTCCCTAGAACTAATTCTGGTAGAAACATCACTTAAAAATAAGTGTGTTTTTACATTCCATTGTCTTTAAAACATCATTGTTGCTAACATAATATATCTATATATTCTCATCAACTGTCCCTAGAACTAATTTTGTTAGAAACATCACTTCAAAATAAGTGTGCTTTTACATTCCATTGTCTTCAAAACATAATTTTTGCTAACATAATACATCTATATATTCTCATCAACTATCCCTCGAGCAAAATCTGGTAGAAACATCACTTAAAAATAAGTGTGTTTTACATTCTATTGTCTTTAAAACAGCATTGTTGCTAACATAATATATCTATATATTCTCATTAACTGTCCCTAGAACTAATTCTGGTAGAAACATCACTTAAAAATAAGTGTGCTTTTACATTCCATTGTCTTTAAAACATCATTTTTGCTAACATAATACATCTATATATTCTCATCAACTGTACCTAGAGTTAATTCTGGTATAAACATCACGTAACTGGACGAAATCAATATAGGTTTAAAAAAATAATTCGTCCTACTACTTACACAAACACATACAACAAATACGAAAATCACATTCGAAATACGAAAGGCGTCTTGCGTCAACTGCGTAACAAACATATGTTGTCAACTAACGCGTGAATAGGAATGAAACTAAATAACTTATGGCCAAAATAAAAGTGACCAATTTTCTTACGTTCCTTCAGTCAGTTAAGTGCCATACGTGATACACGCTTGGGCGATCATGACTCGAAACAGACATGACTGACTAGGCAGAAGATTATCCCGCAGTAGATTGCCATTGCTGTCTCCGGTAGACTGGTTGCCGACCAAGGCTATAGAACCCAATCTGTCCTGTTATTTAACCCATAACTGGAAGGAATAGAGGGATTAATAACTTTCCCAAGGGTATTTGCGCGTAAGTGAAGGCAATGAATTCAGCTGGAATTCGATCTGGGCTCCCCGATTTCTCGTTCCGAGCCGATATACAATGCACCACAACGCACATCCACGTTCCTTAGTTAAGTAAAACTCCGAAAGAAGAAACTAAAGAAAAAAGTAGATTTTAAGTAAACTGATTTTGCTCTGGGTTGCCAATGTTCAGTTCATTTAGAGCATTATCCTAATGTTTTACCGGCATCAAAATGTCACTCTAAAACGGCCCCTCTTACTCGAGATATACACGCAAGATTCACCCACCTTTTGTCTAATCCTTACGGGGATTTCGCCGGCTTCCCATCCTAATTTTAAGTTTAAGCTAATGCCTAAAGACCAAAATGACGTTAAGAAAAACGTTAACTTTTCATCTACGTAGAGTTCCTTTTCATAACACCTAGGAAGCAGTATTAAGTTTTCGTGAAAGACGATACCACATTACCAAAGACAGAATAGGCCTCAAGGACAAAAACTACTGCATACATACCATTGTACCATCATTAAACTTGCACTAATAGGATTACGAGACTGCAATGAAAGAAGGCGTGATTTAGGATCTACACCACGTTAACTCAGCGAACGCAGTAGACTTTACCAAATTCAGCAAGCAGATTCTTTTTCCGATCCAGAAATCCCTTTGAATCACCAGCTAGTTGAGTGTTTCTTTATCACTAGTGAGGAATTTTAATCTAGACGCATAAGGCTAATATTCATTGGGCATCCTACTTTGTAAAATCAACCTTGTCTATAAATTCATCATGAACAGACCCCCATCCTAAAATGTTATATACTGCATTAGGGAAAAACGTCTGGTCATCGGAAAGGCAATCCGTCATCCGAAAACGACGTTTGAGAGTACTCCGACAATCAGCGTAAAAAAAGCAACGATAGGCCTTCTCGTACAAGCGCACACTTCAAGGATGGTAAATTCTTACCAGCATCTTTCATCCAGAATTCACCCCCTAATTGCCGACATATTCAATCGAGGAACGCGATGAGAAAAGTATATTGACGAATCGCATCGCAAGTTATATCCACACCGCCTTCAGAAAGTTTGAGGTAACAGATCTCCTGAACTACGTTGAAGAGGTTGTCTCCCCATATGGAGAACAGGAGCCTTACTATTGTCATTAGTATGACACACAGAAATACATATTTCCGCCTTAAGGGAAATAGTCCCTGAGGTCACATAACAACTGAGTCCTCAGCTTTCTCCCGTACTCGTGACCAATTCACTTCCAAAAGGAGATTGGGGCCGAACCAGACGCTGAGTATCTCAGTTGGCCCGTACCTCCATTGCTGTTTATTTTGCCTCCTGTCATTGTCTCGTACTCTGTGATATTTTTGATAATTTCGACACTGCTTAAGACAAGAACTGAAACGTCGTCAGCTCAGGTAGTGTACCTGACCAAGGTGATATTGCCAGGTTGGAAAGTTCGGTATAGTTAAAGCTTAGTCAATAACTTGCAAAAGAAAGTCCTTAACGCAAAAACGAGCAAGAATGGAGAAACCCTGATGAACGAAGTGAGACAGTATGAAAAGCTCTAATGCTCTTCCATTAGCGCACCGGGCGGGTACATACAGAAGTCGGGTCTAGTTGCGAAAATTCGATCCAAAACCGACGGCTGAAAGGACAGCTTCCATAAATCGGTTGTCGACCCTATCAAACTCCTAAGACTGATCTGAACTGATCAACGTGCCCTCAATGTTCATATGCTTGATGATCAAGCGTACCTAATGATGATTGTTCTTCATAGACCTGACTTAGCACACTAGACAAGACAGCTTGCAAACGGCTGTCTAAGATGTCGACTAAAATCTTCAACTCAGTATTTAACATCATCCAAAGCTGGAAGTTATCTATCACATTGCCTATATTTCTGTTCTTGCAAAGCAATTTAATCACACCCCTCATGAAGCGTTGAGGTAGAGACACTTACTCCATCCAGTTGTTGTCAATAAGTTCCAGCGAATAAACAGGAATGGACAACTGCTTCAGGTAGAGTTCGTAAAGAAGATAATCTAATCCCGGAATTTTTGTCTCAGTCAAACAGCTTCTGCGCTTCCCAGATTTTTGTTCGGACCATGCTCCAGGGTGAATAGCTTCTGAAAGTAGTTTTGTTGTTAGGGTCTACATACACGTCAATGTAACTCACGCAATATGGTTATTGGATGCATCTTTAACTTAGCACCGAATTCAGTAGCCATATTTGTCGCCCGGAGAAACGTTTTTTAAACCTAGCCCTAAATACCTTTATTTGATTTTCCTTGATAAGCAAGGAAGCCAACATTGATCTAGTTCCTGCTACTTCTCCACCATCACGGAATTTAATCGCATGAGAACTTTTTCCTTACATTCCGTTTGCGTTGATAATTCAACTAGATTGAGTCGGTTACTATATCAACAGCAAACCTAATTTTGAATTTTAAATTCTCCCACCTCATATCCCCAGCAACAGTCTTGTCAATTCTTTTATCTATATTTACGAGAAACCGCGCCAGCCGCTATTCGGAGTAAAAACTATAGAAAGTAAACTAGAAGAACTTAATAGCAATAATTAAAATTCGGTCGAGTTAAATAGAACACCCCACCAAAACCGAGCTGCATTTATTAGTTTAAACCCAAACTAACTTCCAGAGCGTTCAATATGATACTTATCGGCAACATGCCGATAAACTCACGAAAAGGGCTTACATCCACCTCATTCTTACCCGTTCTTTTTTCTTAATACGACCTATGTCGTGTTCAAGGACAGTATTTTAATTTTCTATTAAGGTACTACACGGAATGTCGTCAAAAGCTACCGAAAAAAGTCAGGCCGCTCAGCCATGCTGATTAGGTGCAAAATTCCCTATTTACCTTTTATAACTCTATCCAGCACGCAAAGCGTGCTGACGAGGCTACGCGCCGCATTTAAAGACTTGCTCACTAGTCAGGACAAACCCCTCGAACATACATCTAAACATGCTGAACAGAGGTAAACCCCCTTAGAATACATTTAGAGGTGCGATTTGAAAAATCTTTGTCCTATACACAAACATACATTCACATCAAGGCAATGAATTCGTAAGAAATCTTCACCTTGCGAGACTGCGACCTTAGAGCCCGGACATTCAACTTAACTATCTAGAGAGACATTAACAGAACGATTATGTTTTTTCTTCTGCATTGAACATGGCCGAGGAGAAGATGCCAACGGCCTGTTTCATCGAGCCGAAAATCATTTCCCTCCTTATGATGGCATCATGAGTCAGGATATCAAAGGCCAAAGGAAACGTTAATAGCTCTCTAGAGGGAGAAGTGAACAAAAAGCTACAGCCTTACAGCACAATACTGTTGTAAATTGTTGGGGAGTCGCCCCTTTTCACACACTCTATGGACCCTTCCATGGTATACAAATAATCCTTCCTACACAGAAAGGGTTGTTGTTGTTGTTAGAGTTGGTGTTTATCAAAGCAGTTGAACCGCCGCTCGTTGGTCAGTATGAATACAGACTATTAACCGGGTTTATTTCTTGTATATATTTGACTCCGACTAACAAGTATTCTTGAATCTACTAACCGGGTACAGGTTGTATATCTTTTATTCAATATACTTACATTTTTCCTCTCATATTTGTTTTTGTTGTTATATTGTGTGGTTTTCTAAAGAATTCACAACATAAATTATTACATTTTTATTGACAGAATAAGCCGGTGGTGGGCACCTTGATTACATTGTTGGTATCTTCGATTATACACAATATATATTGTGCACCAGAGACTGATCGTGCCACTATTAGAATCCACTTTGCTTTAAGTACCTCCGTTACATCACAAATAATCCAGCATAGATTGATTTAAAAATGTTCAAAACTTAATAAAACGAACTTTTTCTATCAAAATGTTTATAATACTATTAAGAGGAAAGATCAAAGTAATTTTTATTTATTTTATAAATGTTTTTAATCCCTTTTAACATGTTCGAAATTTTGATAGAAAATTTTGATTTGAGTTAGCGTTGCAGAAAATCGAAGAAAATCTCATAGATTATTTACAATCAATTAGGTAACATTTTTGTTTTACGTAACTCACTTTTTCGGTGAGAAAGACATTAATTTGTGAATTTTCGCAAAAATCAAATAAATGTCAGATTTTAATGAAACTTTCAGTACCCATTCATAAATAAGTAAAATTATTTTTGAAATTACTATTTTTGAAGATATAAATGAAAAAAAATTTAACTCTGTTACCCCACCTCCACGTAAATTCATGAAATTTTAATAAATTTTCTGTGATATACTTTTTTATTAGTTAAACGCAAAACTCATCGGGAAATAAAAATCGTCTTTTTTTTTAAAATTATCCGTCACTATCCGAAAAGCTGCTCCGAAGCGAAAAATATAAAATGAAATAAAACTTTGATATAACTTAATTTAATAAGTTTTTGATTGCTGGAATAAATAATCAAAATTAAGGACATTATAGTCTAAAGAATAAAACATTTTCGATTACTAATAAAATTTTAAAAGAATTGTTTTCAGTTTTTTATTATAATATTTCATAAAATTTCATATAATTTTTTTTTTATTAGTTAAAAATTGATGATTATACATTCAAAAAAATTAATTTTTCAACCCGTATATTAAAGAAAAAAAATATTTGTTTAAATATGTAAAGTACGATGTTCCATATGGGGCAAATTGATTTTATAACTTCTGGGTTATTCCCCCTTACATTGGAAACCATTGAAGAACGCATTTTCATTCTTACGATATTTTATTCTCTACGTTTCTAAAATGTAACAACCTGTTTTGCAAGTAAATCCTTCAACATTAAAAGTATTTCTTTTTCAATTCACCAATTTTTTAATTAATTGTGACCGTACGTGCATTAACTAATTTATGATAATTAAAAAAAAGATATGGAAATTTTGGCACGATTTTTACGCCATACATTGCGATCTTGATAACGCCAGAAAGTCGTAAATCTGTCATCGCCGCGAATGACTGACATAAAACAGGGCTACCGTAATTTTTTTATTGTAAAGTTCTGGCGGTAAGCAATTAATTGATTGAAAACAGATAAAGGTCAGTTTTAATTTTAAAAATTGACTTAAATAACCTGTCAGCGAGGTATATTTTATTTTTGCAAGATTTTTAAAACAGAAATTTGACTACTGTTTGCGTAATGTGTCAATCAAATTGCCGTTATATTTTTACAAAATTGTAAAATTTCAAAATTTAAGATTTCAATGAATATAATTTCGGTAAAAAATACACCAGTATGTTTTGCTTACTAGAATTATCAACTTTAATAGTTTGGCTTTGAATTAAAGCTATTTTTTATGATTATAGATAACTTATTTTTAAAATTTCAATTTCAATTTAAGTATCAAAAATGAGTGGAGGTACCTAGCTTTAAGGAATGCTTTGGATTCTCAAAGCTTATACTTTTCAGACTGAACAAAAATTTTAAATCTTTTTTTTGAAAAAGCCAATGCTTTCTATTCTTGCTCTTCGTATACGCGACAAACGTCTCTCCAAGACAATGATGGAATTTTCTTTTTTGTTTTTCTGCATTAGAAAATTCTTTCAGTGCTCTGTTGCTTCTTAGGCGTATCATATTTTAGTGGTGACTGTGCGAGTTTAAATAATGGTATTTTTTTTTTAGATGGGACAAGAGATGGTATGTTTTCTATAAGCTGGTATTAAGGGAAGGTCCGACACTGAGATCCGAAAGCGAATTGTCATAGCCAAGGACGCATTCCAAAAGCTAAGTAGAATATTGAGTAACAGGAAACGTTTGCTAGAAACAGTGTACTGGATTGCTATGTGATATATGTTCTTCAATATGGCAGGAAAAGCTCGACAATCTCCTCAAAGATGAGGAGACTTGAAGCAACCGAAACGCGTTTCTACAGGAAGATGCTGAGGATACAATGACCCGAAAATATGAGCAACGATAAGATTTCGGAGAAGATGGAGACGTAAAGAAAACTAAGACTTACCATAGTAAACAACAACTGAATTTTCTGGGGAAAAATCCTCAGATTTTTCGTTTTTTATTTTAATTTTGTTTGATAGTCTGCAATTTTGTTTCTTTTTTTTAATGATATGAATGAATGCAAAGCCATTGAAAAAATATCTCTATCCCTCTGTGCCAAACATTAAGTATTATACTCACAATTGTCAAAATGGGAAAATTATGAGTGATGTTATTAGTCAAGAATAAAAGAACTCCTTAACAAAATCCCTAGTTATAATCATTTAGCTGTGTCGCATTTTCTTAAACGATTCTTAAAATATGTTTAATCTCATAAAATAACATAAAATTGATCTGGCCCCATATTTAACCGAATCCCCAGTTGCGGTGAACTATAATTACGAAGAACACAAATTGCTGTCAACTCTAATTAAGCAAAACTCAAATTACACCATAAAATTTTATCTGCATCCATTTTTCTTTAAACAGTTAAAACTCTTGAAGATTTTTGACACACCTAAAAATAAATAAGTCAAGTGAGCATTATCTCTGTTCATATTTCTTTTTAATTCTTTTTAATAGATTCATGTGAAAAATTCAGTTCTTGGAAAAGGTATATTTTTTCTATTCGAGTGAATATATGACGTAGATTAAATTTCTACTTGTTTCAATGATCCTAATCTAAACCCCCTCTGGTATCTTTATCTTTATATAATTTAGTTTGTTCACTTGACTAACCAGGCCTTGAATGTAGCAGCATATTCTAGGCCTTTACGAAGGGGTTTTTTAAAAAAATATTTTTTATTTTATTCTTCACCGTTTCTGTATTTCGATTTTGGTTTTTGTAAACATTAAATTGTCCACCATTAATTTAACAAGCGGACTGCCAAATAATGTTTCAATTATAAGGGTGATAAATCTAATAATTATTAAACTCTAAATTGGTGGTATTATAAGTGTATTGTGTTTTCTTCTGATATTGGACTAACTATATAATTCCCTTTTGTATTTCCGTAAAGACATCTGAGGCTAGTGTATCTGATATAACCACCGAAACGGCCTCAAATGCTAAGAATTTCGAACTGAACCCTTTATTACGATCAGTGGGGTATATATTATTCCTTGAAAACACACGGCTCAGTGGCCAGTGACTTTACCTAAAGAGTTCTGAGTTCAGTACTAGGCTACAGGAGTGGTAAACAAATAACAGTTAAGTTAAATGGGGATAACTCAGGGCTACCAGAATTGGCTTCCCACATGGAATGAGTATGATATACCCCAGTAATCGTTCGAATCAAAATTCTTAGCGCCTGATGAAGGCCAGAACCTACAACGGCCAAAACGTTGTAAACATGGAAGCAAAGATCAGGAGGACAGTAGTGTAAATACTATCTTATCTCAGAAGTATAGACAAATCTTTGTGATGTTCGAAATAATTCTCGATGATTAAACTTTAATTTTAAAATTTGATGTTTCTAATGTAAATGACAAGAGACATAAGTAGAGATTATACATGAAAACAGCGATTTTTAGTAATAAAATAGTCGATTATTTTCAGCTGAGTAACAATTTAATTTGAACAATCTATTAAAATTTTATTAATTTCTGGGCTCCCATAAAACTTTCGGGAATTATTTATGAGTTATCATTTATGAAAAGGAAGTATTTGGAGTAAATTATATGATATTAAAATAAATTTTCTAATATTCAGAACCTGAATAAACGCAATTTATATGAAACATCAGGGAAGCCGAGAACGCTGAGTGTTTATGCTGGTGTCAGTTCCGGCTGCTGAGTAGGGAAGCATAAATTCTATCATCTTCATTTATTTGCAGTAGTTTAAAAGATTTTGTAATATATATAATTATATAAATCACATTAAGCAGCCTCGATAAATGTCTAACACATTATAGACTGTATTTACAGCAAATATCTGCACATCTGTTATTGCCTTTCAAGGAAATATTCAGCATTTATTCACAGAATATTTCTCGTTAATACTGGTTGAAATGTATCTATTTTTCTTGAATTAGTTTTTCATGAAAATAATTTGATCAAATCTACTACTAAATTTATATTTAGTATTGATGGGCGTTTTCTCATAAATATATTTCTTATGTCATTATATTTTCTTATAATTCTGTGTGCGCAGAAGCAGAATCCAGTGGGTGGTGGGAATTTAGTAAGCCCCGGATTGATTCCCTCCTTTCCCCTAGATCGCTGTCAGCTCTCCATCCGTTTACCTCTGGGTGGATTCATGTTCTCTTGAACTCTCTCACGCTTTCTCTCCAAATTTATTTTCAATTTTTCCTTACGGTATTTGTCGACTATCTAACTCGTCCTGTTATTAGCCTTGAATAACCCCTAATTTGGGCTGCGTTCACAAGCAACTTGACACTCGGATAGACGGCAGTCGCTTGCCTTCTACACCGAATGGATCTTGCACCTGGCACAGACTACACCGATCAAAGAAACTCTGAAATAGGTGAGACGAAAATGAACGGCTACCAAGCGCCACACACCCAGAAACCGTTTACTTACGACGGGATTCGACGTTGGACTTCAGCCGGTTCACTCGTCGTTACTAAGGGAAACCCGGTTCGTTTTTTCCCCTTAGCCATATGCTTAATACTGATCATCAGGAAGAGACAGCTGGGACATGCAATGAGGAAGGAGGGTTTGGAGAACATGATACTAACAGGGAAAAAGAGATAGGGGAAAGCAAAGGATAACATATTTGAATGACCTAATCAAGTAGATGATGGAACGATGATTGCATGGTGCAACAGGATAAGGCGTGCTAGGAGCCACAAGGGTTAGGAAGACGTGTGAAGCCATGATCGCCTACGGTAAGTAATAATAATCTAGATGTTGTCTTATTTTTTAAGCAACTTTAAGACTAGAGTTTGCGTAACAAACCAGGGCTCAATAGAGTTATACATCACTGTCTATGAGAATAAATAACGAAATGTTAAAAAGAATAACATGGTAAGTAATAATAATCTAGTTGTTGTCTTATTTTTTAATCAACTCAGCTTTAAAAAAAAATTATACCTAAGATTTCTCGGTCATATCAACATATTGAATATGATCAGTTAACAAAAACAATTTTAGTGATAGAATTCTCCTTGGTCGAAACGAGAAATTTTCGGAGGACCCGCGTAGAAACCGTGTAATATTTGTGGGCGAACTGCGCCTTGATTTTAACAAGCACTCACAAATCAACGATTTGTTGGATTTCCTTTATTGTAGGGATTCCTTTATGAAAGAATTTAATTATTTTAAAAGGATTGTCAGAATGTATTTTGGAACTGATTTTTAAAACCAAATATTCTGCTGTTTTTTCTTTTTTCATTTTTAGAAATCTCAAAATATCATTTGGGCTCTAAAAAGTTTTTCAATTTTTTATGAATGTAAATTTCCCAAGAAATTGAATCGGTGGAAAATATTTGAAACGTAATTAAAGGATGTAGAAAATATGATTTGCATCAGCAAACAAAAGTTGCGACAAAACTAAAAATTAAATTTGTTTAAAAAACGTTTCAGCATCCATTTCTTTGAACGATAATTTTTTAGATTTTTTCACTAGCAAATAATAAACTGCAACAGCAAAAGAAAAAATATTTTTATTTATTTAACTGAATTAACAGCTACTTCTGTCTCTCTATTCCCATATATATTTTTTATGTGTGCATATATATGTGTGCATATATATAAACACATAAAAAAATATATATGGGAATATATATATATATATATATATATATATATATATGGGAATATATATATATATATATATATATATAGTCATCCCCAGACAGATCTGTTTCGCTGTATCACAGCTCATCAGTACGGTTAGACTCCGATTGCTTTTAACCCAGGATTGAAATCCGACCGAACTGGCGTCAGTTGGTGATTCTACATCTGGGCTATGGGCGCTTGGTAGAAGATAAATATATCTCGCTCGGTGTGTGAATATATATATGTGGATTGTTTAGACTTTGCTAGAGGTTATGTTAATATTTCGGATAGTGACTATAGGATTATACTGGTAGCTAGAAAATCCATTCTCACCTTTGATAATTCTACTTGAACAAAAGGGCCTAAAGATAGTCTTGATGTCCCTATGGGAGCCTATGATTCTGCCCAGGTAGCAGATCTAATAGCTATTTATATTTTAGATATTTTAAGTAGATTTTTAGACCCTAAACTAATAGGCCTATATCGGGATGATGGACTGATATGTATTCCCAATTCCAATGGGCCTTACACTAATAGAATACATAAGAAAATTATCAGAGACCTAAATTTTCTAGGTTTTAAGGTTGATGTTACTTTTAATCTCAAAATTGTAAATTATCTAGATAACACCCTTAACTTAAATGATGGTTCCTATCAACCCTTTCTCAAAGAAAATAGTTCTCCCACCTATATAATTAGTTTATCCAACCACCCCAAAAATATTATAAGACAAATACCCAAGATAGTAAATAATAGGGTTAACCAATTATCATCCAATATAAAAATTTTCAACGCAAGTAAAGAAATTTACGATAAGGCCCTTCAGAAAAGCGGTTTTATTAACAAGTTAACGTATGATAAGCCTGCTATAAACCCAGAATCATCAAAAACTAAAAACACCCGAAAATGTCGAGAAAGGAATATAATTTGGTTTAACCCTCCTTATTGTAAGCTAATTAATATAAATATTGGTAAGTATTTTCTCAGATTAATCGATAAACATTTTAATAATAATAATACTAATCCCTTAAATAAAATTTTTAATAAGTTCACCCTAAAAATCAGTTACTCTTGCACCTCAAATATAGATGATATAATTAATTCCCATAATAGGTATATTTTAATGAACTTAAATAATATCGACGTCAAATCTGGAATTGTTGATAAATGCAATTGTAATTCTGTGGATACCTGCCCGGTGCAGGGCAAATGTAAATGCACCCAAGTAATTTATGAAGCCCGTATTTCTCCATCTAACAACAAAGACAATTATCGGACTTATATTGGCATGTCCGCGGGCCCATTCAAACAGAGACTTTACAACCACAAGTACTCGTTTTCGAACCCTAACCAAAGATTCCAGACGGCACTATCACGTAGATTCTGGAAAATGAAGGAGGAAGGGCAGGACACTATAATCAGCTGGAAATTAATAGGATCAGCTTGAACCCCTAAAAATTTTCGTGATAGGTGCCGTCTATGTTTATTGGAGAAGATTCTGATTTTGAAGTATCCTCATCAGGACTTACTGTGGAATCTTAGGAAGGAATTCATTAATAAGTGCCGTCATAGGGCGGATTTTAAAATTTTAATTTTAAAATTTTAATTTTTAAATATTAAGTTTTTTAATTTTTTTAATTTTTAATTTTTTAATTTTTAATTTTTAATTTTTCTTTTTTTAATTTTTATGTATATGCGTATGTTTGTGTGTGTATGTGCATATTTCTATATCTGTGTGTATATATGTATATATGTATGTGTGTATATATGTATTTATGTGTGTAAAAATTCTTTTAGCTATTTAAATGCTCTTTTTTATAATATTCATTATTTTTTAATATTTTTTATATGTATGTGTGTGTGCATATGTATAATGTATATATATATGTGTGTGTGTGTATGTGTGTGTGAATTTTTGTATATGTGTGTACAAATATATATGTGTGTATGCGCATGTATGTGTATATACGTATATAAGTGTGCATGGAATTGAATGTATGTGTGTATGTGTATGTATGTATATATGTATTCATAATCGAAGAATTGTGTGTGTATGTGTATGTATGTATGTGTGTACTTCTATATGTATGTATAATTGTAAATGAATTTTTTGTTTTACCTAGCGGTGTCTTTATTTAGTTTAAATTAAATGACCTAATTTTAAAAAAAAATATTTTAAATCCTATATTTTTTATTCCCTTTAAAAATAATTATGCCTTTTTAAGTAAAGGCCTTTTTCTAATACTTCAACGTTTTTGGGAAGTTAGGTTTTTGAATATGTCCAGCGTCTGTAATATATAAAAAATGTTTTCTTTCTTTTCTTTTCTTTTTCTCTCTCTTCCTTCCTTTATATCTCTTAACTCCCACCTTTTTTCCGTGTTGCTTAACCTTACATCAATTCAACACGGCCGTCCGTTAATTTTAAGTTACAATTCTCTTTCCTTTTTTGCGAACCCAGACGATGTCAATTTTTTTCGTTTCTTGTTTATTTGATTTTATTTTGTTTTATCTTTTTCTTTTTTTACTTTTTCTTTTTCTTTTTCTTTTTTAATTTCTTTGCAAATCTATTTAAAAAGGAAAATTAGACTGATTTTTCTCCAGTTTCTGAAAGGATTTTTCTGTTGCTGAGGTGATGTGTTATTCCCCGTGGTCATTTTCATATCGAAATGATCATCCAATATCATCGAATTAATTCTTTTTTAATTTATATATATATATATATATATATATATATATATATATATATATATATATATATATAGTTTAGATAATTACAATGGGTAATACATATTTCACCGCGCCATAATGTTATTATCGGGGCTCGTCAGACCCAAATGGTACAACAGTTGATCCTCGAAAATATCCCCTAACCCAGAATATCTTTTTTTTTATTTTATTTAACATAGACTCTCACATGTCTATATTAGAATAGACATTTGTAACGGTTATTTACGGAAATTTCTCGAAAAGAACCCCAAAGAAAGAAAGAAAGCACGGAAGAAGAAAAGATAGACGATTGATTAATGTAAAGAAGAGAAAAAGAGAAAGAAAACAGAGAAAAAGAGAAAGAAAACAGAGAAAAAAGAGAAAAAATGGGAAACAGAAAAATTTGAATGGAAAGCAAGAAGAGAAAAAGAAAGGACAAAGAGATCCAATAAAAAAGCAGTATCACGAAAAATAAATGTTAACACCATTTATCGTAATAGCGTCTCAAACCTCGTAACTGTTCTCTTAGAAAATCATGGAAAAATTTAACTATGAAATTTAATATCAAATATACTGGGATATTATAGCGGTTAATCTCTTATTTCATTTGTAGTGAGGGGTAGTAGGATTCCGTAGTAGGTTAACGAAATTTGGCCTTGTGGGAAGATAGCCCACTATAATTCATAAAAGATTATAAATTCAAGAAAGGCAATTTTGAATGTAAAATAACATTTATACATATATACATTTCAATTAATGTTTTACAATTAAAACAATACTTGGAATAAAGGTCCAACGAAGTTAGAGAGAGTTCATGGCAGATACTAATGAAATGAAGGAGACAAAAGAATGTTCATTGAAGATACAATGGTGAAAGGTGAAAGCTTGGTAGTATGATTAATCAAGTAGCCGTTTCTAAGGTCAGTAGGTCAGCAAGTTGGTTTGTGGAATGTCTTAGAAAAGTTTAGTTAGTACTTTGAGAACAGGGTAGAAAGAAGGAGACGAACATAGTAGCCGCTCGACATATGTCAAGGAAGAAACTAATTACACTTTTCTCCTTTGTCTGTGCCTGTCTGACTGGGTGCCTTTTGTCACGGCCTTTTATATTTTCCCTTCTGGCTCAAAACGCTGGCCGTTTCGCATTTCATCCTTGTATTTGGTTCCAGGCTTCTCATTGGCTGATAAATAAAAATGGTAATTTGATATTTGATTAATTTTTATTTTTCAACTGGAACATCTGCGCGAATCCACTTGCGTACGACGACTTTTTATTCATTAGCTTTCTGGTCGGCATAGAGCAACATCTGGTTTGCTCGCTTTTGCTCGGTCGGTGGTATCACCACAATATATTTACGGTGCAAAAAAATTGTACATCATATTTTTAATACAATTTGAAAAGAATAACTACTCTTACTATTATTTTAAAAATTAATGTTAATTTAAAGAATATTGTTAAATTAATTAAAAATACTAAAATTAAAAAATATAAATATAGAAACACGAAAAATTAGATGAACCTAACAGAAGGGGGAAATAAAGAAGGAAAGAAAAAGAGAGAAAACACGATAGAACGGATTTTAAAATAATAAAAAATAAAAATCGCTAGATCAAAACCGACGTATTCATATTCACTAATATTCATTCTAAGAAATGCGACAATGGATTTACTCTTAAATTAAATTATACCACTATAGGGAATATTTATCATGAAAAATAAATCATAAATCATACAACCTAACATAAGTCACATTATAATCACTAGTCGTAATTTATCCTAACTATAGTTAAAATAATAACTCCTAATAAGAAAATATAATTTATTAAAATACAATCTTAAAAATATCTAAAATACTCGCAATAATAATAGATAATAATAATATATAATAACAAATAAAACAAAGAGATAACAAATGTATACATATATACATACACATATATGCATATGTATTCATATACATATGTATCTATATATAGATGTATGTATCAAGCAAAATTTCTCTAAGACGTAGTGATAATTATAATAAAAATAAGAATAATATTAATAATAATATTATTAATAATAATAATAATAATATTCTATCACAAAAAAACAAACAAAATTACAAAAATATCTATAAATATAATAATTATAAAAAATAAAAAATAAAAATATAAAAAGCTTTTTCTGTAAGCTACTATTAACCTGACGTGGAAAATTCAGCTGTAATATAATATTAACGTACATGTAAAATTTAACATGGAAATTTAATTTAAAATATAATGGGATATATTTACAGTACAAAATTAAATTTTGCAACATAATTTTAATACAATTTGAAAAAATAACTACTCTTACTAGTATCCTAGAAATTCCTATTAATTTTTATAAAAATCAGTTAAAAAAATTAAATCATTAAAAAATAAAAATGTAACGTTGGAAAGATAAACCTAAAAAGTGGGAGGGGGGGGGAAATAAAAAGAAATAAATAAATTAGAACGTTATAGAAAAGAATTTAAAATAAACTTCCTGTATCAAACCTACGTCTATTACATTAATATTTATTCTTAAAAACACGAAATGGGATTTCCTCTTAAATTAAAATATACCGATTATGGGGTATATTTGCAGTGAATAATAAAACATAATATGAATTACGATATAACCACTAGTGGCAATTTATTTTAAATAAAGTTAAAATAATAATTCCTAGTAAGAAAAGCTAAAAAAAGTTAAATTATTATCTTAAAAAAACCCTTAAGTAACAATAATACTAATAATAATAAAAAGTTATAATAGAAAATAAAAATTCGTAATAATATATATATACATGTGTGTGTGTGTGCGTGTGTGCGTGTGCCTGTGTATCAAACAAAATTTTTATCAAACGTTAATAAAAATAATAATACTCATTCTATAAAATATGAGGAAAAACAACTTAAAGAATACCTATATTTATAATAAAAATTAAAAATAACAAAATTAAAAAAATCAAAACCACCTTTGTTGTAAAATGATATTAGCTGCACATTCCAGAATTTTTTCAAAATAAACACTTTGTTTAAATTAAATTAACGTAAATTAATATAATTTACACTAGTTTAAATCACAATCAGGATTTATCTAGACTATTTTATATCTTTTTTGTGTCTGCATTTAAATATTAATTCATTCCGCTGATTAAGTAATTCCTTATATATATATATATATATATATATATATATATATATATATATATATATATATATATATATATATAAGGAATTACTTAATGACGTGAAATGAGGCTTAGCATTAATCAGTCGCTAAGCTTTCTTATTTATTCTCAGTGGAGAGTTATATAGGCTCTCTCTTGCACTCATGCAAATTAGGCATATTAATTTGCCAGTGTCACTACATCTCTCTGAAACGTATAGGTTTTATACCTGTAGTAGTTCTTGTACTTCGTCTCATTATAGCTTTATTACTTTGCTCTACTTCTCTCTCTCCCGTATTTCTTTCTCTGGGAGAGCTAGATCTGTCCCGTGCCCAGCTGTAATCATCTACATTGTCTTGCATTATTCTGGCTCACTTACTGCGACGGTTGTTCTAATGAATAATTAACGGACGGAATCGTATCCATTTCTTTCTCGTTTTGCTCTTCATATTCACCCTGGTTCCTGATTTGATCTGCATGAGCTAATATACTGTTGCCGTTCTCTCTATATATTAATGCAGTACTGTGGCCTTTTTGCATGATAAATTCTGCCTTTTTGGATTAGCGTCTTTGTTCTTTTTGTACCGTATTTTTTCATTTGTCGAACACAACGTCCTTAGCAGAGCTCTAATTTGTTTTCCCATGAAATCTGATGGGCACCGGTAGAAAAACATCTACTTTTTCTTTCCGCTAATCCGTTCGACTGAGGGGGATATGGGCGTGTCTTATACGGTTTACATCCCTTTTTTCTAACCATAAATTAAGATCGTCATCACAAAATCCTGGTGCATTGTCCGATACCAAGCTTTTGGTATGCCATTTCTGGAAATTATGACCGTTAAATCTGTTTTATCGTAGAACCTCTCTTGCCTGGCACCAGGATTATTTCAGGCCAGCCTGAAAAAGAGTCTACTAGAATTAATAAGAGTCCTACTAAATTAATATACGCAAGATCTATATGCACCCTACTCCATGGCTCCACTTTTCTGGGCCACGAATGTTAAAGTACTTTGTGTAAAATATCTTAATTTTTTTACAGCTTTATATTCTTCGACATTTCTTGAATATCCGGGCTACCATGCTTCTAATTTTATCCTTTTTTTGTTACAAATTTTCTTAGTGTCTTTGGAGGGACTACAAGAACCCCATTACAAACTACACCATGTTCTCTCGTCATTTTCTGTCTTATTTTATTGTAGGGTCTTTCCGCCTTAGAACAATTTCCTCATGAGTTTTTTTCTTATTCTCGATTATATCTTACTTGGTACTGGATCATGTCTAGTTTCCGCTACCATTCTATCTAAAGACAAAACATCAGTCTCTACCCTCTGTAAGAATGCACCTTCAAATTCTTCTGTTTTATCTTTTGTCTCCTTGTAAAATCACAATCTTGATAGTGTGTCTACGTGTGAAATTGAATTTCCTTTGACATATTCTATATCAAAGTCAAATGCCATTAATTTTATTGCCCATCTTAGTATCCTCAATGTCGTGACTTTAGGTAATTCTTTCCTTGGGTTAGATATAAACTCTAATGGTCTATGATCACTTCTTAACAGAAATTTTTACCAATTAAAAATTGTCGAGCTCTAGTAATTATCCACACGATAGCTAATGCTTCTTTCTCTATATTTGAATGATTGAATTCGTGGTTCGTTAGTCTTCTTCATAAATACATTATAGGATGTCCTTGTTGTGATAATATTCCCGATATTGAATGTTCGCTTGCATCTATGGTTTTTTGTATCATTTTTACTACTTGATTCTGTCATGAATATTTTTTAATCTGTCAAAAGCTTTTTGTTGTTCCTCTGACTAAATAAATTTAATATTCTTTTTTTCTTAAATTTGCCAGCGATTCATTCAAGTCCGTGCATTTTGGTAAATATTGCCTGTAAAAATTTAACAATCCCAAAAAAGACTCCAGTTCTTTCTTATTTGTAGGTGTAGCTACTTTTAGTATTTTTTCTATCAAGGTTAGTCATGGTCATATACCTTCTTCTGAAATGGAGTAACCTAAAAGATACGTTACTACATTTGCTTAGCTGTTTTGTTTTGTTTTCATTTATTTTCATTCCGTTTTTTAATCTCTTCAAGATTATGTCGGTTTTCTTTTTTAATATCATTACATTAATGGCTCTTATGCATATATCATCTTGGTAACAAACCATATTTTTCATATTTCCTAAAACCTGTTCGATGGCACTTTGAAATATTGTGTTTGCGGTTTTATTCTATATGGCATCCTTTTCCATCTTATTAACCTTATTTGCGTATTTATCGTGGTTACTTCTTTAAAGTTCTCGTCTATCGGTACTTGGTGGTATGCAGTTTTTAAATCTATTTTTGCTAAAACGCTCATTCCTGCCAGTTCGTGCAATGCAAATTCAACATTCGGTATGGGATATGAATCTGAACTGATTATATGATTTACGCCTATTTTGTAAACTCCACTAATACGCAAGTCACCATCCTTCTTCCTCAACACTACAATGGCTGAAGCCCACTTGCTACCCGCAAGGACAGGCTGTTCAAGAAGGTTTTGTTCTATTAATTTTCCTAGTTTTGTTACTACTAATGGCAACAAATATACTGGTACTTTTCGTGCCTCATAAGAAGGTAAGACATATTCTTTTAATTTTTAAACTCCCTTATATAGTTTTTTTAACTTTCCTGTGTTTTCCATTTTTATCTTATTAATTATTTTAGTTGAATTTATGTTAAGCATGTCGTTTCCAAGAAACGTTGTTTCTTTTTACAAATTGGGACAATTATAGGTATTACTTCAAATTTACCTTCTATCTCCAAGGAATCTTCAAAGTATCCTATAATTTTTATGACCAACCTATCAAAGATGCTCTTTCGTAAGGCTGGCTTTCCAATGCATTCCAAAAAATCTTTTTGGTGTCAGCGTTACTTCAGTCTCAGTATCCATTTACATATCTAAATTGTAGTTATTATTTTAACATTTAATATAATATCTTTTTTTCTTTTGTTCAATGTTTTCTATATTCTTATTTTTTTAATGTAAAGACCTCCATATTGGTTTCGTTTTCTTCAACTCTTTCAACATATTACTTTTTCACTTTCTATACTGCTTGAAAGTAGTTCATTTTTAATCAATTTTTAAAGATTTTTCCAAATGCTGGGTATTTTTCCTTTTTTTTATTTCGTGATCACGCCCACAATACGAACATTTTATCTTTTTACCATATACGTCTCAGCGGATATTTGTTCGCTTGGTTGGCTTTTATGATGGTTGTATTTCTGTATTAATTTTTGTTGATGTGTAAAGACAATGCATGTATTTAAAGACATACATCCTATTTGTAGTTGTTCCATTATTTTATATCGGTGAGATGTTATGCACATACCTTCAATTAACCTTAATTGAAATAAGTCCTCTTGAACAGTTTGTTCCTTTTGTCCGTGTTTTTCCAATTCGCAATATCTATTCGCATTTTGTAGACGGTGTAGATATTTTATAATTGGTTCGTCAATTTCTTGTATCAATGACATGAATTTTATTCTTTTCGCCACTACTAGTCTTTTCTTGGGTTTCATATTTCTCCTTATAATCTGACTTATTTTTTCGAAAGTTAGTTCTTCCAAATTTGTGGGATATGCCATGGTGGAGACTTTCAATATCGCCTAGCATTCCGCTGTAGCCAAAAATAAATCTGTAATTTCATTCTCTCCTCCTTTTTCCTTGTCATCTTTCAGCTTTTTACTTCTCGCACTGGCAGAATCCATGTATCTAAAAAATCTGGATTTTCTAGGGACAAATGATGCCATATGAAGGCCTTGTCAATGAGAGGCAACCGATTTCGAGCCAATCGCCAGGTGAGCGAAAACTCAGTTGCTGAGATAATCAGTACCTAGCGCCCATGTCCAGAAAGAGCAAAACTCATCCTCCAACACGTAATGAATCCTTCGCGACACTCTCCCCTAACCCACAGTAGAAGATTCTACTAGGCCGTGAAAGGTCACTAGACCCTGGAATGACCTGCAGGGCCGCTAGACATTTGAGAAGAAAACTCGATCGCCCGTGAGGCTTACGGCATCGCCTCGAAATGAGGGGAGTGATAGTAAGGCTAGGGAACATGTCCCTCACTATCCCACTCAGAAATGAGTCTTACAAAATCGCTCGCCTGGGAAAAACCAACCTAGATGCAACCTTGTGACCCACCAGGTACCGTATTCCCGGACCCCCATGGCACGGACGTTGTTAACAGATACGTATGTCGAAGTAATGTTAGAGTCCTCTCCACAGAATGGAGAATAGCAAACGCTCTATTGTCTCCCTAGTCCGTCTACAAAGTGGAAGTACTGATACCGGTAAAGGATAATGGGAAAGACGTATGTAGCACACGCTTCAGCCAAGCCCTTTAAGGACAAATTCCTTCGACGCCAAATCTTGGCTGACGTACCGACCTTTGCCAGTACTTCAGACCAATTTTTCTTCAACTGGAGGTCGGGCCCAAGCCACACTCCAATAATGCGGACCGAGCCGTCCGTCCAGTCGAAGGGCCCCAGGAGGGTAACAGCCTTACAGGCACCTAACCCCATACCGGACGACTTGTTGCGGTTAATCTTAGCCCATGTCACCTGATTGTACCGTTCAAGCGTCTTCTGTGCCACCTTGACTTTACTGCGGGAGGACATAAAAGTAGTGACGTCATTGGCGTACACGGAAACACTGGCTCGAGCACCACCAGGGACAGCTATTACACATAGAGCCGGACTGTACGTCCTGTCCCTTTGCCGGCGAAGAAGGGGCTCCAACGCCAAAGCATAAAGTAGGGGCGATATTGGACAACTCTGTCGGACCGACCTAGACAGCGTCAGAACGCCCGACAACTTTCCGTTCATCTGTACCACAACCGTGGGGGATTGCTACAGGAGGCTAATCAAGCGGCAGAAGTTGGTTTCAAATCCAGCGGCCTGTAGGACAGCCGCCAAGTAACAATGGTCAACCCTATCAAATGTCTTGGACGGATCCAAATTTATCAGCGCGGTTTGTTCGTCGTCTTTTATCCCCTCTATGATCGTGCGTATCAGATGCAGGTTGCTCTGAATTGTTCCGCCCTTCAGAATACAAGTCTGCTCACGTCCCAACAGAGACTCAGCAACTAATTGCAAACGATTTTGGAAGATCTTGGCCAAAATATCTAACTCTGTTTTTAGCAGAGTTATGGGCCGGTAACCCTCTAACACCTTCCGCACATCCTTGCCTTTTCTCAAAAGCGTGATCACACCCCTAGTAAACCGGTTGGGGATAAACCCCTACCGGAACCAGTTGTTGAACACGACAGTCAGAATCGGGACAAAGATGTGCGACAGTCTCAAGTACAATTCATAGAGCAAACCATCGAGACCCGGCGATTTGCCTCTGCCGACCTTCTTCAAAACCGCGTAGACTTCGCCCTCCGGAATCTCTCCCTCGGAGTTAACTGCATCAGCCGGCAAAAGCCGAGGGAAGTCAGCCAAATAGTTGCGAAAGTCCCGACTGTCCAGTAAGGACACGTTGAACTTCCAGTAACCAGCCATTCTAGGCCTATTTTGTAAATCTACTCGGGCACAAACAAGATTGGTCCGAGTAGCCTAACCAGTAGAACGTGGGACAATCTAAAATATCTATGTCGGCTTCACGAACTAACATTCTATCAAGGTAGCTAGCTACCTTGTTAGAAGGCCAACTATTAGCGCACGTCCACATCTTCCCACCCTTGTGATCTACCCGGTGTCTATCAACAAGGCCGAAATCTTCGATGAGATCGACCAAGCTACGATCACGAGCCTTCTCTCTAGCTCCCCACCCTCTATCCAACTTGGGGTCCAAGATTGAATCCACCAGAAAGGGCTCTAACCGCCGAAAAAACGAGACGCGCTCCTCCCGGTCGTTGGACGCATAAACCGCAACCAGTGGAAACGCATTGATTTTCACTGCAATATCGGTCACGATCAGCCGGCCCTCGGCACCGATATGGACAAGCTCCACCTTCGCGTCCAGGGTACGCTTAACCAGCTAAAAACTCCTCTGGCCAGCCGGTCCCCATCTGCTGAATAGACGACGAAGTCGTTAGACAGCACACAGGCATCTGTCTTGCAAACAAAGTGAGTCTCTTGAATCGCGGCGACATCCACACCGAAAAGCAACAGGTCCCGAACCAGGCAAGCAAGTATAATTAAAGAGGGAAATCAGATCCCGTAAGCTCGGTCAAAAATATCCCGTATATCCTGCTTAAAGAAGGGTCGGGATGTTGTCTGTTAACTTCGACAAAGACTCTTTTGGATCCCTTTCTGCGTGAATACAAAGAGATAATCAAGAGAGAGTAGCGATTGACTCGAGAATGCGTCAAAACTGGTATGGACTAACTTCAAATCAAGGCAGTTGCGACATAAGGTCGTTTGATGTGGGATCCTGCCTCTTAAGTTTTGCCCAAATTATCCCTTAGACACTGCTTAAGGTAAGGTTTTAGCACCTGTCTGTTCACCCAAAACTAGACTCTGCCATTTGACAGAGCCATATTTGGGTTTCTCTCCGCCCGGATGCAAAATATATATCAAAGGTGAGTGACAGTTCACTAAAAACTGAACCTGTTCACAGTAATATTTACCACCTTCCCACCAAGGCGAATGCCATAAAAGGTCAATTAATGCAGAGATTTTGAATTCTTAAGCTTAGCCAAAAATATCCTGTAGACTTAGATTAAATCAGGGACCAGCTTTTATCAGTTCACACCAAACGAGACTCCACGTTTAGCGGTGCCACGTTTGGGTTCCTATCCGCCCTGATGCAGAGAGTTGATCAAGAGAGAGTGGCTGTTCACTCGAAAATAGAACAGTCTACACTGCTATTTACCACCCTCAAAAAAAGTAGTATGCGACACAAGGTCAATTAATGTAGGGATTCTGAGCCCTTAAACTCGGCTAAAATATCCCGTAGATCTATCTAAGGCGGGGTCTATTCAACCTACACGAGTTGAATTTTACTGCCTTTCCACCAAGGCGTATGCGACAGAAAGTCAATTAAAGTGGGAATTCTGAGCCCTTTAGCTCAGCCAACAATTTCTCGTAGACCCAGCTTAATAATTTCTCGGGCTCCTGTCTATTTATCTCAGACGAGACTCTAACCTTCGGGGTAGCTTCGTCTCAGTGTCTCTCTACCCGAAGGTGAAGTGTTTATTAAGAGAAGATGACTGTTAGAGAACAAGACACGTTGTATTTTTTCACATTCGCACCAAGGCGAGCATTCTGAGCCCTTAAGCTTAGCCCAAAATATCCCGTATACACTGGATAAAGCAGGGTCGAGCTCTTGTCTGTTTACCCTATAGAAGACTATCATTTGGAGGAGCCACGTTTTAATTCCTCTGCTCCTGGTGGTAGAAAATGGCAGTATCGGATCCATCAAGATTAACCAGTTCACAATGGTATTTGCCACCTTTCCATCAAGGTGAATGAGAACCAGGATCAATCAATATGAGGATTCTGAACCCTTAAATTCAGCCAAAAATATCCCGTATATCCAGCTTTAGTCTGGGTCGTTCTCTTGTCTATTCTCTCCAAAAGAGATTCTCCATCTCAGTGGAAGCCTCGATTGAGTCATTCTGTGCTCGGAAGCCGGGGGTTGAATGTGGCAGTTTACTAGAAAATGTAACCAGTCCACACTAGAATTTACCACCTACGTAAAAAGGTGGATGCGACACAAGGTTAATTAGTGAGAATTCCGAACCCTTTAGGTCATTAAAAAATATCCCAAGCTCTTGTCTCTTCAGCTTAAATGTCACTCTATGATTCGGCAGGGCCACGCTTGGTTCCCTCTCCATCCGGATGCTGGGGGTTTATCAAGGGAGAGTGGCAATTCACTCGAAAATGACTAATCCACACAGATATTAGCAGCACAGTTATGGTTATTCATAAGGTGTTCTGGCATACAAGTGTTGGTCAACCTGTCTGAAGAAGAGTAGTTGAAATTAATGATTATTTTATGTACGTGTTGTATAATGTTTGCATCCAGTCTTTAAGTAGTTCTCTCTATATAGTGAAAACCACAGCTAAGTTTAAACAAATAAATCAAGGAACAATTATGATGTGGAATGAGAATATCTTTCTGTATTCCAGGAAAGGCATGTTTAGCAGAAAAAAAAACTACACGGGTGTTGCTAGCAAAGTAACAGTGTTCAACTACCACAGAAACCCACTTAGCAAATCTACTATTGACAGTACCTACCCAAGAGAGGCGCAGGTACGCAGGATATCTTTGTACTATAGCTGGTTTAATTTTATTGAACTCGAATACTTTATCTTTAGTTATTGATTAGACAATACCTAATGGATAGGCATTGTTGCATAGAGTAGTAGCAATAAACCTGAGTACATCATCCAACTTTGATTTATAGCAAAGCATTAAAGCTCTATGTGTAAAGGCGTAAGTTAAGTTAATTTTAAGTTTTGGGGGAAAAATTAATCCCACCTTGTATACAAACCAGTAAATGTCGGTTTCGGTAAACTGAGGTAAGAAAACCAGAGGAAGATCTGCTCACCAAAACATCAAGAAATGGAAAGGAAGAATATGTCTCCTTTTCTTGTGTAAATTTTAAAGCTTATTAATGGGGTACGAAGGGAAATTGCCCTCTTCAATCTTATCATTAAAGAGGCAAAAAGGGTCATCAATATAACGAAAATATACGTAAGGTTTAGATAACACAATCTCCTCATGGAATTCCACAAAGATGTTTAGTAAAACAGATCTCAAAAGAGAACCCATGGAAACACCATCAATTTGCCTATATTAGACGACGACTACCTTACATTCCATGAACAACGTGACAAATTGCATGAGCTCGACAAATATTACCTCATGTATATCAGCAGGTGAGAACTAGTTACGATATAAGGCATCAGCAAATATAGCAATAGTCTCAGCAAGAGGCACGCAGGTAAAGTGGCTGAAAATGCAATAAGAAAATTTGTTGGTCGACGGATAACGCTGTAAAAGTCGGAATTCTCGAAGAGATCTTTAATACAGTATTGCTTTTCCGTTCAAAAACTGGGTATAATATTGTGGTAAGCCATTCAGATAGGCTATGTTTGGATAGCACTGTCAAAAGTAAAATAGGTCTCAATAGAACACCACCCTTATTGGTTTGGGTCAAATCATAGAGACGGGGAAGAGTAGAATTCGGGGGTCCAATTTCATTAGAAATTTCAGTTGGTAAAACCTACTTTTACCCCATTTAAAAAAGACTTATTGTAGAGTCAATGTTCTCTAATGGGTGTGACCGAACAAACTTAGAAGTATCCTCAAATAAGGACATCATCTTATTATTATAATCTTGATAATCAATAATGACGACACCAGAGCCTTTATCAGTTTTTGTAATAACCAAAAACTTATTACACCGAAATGAATTAATAACCTCTTTGTTCTACTTTGGCTCACTAAAAGAAACAAAAATGGCTGCGTATGAATTCGCTATATTATTAAAATAAGCTTTAAAGTCACTAACTTTGTTAGCTAAATCTGGCTGAAATTGGGCCATCTGGGCTTACAAAAGTTTAAACTCTGAATAGAGTTCTTCTCGCTTAATATGCGAGGGAGGAACACAGAAAACAATAAATACGAGAGTATCGATAACTCTGCTATGGAAAACTAGTATAAAGAAAGATTCAGAACCAACATCAGAATTAGCAGAACAACCAATTGTTTTATAGATTAAACGCTGCAATTTATTCTGATATTTTGTCGCAGTCGCAGGATGACTGTGCCAACGAATAAGTTCAGTATAACATAGAAAACGGATCATATAAAATAAGATAGTAAATTGACACAATTGCTTCATAGCTGATAATTTTTCTTCAATTTGGCAAGACTATGATAGAGCCGAGAAATGAAAACCTCGTCAATCTTGTTCCTGTATGTAAATTAGTCCCCTTCTATTTTCAAAGTAAGAAAAGGGGGGCGTATATATATATATATATAACACATCACTGACATACAGATGTCATGAAGAACAAAATATCCATATTATTTTATGAAGTACTGACCTTCAAATGTCACGAGACAAGATTTAGGCCTAATCGGATTATTAATTTACAAATTACAGTTATTTAAGTAAACCTGCTGTTGCAAATTTTCAAAACAATTTTAAAAATCTGAATTTCGAGTGTTGATAAATCATTGCTTTCGTATTCAAGCAATAAGTGATAAGTGTTATTCGGACTCTGTTCCGTCAGAAACAACGGTTAAGAGGTGGTATGCTAACTGTAAACGCGGTCGTGCAGCCACAAATTATGCAGAACCCTTAGATCACCAAAGATCGGAAGTTCTCCCGGAAAACACTAAAACAATCTACAAACTCGTAAACTGAAGTCGCATGACATAGAAGAGGAGTTGAACATATCAGAGGGCAGTGTATTCACCATTTTGCATGAAGATTTGTCAGTTGGAAAGGTGTTTTCTAAGTGGATGCACACACTCGAACAAAACAACGTGTCGACGATTCAGAGCTTTAATTCAACGCAACAAGAAGGAGTTTTTGCGTAAATATTTGACAATAGATAAAACATAGATCCAGCACGTCCCTTTGGAGTCAAATAGACAATCTGCTGAATGGACATCTGCAGGTGAAGCTATCTAAATGCAAATGTCAGCAGACAAGGTTTTGGTCTCTGTATTTTCGGATGCACAAGGTATTTTCTTCATCGATTACCTTGAGAAAGGAAGACCCATCAATAGTTAATATAATATAGCATTTCTGGTGCGTTTGAAGGAAGAAATTGCTAAAAAATGGCTACAAATGAAGAAGAAAAAATGATCTTTCACCAAGACAATGCACACTGTTACAAGTCGATCGCGACGATAGCAAACTACATGAATTGTACCTCGAGTAGCTTACGCATCCACACTATTCTCTAGATCTGCCCCCACCCCTAGCGACTACTGGCTGTTTGCAGATTTCAAAAACAGCTTTAGAGAAACTGATCTGGCTTCAATGACGAAGTGATATCGGAAACTTGAGTCCTATTTTGAGTATTTAGCTGTTGGTGTTGCCACTGACATTGAGAAATCTTATATTTTCTTTCCCCAGGTAGGTATGGTGGGGTGGGCAACAACATCTCCTGTGATCATTAAACTGTCAAAATCCTCTTTTTATATTATGTGTAATGTGCTGTGTCGCTAAAAAACATGGATGAACATAGCTCTCCACAACTTCCTGCATTTAAGTAAAGTTTTTTATTTTTGTTATCTCACCTAAATGCGTTCTACCAAATATTTTTACAATCATCTTGGGTAGTTTATGATTTAATTTCCCCTGTTTTTTCTTGCCTTCACTAAATGCTGTACTATTTTCTTTGGATGTAAGGAAATTTTGTTTATTAATGATATGGATTCCGGATGAGGGACCGCTTAAAATAATTAAAAACAAAAACAGGTATGGAGATAGAAAAGTAGGTTATATTGAACGTAATATACAAACTGGAACGCGGGTTAGTCAATTCAGGTATGCTATTAGTAGAAATAAATATATACAAGTCTTGAAGTGATGTCGTTGGAAATGTTATGTCCGGGTAACTTCTTCTAGCTGAGTTGAAGCTCAGAGCTAGTCTGCCATCTGGGTAACATCGGTATCTGTCGGAACTCTTCGATAACTGTAACGGATCTCTACGATTCCTCGCCACTGTAAACTGCCACTACAACTGTGTTTCCAGAATACTTTCTGGCATGATTATATGTACACTATGTAGAGTCCATTATCATATACAAAAAGGGGAGATCCGACAACAATTAATAATTAGATTAGATTTTTAAAAACATCTTCCTATATTAATACCTCTTCGAATTTTATTTTCGTATCCTCCGTCTTTTGTTAAAGCACTCCACAAATATTTAAATTTTTGCGCTGGGTTAATTTTGTTATCTCCAGTTTATAGTTAAAATGTTGGGGAGTTCTTCTTGCTGGCAATCATCAATCTTGTTTTGCAGCAATGTTTATTTCTTTCTTTTCGCTTTGCTTCGCTATCTTCTGTAGGAGTCCCTGTAATTTCGTTTCAGTATTTGCTATCAACACGGCGACAACTGCATATCTTACGATGTTAATATTGTGGGCGACAACGACAATTCCTGCTTGAACTTCAATTTCTCACAGAATCGCCTCGTTATAAAGATTGAACAAGTCCAGTGCGTAGACACGTCCTTGTCTTACAACGCTTTCTATTTTTGTATATTTACGTAGATTTACATTTACATTACATTAATATATTTACATTTTTCGTATAATTCATTATATAATGTCTAGATTATTCTACTAATATGAGTGGGCCGGTCTAAATTGACGGCAACATATATATTAATGTAACAATTATTGAGTATCTTACATTAAAACATAAGAAAAAATAATTCAATTCTTTGAGTGAGACAGGAGGAAAATATTATATATATATACTATAGTCATCCGTAGACAGTATCACTTAGACTTCGGTCGCTTGCCTAACTCAGGATTGAAATCCGACCGAATTGGCGTCAGTCGGCGATTCTACCCCTAGGCCACGAGCGTCCAGTACTCTCTCTCTCTCTCTCTCTCTCTCTCTCTCTCTCTATATATATATATATATATATATATATATATATATATATATAAGAATATTCAAAAAGTTCTAAAATATAATTGTATTGAACACTTTTTGATACAAATGTGTACTTCAATTTTACTATGGCCAAAAACTATCAACATATCTATATATATATATATATTATAGATTAAATAAACTGGAAACATTGTAACTGCTTATTTTTCATAAAATCCGTTCGTACTCACGAATAATCCTTCGCGTATTATAACTGCAAGATGAAATAAATGCGCTTTAACTTTGACAGTTGATGCCCTTATTCATTTCTCGATGTGTCAATGTGCTTTATCATTTGAAGCAAATCTCAAATTTACAGCATTTTTTAGCCAGGCAGATTTACGGTTACCACAACTTGCACCCGAGAAGATGATCTCAGGATATAGAAAGTACACCGAGAACACCCAGAAATGAAAACTAAAAAAAAAAAAAATTAATAAAACAAAATAAAATAATAATAAATTACAATGATTATTTAAACAGTGGTTTTTATTATAAGAAAGCTGAGTATTCATATGTTCAACTGATGGTTTTTCAGCATTCACCTGCAGAAACACGTCCCTTTTAAATGAAGAAAGCTGTTCTTCTTGAAAAGAAAATATTGAGTATACAATGATATACAGGAATATGAATAGAAAGAAAGAAAGAACAAATATCTTGAATTAAAATTTTTAAAAAGACTGTGTATAAAATATAATCCTGTTTTGCGTACCACGGCTTATCAGTAACAATAGACATTCAATTTCTTGCAACCGAGATTGAAATTCGACCCCACTGACATCGGGCGGACGTTCTACCTTTAAGTTAACGGCACACGGAAGAAAAAATACAGATATACAAAATAAACAAATCCAGTAAACCAAGAGTGTTCAATGCATTGCTGAAGAACGACTCGTAAATAGCAGTGATTAATGTTCTAAAATCTGCCATTTTCTCAGAGTGACGGGCGAGATCGTAAATAGTCATCCCCATAAATGAGCTATGATACAGCAAAACAGGACTGTATTTAATGCAGATTACTATATATATATATATATACATTTATGTACATGTATATGACTTGCTAAAATTATATATATATATATATATATATATATATATATATATATTATTCATATATGTGGATGATTATATTATTCATATATATAAATATTAAATAGCAGGTTAAACGTATTGTATATGTTTCTGACAAAATATTTTTATCGATTCTTCTTCTATGTGCCCTGTCCCTTCAGGACGTAGGCGATCATGGCTTTCCACGTTTCCCTATCCCTGGACGATCTGACCAGGCCTTCTCCTGTTATAACATGCAACCCTCGCTCCATCATCCACATGATTAGATCCTTCAAATATGTTATACATTGCTTTACGCTGTCTTTTTTCCCTCTATCTGTCCTGTTAGTATCAGGTTCTCCAAGCCCTCCTTCCTCATTGCCTGTCCCAGGTACTTCAGATGTCTCTTCCAGATGCTCAGTATTAATTTCCTTTTTGTTTCCATCATTTTTAAGACCACATCATTGCTCACATGCTCGATCGCTTAGCAGGCTATTTTATTACATATTTTATTAAAGTTATCCGTTACTGTCCCTTTGTGCATTTGAAGTTTTGACGTTTTTAAGTTTTCTGCTGCAGAACGACCTAAATATTTAAAGTTCTGTTCCTATTCTTCCCTCTACAATTTTCAGCTAAGAACTTAGGAAATCTATTTTACTGACAAATATACATTCTGTTTTATTGTATTTAATACTTTGTTATTTTCGCTTCTCTCAAATAGTCTATTCATTCTTAAAGTTATTCTTCTGTGTCTGATATCAATACAGTTTCATCGGAGAAATCCTAGCAAGTGTTCTGGTTAATTTGAGTGATTTGATATGCAAACACTTTATTTGAATACATTCTTTATAAAATCATTTTTATTCATCTCGTTTATATTGAATGAAAATCTGTATCAATAAAGGCGAAATATAATCCAATTAGATTTCAAATAAGCCAACAAAGGACCTTTGCACCGGAGATTATTGTGATCACCTATAAATTCATGAATTCTACAAATGAAAGTCAGAGACAATATTGATAGAAGCCTTATATAATGACCCTTTCCTTTCTAGTGTCGGCCATAAACGCTCTATTCATTAATACTTTCATATGATTTCATAAGTCCTTTACATTAAACGGGCATCGCTGGGTTGTACCTTTCAAGAGTCATCAGAGAGACGCACTGTGACAAGTATGCAATTTAATGGCAAAATTTACAAGTATTACATTAGTCAAAACGTACATATGTGTCGAAAATTTAAACTACAGAATTACAATTTTATATGTCCTAATAGACAGTTGATTTTCTAAACACCACTTAGATGTGGCGCAAGGTCGAAATTATGAGGTATCCTATGCGGATCGAATTCATTCCTCAGTTGCAAAAAGTTCTAGCAAGACAAGTTTGCTAACCATAATACTACGTCAGGGTGTCCCTGTCCGAATATACAGAAAAGCCTTTTGGTTAAAATTTGGAAAAGTTTTCTCTCAAAACTATATTTTTAGGAAAAGAAAGAGTTAGTAAATAAGACTATATCACATTGAAGAGCTGAATTTAAACAGGTCCAGACCTTGTTACTACTTAGATGGGTTACCAGTTGGTAAAACCGGCATTGTATGCGTGAATATGTAATGGATACTGGCTCGGAATAAGAATTCGGAATACCGAGTTCGAATTCAGATCAGGTTTGTTACATTCACTTACGTATAAATAGCATTTGAAACCACATTTTCTCCCCAGCTATGGGATAAATTGTAGGACATATCTGAAGAAAAAGTTTTTTCCAACTATTTCCAAGATGCCCCGATTCAGCACGGATAGAAATAGCTCAACAAACCACATGATTAATGCCAAGTAAATTCTGGTAAGTGTTGAGTCATGAGTTCACATGCTGATGTCGGAGGTGAGAGGACTTTGTGATAACTAAATCAGGTACATATTGCTACATGCAGTAATGCTACTGCTAATTCCATTGAAATACATTTTTCTCAACTGTAAGTGCGATCCTTGAGATCTAATTAAATTATACCAGTACACAGTTGTATTTAAACTAGAAATCTTTAGACATATAACTAAATGAATGATGGGCAATAATATCTAGATACAACCACATCTATAAATACATATTAGGATCATACGTTCAAGGATGAAAGTGTTATAACATCCTTAAATAACTCCTCCCTAATAATGAAAATTTTCGTTAGGTTTAAAAATTCCAGTCTTACGTTAGAAAAATGTCTCTGTTCGTACGTTTGAAAAACAGAAATAAACAGTTATTATAAACCGTCCGAAGAAACCGAAAATTGGAAACATTGACTTTGAAAATAACACATTTCTAAATTATATATATATATATATATATATATATATTAATGCATGTTTTATTCAATAATATAGACAGGTTTTTTTACAGCTTGTGACGTCTCACATGACCACACGAGAGTGCGGGCGAGAAATATTAAGTATGGAAAGCCATTGGGATAAGCAAAAAAAAAAAAATAGACTATTTCTACTATCGTTCGTCCACGAACTGCCCGTTACAACAAACACTATTTCATCTTTGATAATGGCTGATTTAAGCTAAAAGCTCAGAGAGGATCAGATAGAAATATGTATCAATATCTTGATTTTATTTCTTCTTTCAACGATAATGCTATCAAGCTTATCAGATGATATGAAAACAATTTACATAAAATAAATCGACAAGCCTTGTCTATATTATTTAATAAAACATTCATCAATGAAAGAATGATGCATATATATATATATATATATATATATATATATATATAAGAAATTACAGAATGTGATGAGATATAAGTTTAGATGTTAGAGAACGAATGTCAAAACTAAGATCTGCTCAGTTTTCAAACAAATTCGTATCGTTTTTTTTTCTGATCTTACAGGACTAATGCTTCATAGGTATTAGCTTTTACATTTAAGATAGGTCAGTTCTCATTGTATTATATAGTTTATCACATGATATTTCATGATATATAATAGAATAAAATAATAGCACACCAGGAAATTAAAAAATAAATATCTTTAATTATTAAAACATTGCAAGTCAGCGAGGAATCTGATTATGTGCCTTATCTTTTATGAATTACTGACTCATTTGGTTTTTGAGGAATAACACTTTCGTCATATTTTAATATTTTGCCATACCCAATATATTATTGTGATATAGTTATCAGTAAGTTATTCGCTCAGATTCTACTGTTTTCCAGTATCGCAAAACTATATATGGCAATGTTTTATGTGTAATTAGCTTTGCAAAAAATATTTAAAAAAAAGAAAAAAAGAAGTAAAAAAGAAAAACCAAAGAATATTAAAACTAAAGACTTGGTAAACACAATTTTATTTTGTACTGAAGAATTTTATCAATTCTACTAGTAGGGATATTGAATTGGCTTTCTTATCGGGTTATCAGTCTCAAGCATAAAATAGTAAGCAACGCTTTAATCAACTTTAACAGCAAGTTCTCACAAATTTTAAGCCACCCGTTTCTTGATCAAAGTCGTAAATTGATAAATAATTTAAGTAAAATTCGCCGAATCTGGTGAAATGTTCCAACATAAAATCCTGATGAGATACAGTAGGCACTTAAACGAAAATCTTCTAATCTTAAAATTAATACATTAAGTTTTACCGATATTGCATTTTTAATGTTTTTTATTCTAAACTGACTTTATTCTAAACGAATGGGTTTTCATCGTAACTTTCAGTGCATATAATATATCCAAACCATTGCGAAACAGGTAGCCGTAAAAGAAACTTGTTCTTCCATAATAGTTAACATTTCACAAGGCATTTATAAATCTGGTTCTGTTTTGTTTTAATTTTTTCTCTAGTCTATTTAATGACTATCAAGAAAAATGTCTCGAAGCATTCTGACAAGCACAAAAGTAGAATTAAATATGACTGGATTTTGCTATGTTAATAGGAATATTAATTGGCAAAATCGATATAAGATAATCTATATCTTTATGGCAAAAACCATTAAAATAATAAGACATGCAAAATACTTTATCTCATATTCATTTCAATTATTCTACTCCATTAGCTATATTGAAACAAATTTACTATTTCTGAAAGCCAAGCATAAAAATTTTAAGCAACCATTTCAGCAAATTCCTTAAATGTCCTCTCGCAGAAACGAAGTGTAATGTAGTAACCGCTTCATATAGAATCTTTTGAAGCTTTATTTGACTCATTCTGCTTTAGTGCTGAAAAGTACTTATTTTGTTGTGATGGTTGGTTAGAAGCGAGAGGAAAGATGTGATATATTTATTTTAATGCCACATGAAACAAAGTAGTGTTTTCTAGCTCGTTCTCATTTCATTCCATAAAAATTTTCATTTTTGTAATTTGCAATAATGTGCGGTATCAAGCACTTGTTAACCAAATAGTTGTTGCTTTAATCCAAAGTTACAAAAGTTACACTCATTTTGACTTACATTTCAACAACCTGAGTAGTGGTTAAATTCTGAAATTTCTTTACTAAACGTTTCGTCATAATGACGGTTACTCAAGCAGACTAAAATTGTAATTTGTTTTAGGTGTCTTCTCTTTTCTGGCAATAAGTGGTCATTGCTTTTAATAGCTTGTTGCTTTATGCAACATTTTGCTCTACGACTCTCATTGCCTTTCTATAATCTATCTACAAAATCTTGTTAGATGACTTATACTTTAGTTTCTTTCTCTGTTTATATAGTATTGACTATCTTTGGATTACTAAATTCTATAGACGTTCTTTCCTAATTCTGTGTGTCGGTAAACTTCTTTCCGAGTTTTCATCCTAGTTAGGTTTCGTTGTTTTTGTTTTAATAATGCCTTCCTCATTGCTCACATATTCTGTCCATGATATCCCTTGTATCTCATAATAAGACCACATCTATGAGTTGAAGTCTCTTTATCATGATTCGTTTTTTTTAAAACAAGAACGTCATTTATTTCTGTAAAGTGGGATACATAAGAATCCTGACATAAGATGAACTATCGAATATAAAGACGTATTAAGATCTGTATTTTCAGACTTTTACCACATGTTCTAATACCCAGGAAATGCTTTAAATTTTTCTATCCAACGAAATTGAAAAATTAAAAAATAAAAAACAAATCTAAATTAAATCTTGATAATAAATCATTTATTAAAAGTTTAGAAACTCTGTATATGTAATATAAACCCAAAATTTCTGTTTGATTTGAAAGTAATTTTTGGCTCAAAATCTTCCTCGTCTAAATGATGAAAGTGAGGTGTCTGGGAGACTGATGTTTACTGAAACGCTGATTCTTAATAAAATATATGGTAGTATTAAATCTAAATTTTGGTAGTCTTATATATATTGAATTTAAAATGCTGCGTCTTTGTGAGTATTTGAAGTGTGTGCGAGTTCTCATGGGATAAAAAATTAACACTGAAACATAAAAAACCTGAAATTTTTAGTACTAACCGTATATATAATTTTATGCATAAACTGTACTGAAATAAAAATCATAGTTTTTTTAGGTATGTCAGTTATCCTTTTAGTTCTGGTGTGAGGGTAAGTAAGTATAAGCATCGTATTATTGACGAGCTGAAGTGAGCCTTGCGTAAAGTTAGAACAACCAAAAGCAGATTTGTATTTACTTTATCACTTGGAGATTAAACGTGATTACATATTATTCTTTTTATTTTTTCTTAATGCAAAAACATGGATAAACAAATATAAGCATTGTGTTAATTATATGGAGTCAGAACATGCGCTGAGTTGAAACAATTAAATAGAAAGCGTGATTTACTTCATAGATGGAGGTTTTTGAACGACCCGTGTGAGTGCCATGCTTTGGAAAATAGAAAGGGAGATCAGTTGATCTATTGGACGTAATTACCACGTGGTCCTATATCTAGGAACAAACATGGGAAAATATGTGAGACAGAAAAATCTTTACTTTTTATAGACTTTAACAGGGTTACCTAACAGTGTTTTCCGAAGCCAAGTGCGGTAATTATATTTCTGTTATCTTTGCTCTTAGCAGCATGAGAAATATTATTTCTTTTTATCATTCATTTTTATAATTTTATGTCTTGCTTTTGTTTTCATTTTCTTTTAACTTAAAATGGTTTATAAAAATTTTGTACAAAATAGAATAGTTTTAAATGGTTTAGTGCAAAAATAGATTTTACTAGTGTGATTTTGACAGAAATAGTTATTTAGGGTGATAATATATAATGCTAGACGTAGCGATGTGGTTTACCTACCATAAATGGTAGTCTTTTAAAATGTCAAAATGTAGAAAAATAGAACGTTTAATTTTAAATCCTATATCACGAAATCCTCAAAAAGTTTATTGTAAACATCAAGATTGCTGGGTGTTACGATAAACTCATCCAGCGGCAAGACCTCTGATCAGGAGATTAAATGTTTTGAGGAGTACAGAATTAGCCCTTAACTGCTCTTGTTGCCAGGTCCGCCCTGACCTGAGGTTGTAGTTTTTGTAAAGGTGCAAGCTATAGCCATCGTAATTAACCCACAATCACAAATAACAGAAAATGTTTTATCATAAAACGAGCAATTTTATAGTTACTAGAAATATAAAAATACATTTTTCTAGTAAAATTTTCAACAATACATTTTATGAACTGAAAACTATATACCCAAAACATATCTTTACCTTGAACGTTTGCCATTATGTACAAAATTATATTTAGTTGAAAGAATACAATTATGTATGAAATATTTAGATTCCAGCATTAAATAATTCTGATATGATAAGGCTGATATGGTACTAAGAAAAACCAACTAAACGTCGAGCTAGAATATATTTTTTAAAAAACCATGAGGATAAAGATTAAAATATGTAGCTGTATTAAAGATAAATCTTAAAAATATATTGAAGTATAAGAATCTAGTTTACCCAGAAACAAAAAAAAAACATTAATAAAGCATATGTCTTCTTCAAGAAGCGACTGCATGGGGTGATTAAGCGATTCTTATTCATGTTGGTCATGGGATGCACAAGGGTAGCCTTCAAAGATGCTTTAGTATTTTAGGCGGGATGCATTTTCTCTTTTGACCAATGAACCTAACGTCAATGAGTTTTAAAAAAAGACCCAAGCGGCCACATATATTTGATAATTGACTGGGAAAGTCTTTCTGTAACTACGTCTGTGTCTAGTGAGCCGTGTGAGAACAAGCAGAGTTTATTCATTACGCATAAAACGTGCCTATTTTGAGCACATAGATATGGTTTGACCGTTAGGAAGACTGTGGCTACATCAGCAACGACTGAAAAGTGAGTTCAATTCTTCACTAGATGTCCCATACTTACGACCTTGTGCCGTAACTAAGCAAGGCTTAAAAAAAAACAATACACCATGTAACCAGAGTAGCACCACTAAAGATGCTGAAAGAATATTCAGATTACTATACCGCTCCTGAAACTACTTAACTCTAACTACGATGCTCGGAATCTAAGAGTCTAGTAAGAGCAAAACATAGATTACTGCCACTGCATCTGTGCTGGCCATCACTGTTCAGCCTCACAGAACTTCTTTTTGTTATAATCATATCGCCCCAACAAGGCAATTTCCTGCCACTGTTGTGCAGGAGATTACACAAGAGGAAAGCTATGAGAAAGAGTGACAGAATACAGGGCGTGTCAGGAACTATGTAAGAGAAGAATGGGAATACTGATGAGAGTAGAGAGAAAAGAGTACGACAGAGAGAGAGAGAGTGAGAGAGAGAGAGAGTATGCAAGTTAGTGAGATAGGGGATGACTACAGATTTTAAATTTAAATTCTTGGGGATTTTAGCTGTAGGAGAAGCAAGTAAACGGAAGTGAATTCCATAGGCGGAAAGTGTGAAAAAAAGCTGCTGGAGTAGGATTTGCGTTTACAATTTAATAGTTTCACAGTAAAAGGGTGGGACCATTTGATAATCGTTTGACTCTAGTAAATTCATATATAGAGGACACCATTGAGCGATTGTCTATGATGGTTAATAGATAGAAGAAAAGCAGTTACACTGCCTTGTAGGTGATGAATTATTTTCCAACCTGCAACTGATTCCACGAAGACGAAACATAACTATTCTGTTGCTATTTACATAGAAAATGTTCAGCCTCATCTACGTAAGCTCGTCTCTATCTTATTACTTTGTTACTGGTAATTTTAGCCAAGTTTTTTATTTCAGATATAGCACCTTATGGAACAAAATCACAAGAGGATGTTGCGCCAACAATTTTTCTTTTTCAGATCTAGGATCTGCCTTTATTCATCCATCGAATTTTCGTATTATGCACCACTTTCACTCCCCTGTACGCCCTTATGAGAATTTCATTTTACTTTTAGTATTATTTGTGTGTTGCCTTCGGTCAAAAAACTCTATATATCAAACACAGAGATATAAGTGACGTCATTCATCCTGTGGTTTTTTTCGATGGATTGTGAAAACATGCTATGTTTCAGCTGACTCGTGAAAACAAAGCAGACATAACTTGGTATACAGTAACATGGGCATAACCGTGTAGCGCCACATGCATTTCTTTCATCATCGTAACCCGTATGTGGTTTCTGTATCTCCAATACACAATTTTTAATTCAATAAAAACGGCGAAACATTGTTTGTCTTTGTCTGGAAAGCGTCATGATAATTCTTTCAATATGACCTAAAGAGAAATGATATCGTTACAATTTTGGGCATACAATGTAACATTACGTTATAGTGTCTTATATTACGGTGTGTAATTGCCGTTTACCATAAAGGATATATGAACAATTGTAAGTTTCATTTAAGTCAATATTTACAAAAAAACTGAAATACATGTATATATCAAGAATCGCAGCGCAAGGAGAATGTGTGTCTTTGATTCTTTGTTTTCCAAAAAGTGTTTGAAAATCTCTTTCAACTTCTGCCTTGCAGGTTTTTTCTGTCACTTCTGCAATGCTTAGATAATCAACGCACTTTCATATCTGTAGGTGATGGATCTGTTTAGAGTATGTGGAATAAGCTCATATCCTAAATATGCATGCTACTGATTTTTTTTTTTTTTTTGCCTGAGGATTGTTTTTTAGTGTATCTTTCATTGTCATATTGAAGAATACCATTTTTTTGCTAACCAAAGTATGATATAACATTGATCTATGAATGTGCCTATAGTTTGTAATCGGCATAACATTTTATATTTCACGTGACAAAGAAAAAAGATTTATCCCTCTGGAGCCTTTTTTTTTTTTTTTTGGCAAGGCATGAAGTTTCTAATGTTATGCTATCCACTGTTCTTTTTTCTTTTTTTATATGAAAAATCCATTTTGTATTATGTAATCAAAAGATGAAAGGTTACGATTTTTAGTTAATAAGGTTCTGCAGAAATTAGGATTTTCTGTTCAATTGGTATCTGCGACGAAACCTAATTTTTTTATTTTCAAATATTCTAAAACAAACTATAATAGACACACTGTTGGATAGAAGAGAAGCAGCTTTCCACCCTCCAATCCATGATTGTTGACTCATAATTGCTGACAGTGTAATATGAAATGACCTTCCGAATCAATATTTGTTTTCCTGTAATGTTCTATTCTAAAAGATATACAGCAGATTTCAATGTTCACCGAGCTGATAACAATGAATTCAAATATTCAAAGTAATCAGCTCGAAAAAGAGCAAATAAAACTAACCGTTAAATTCGCCTTCGTATGATCTACTAGAAATGTAACCCTTTACTTAAAAGATACTATTTCTGAATCACCCTTGGAGTCCTTTCAATCACTTTCAAGGTTATAGATATAGTAACACTGGAAATATAAAAAGCAGCCTAATCCCTTTTACCTCTTTTAATAATTTTGTGAGCATGTTAGCGTAAAATCTACAAAAAGAAAATACGGAAAATAAATGGATAAAAACTTTGTATTGTATTCTACTCATGTGTATAAATATATCAAACTGTGGTTATATTCAATATTTTCAAAATAATATATTTTGGGAGTGTTTTTTAGTTGACCTAGGTAGAGGTGAATAAAGGATTGTCGTCATATAGTCTTTGTGAATTCAATCTTGGATCACGTAAATAAATATTCTAGTTCAGCAAGAACAAACCAGGGTTAAAATGACACAATAATCGAAACATACGACATATCATATATAACAACATAATATAGACATAAATTGGACACTTATCAAAAAACAGTGTAGCGCTTCATCATCACAGAGCGGACGGTGATTATTATCCAATTATGAACTTTCTTATGTAATTTTTATTATGTACTTTGAGTGATACTTATCTTGAATGCCCATTAGAGACAAGGAACACTCCAGACGTCAAGTAGCCAAGCAAAAGATAGTAGGGAAATGATCGATTTTTTCTACCACTACAGAAGATATCCCAAGAGAGCAGGTTAGATCAACAATGCAACGCTGTCACGATATCTGTAGTGTGTCGTCTCAATGCACACTTTTTCCTTTCACAGAGACCAAAATCAATGATGCTTTCTTGGAGATTATTAATTATTTTCCACCCTCGAAAACCAATTTCGAAAGGAGATTGTCACTCGCCTCTGGCTATATCTTTTATTTCATTAGAATATCAGACGATCTATATTCCTTCTTCCATTTCACACTTCCACATCTACGACCCGACATACCACGTGCACAGGATTGGTAAATTTTCAGTCCCTCCATATTATATTTGTAAAAGTATGTTCTCAAGATTCTTTCCAAAAACAGAATGTTTATAGAACACTCTAGAGAATATGCTTGTCTGATCACTATGAACATAACCTCTCCAAGTCTAGAGTGGATCGTTATCTATCTGATATACCCTCATTATATGTAGGTCTTGCTTCCTCTTCTTACGTTCTCGTAACCAGCTTGATTATGTAACCTAGAGTAGCTCTTTTTTAAAAGCCAATGCATTGATGATCAAGAGAACTCAGCCAATGAATTACGTATTCGGTGTTGGAATATAGAACAATCCTAAATAAAAATATCAAACCTTATATCATTTGTTCAAAAAAACTGCACTCAAGATAAGATGAGTTGAGTTTTGTTTAACGGCATATCAACACCTCTGTGAGTTATTTAATGCCAAAAAGGTGGGGTTTAAAGGTATTGTTTTAATGTTCAGTTATAATGAGAAGGTTCATCTAGTCAGATTTTAATTATTTTTTTTATTCTTTTTTTATTCGTTTTTTTCAGAAAACGGAAAATGTCTTCAAATTTGGATTCAAAACTGTTTTGCTGAGAATATTTTTTTCCTTCAAAAATCTGTTATAGTAATACTTTTTTCTTTAAAAATGTATTGTTGGTAATATTTTTCCTTCACGAATGTATATTTTTCTATAAAATCTACTTTTATACTTTCATATTGTTTTGAGTGCAGTTTGGGGGTTAACTATTTTCCCATAGCTGGGATTCTAACAGGTGCTACCACTCCGGGTAAGGGTGGACCTGGGAACCACAGCAATTAAGAGCTGGTTCCATGCTCCTCACAACCTCCTAATCAAATGCCTTGCTGCCAGAGACAGTTTACCGTCATGCCCAGGAACCTCAAGATAAGTGTTTCTAAAGCAGCCATTATCATTTGGAATTATAACGATCATAAACTTCAAGATGTATTAGTAAAAACCGAAGACTAATAGTTCATTGAGTATGGATGAGGAATAACATATTTAGTGTGGGAGATAAAAGAGATTGAGGTAGAGAAAGTTTGTCAAACAGTGAAAGATAATATAAAACCAAAACTTTAACCTTAAAACACTAGCCATGTTTATAAATAGCTTCACCCAATTCAGACTCTCATCTCTGCACACTGCAATGCGTCCAACCAATTCAGAAACAATTAAATTATCAGCAATAAACAATCATTATCTAGGTCGATGGATAAAAATGTCTTCAAATGAAAACTCTAGATTTGAAAAAGGTTTATATCTCATCAAATCTCATAGGCTGCCGCTAGGGAATCCCAATATACGTTACTCAATAACGGAAACCATATTTTCTGTGGATTTTTAATGGTTGTAACCATAGATTAAACATGGACTTCTAATGATAAAAAATTATCTTATTATGTTGATGACGACTTTCTACCCCATATTGTTTCTTTAACAAAAAATTCTAATGAATTTCAAACGACAGTAGTATTTGTTGTTTGTTCGACGAATGCTCATTTTTTTGTTAGGGAACAGCTAATATTGCCATTAGCTTCAGTTCTAGGACAAAGTGGATATATTAACTTCGACTGGATTTCTAAATTTGTTTCTTGATACTCGAATGAACGTCACGTATTCTCTTTTCTCTTTACTATTATTTTACCCAGAATATAAAATACATACACGTGATGCTGGTAGAATACTGGAGAATCAAACTTAGAAAATATTAAATATGTAAGAGAAACTTGATATGTAGAAGTATGTTTTATGTGATTGTATTTTATATTGTGTTGACAACGTGTGATAACTTAGAGAAGCTGCCATCGTTGGCAGGCTCATAATAGGAAAAGACTAAAGTCGCTACTACCATTATAAGTGGGTAAACAACCTTACCAAAATAAGAATATAAATAGCAATAAAAAATGAGGTCAATAATTTCTATAATTTAACAATTCAGAAATTTGGATATATAATATACCTCCTCAGAAAATTAAAATCGTTCCAATCGCTAAAGTATTAAATTATTCTCCAGAGACGAAAATTGATATACTGGGTGAGGTAAAATTCTCTCACAATAAGGATAATTTTTTAAGCTATAATTACACATGAAAATATTAATTACTATTTATTTTGTTTGTTACATGTGCTGGTAAAATTGTTTTACTTCTTTTTCAAAACATTTCCATTCCGTGCCTAGAGGATTTGGGCTGCTCTTTTTACTATCGCTCCACCCACGTCTATTGAACAGGTGTAGAGGCTCATCCCTTGTTCCCTGTTTAGGATGTGGTTTCCGGCTTTCTCTTTTCCAAACGTTTCACTTTCTTTTTTGTTTATTTTTTTAATCGGAGTAGATAAACTGAACTATCGCCCGGTTTACACTCCACCCACGTATGTTGAACAGGTGTAGAAGCTCATCCCTTGTTCCCTGTTTAGGTCGTGGTTTCCGGCTTTCTCTTTTCCAATCTATTCACTCTTACGTAGCCCCCTGCACACCAGTGGCCTTACCGCCTTGCTTGGGGTGATGTGATTAAAAAAAAAAATATTAACACGTCTGAGAGTTTCTTCGCATTTTACTGCATTCATACTCCGTTCTTCAGTATTTATTGAGCACGTTTGATAAGCAACTAATTTCATATGTCTCCAAACACCCTAAAATACAAGGCTAAGATATCTTACGATTTCGGTGATCACTCAATAGAACCTTTACAGATAAGTACTAACACCTATAGTGACCGAGATTTGTCTCACCCTGTACATATATATTGGTTATCATATTTGGAAAGTAACGGATATGAGATATTTTATAAGATTGTCGGCACTGAAATCCTAACCGAGTTTGATTCGTTTATTTGGCGCGGTTGATAGTAAAAAGGGCAACCCAAAATGCCAAATACAGATCCGGGATACCAGAATCAAGCAGGTACAAAAATTTAAATACCTGGGAAGTGTTATAATAGAAGACGGAAAGTGCGACACAGAGATCCGAAAGCGAATTGGCATGGCGAAGGACGCATTCCATAAGTTGAGTAGGGTATTAAGAAACAGGACAATTTCGCTAGAAACTAAGAAGAGAGTACTGGATAACTACTTGCTGTCCGTCCTTCAATATGGCAGTGAATGCTACACAATACTATCAAAGATTAAGGAAAAACTTTAAGCAACTGAAATGTGGTTCTACAGAAGGATGCTGTGAATATCATATGACCGAGCATGTGAGCAATGATGAGGTCTTGGAAATGATGGAAACAAAAAGGAAATTAATACTGAGCATCAAGAAGAGACAGCTGAAGTTTCTGGGACACGCAATGAGGAAGGAGGGCCTGGAGAATCTGATACTAACAGGTCGGATAGATGGAAAGAGAGACAGGAGAAAGCAACGGAGATCATATTTGAAGGACCTAGTCAGGTGGATGACGGAACGAGCATTGAATGGTGTAACAGGAGAAGCGTTCTCAGAGCCACCAGGGATAGGGAACGTAGAAGGCCATGATCGTCTACGTCCTGAATGGACAAGGCACATAGAAGAAGATCTTAGTTAAAGCATAAAAGAGTCAGTAAAGGATGATAAAAATGGAATGTAAATCCATCCTGAAAGAAGATGAGCACTGTCAAGCTTTTTGTCATATCTATTGCCTTTATTATTCTAACCCTACTTCCACATGAATAAAGAATATACTTCTTGATTTAATACAACGGATCGAAGGAAATTATTATTAGTGGTTTTTATTGTTGATTTTGCGGTTTATTGTATTTCGCGATATGAGCTCTGCTTAAAAAATATTTAATATTTATGCACTCGTAAAATTCGAAAAATAGAGAAATTAGCGGGAGATTTGGGAAAAAATCTTTTTCGCATTGTATTCAGAAGTGAATTTTTGCCCGGTAAAAATGGAAAAGGGCGACAGTCAAAACAAGTTGTCAGAAACGTTTTGATGGGGTTAGGGTAATGTCAGATACTTAGTTCCACATTTGATGGAAAATGATTTTAAATTTTTTGAAAACCTAAAATGATTTAATTAAGAGAAAAAGGACGAAGAGAAAATTACGTCATGTGAGGTGTTGTTGCTTCATTCGTTAAACCACAACTCCAACTCGAATTGTGTAGGTGGAAAATATTCTCATTCTTCAAAGTTTTGATTTGCATAAAGATACCCCGGCACTCTTAGCATCCCCCAAAAGAATCAGGGACAAGTATGAAAATCGAGACCCTAGTGAGAAAAATCAGTTTGGGTCAGTTGGAGTTGCATTTGAGATGTAACGACTGAGGGAAAAGTGTTCCTAACCAGGGCCACTAGTCGCCTTCCATAGATCTCCGGGCTGAAGATGTAAAGACATGTGGAAAATCCTGCCACCGATCGACTTAAAAGAATTAAATTCGAATAATACGCCTCTGACAGAGTTCTAGCTAAAGATGTATAGAAACAGAATGAGCCGAGAAAGAGTTAAACTAGCTGAAAAGAGATTTTTTTATTGTCGAGCGAAGGAGACAAGACGAATCTATTATCATCATCAGAACGCCCCACTTCGGCCGTTTCCGTAAAGGTTCGGAATAGAACCAAGTTGTTTCAGAGCTACCGAGAAACAGCGACCAAACAATCCCAGCACTAGCGTCGCTAGCGTCCCTACCGTTCGTTCCACTTCGGCTCTTTCCGTAAGGCTCTGATAAAGAGCCCTGAAAGAAATTTATTGTTGTAAAAGTAACTGAGAAAATCGAAAGCTTTGATCATTTAAACTAATCTATCTCTCCGTTGTAAACTTGGAAATTCGGCGATTGTACATCTGCTTTTATTATTAATTATTTTTTATATACATAAACATTTATTTTGCGACTCATCGAGGCGTATTCGAACTTATTCATTTATTTATTTATTCTTATTTTTATTTTTTTTAATTTATTTATTTTTATTTTTTATTTTATTTTTTTTTTGTGCCGTGTTTTACTTTTTTTTTTTTCAACACAAGTGTATATCTGTGTCCGGTCTGGTTTGAGGTGGTAGAGAAACGGCTACCGTGTTTCAATGTGTCTTCCCTGAGATCAAAGAACACAGCATGGGCAGGAAAGTTCACCGTTAAAGACCAGCTACTGTGACCAGTCAATCGTTACGGCTAGCGACCCGAGAGCGTCGTCATAATTGGTGCCGTTTCGACAGCATCAACCCACTCAGGTTCCGGTCATCATCGGGTCATCATCAGGTCATCATTGGCTACCTGCCGACTGACACATTATTGCACTTATATGTTGGTGTAATATGACCTTAATTGTTTTCGGAATCTTAACTGAAATACTTATTCTGTTGACATTAGTATGTAGACACAGATCTTACAATTCCTGATCCGGTACAAAGATCATTAGACTATCTATATACATTAAATTACAATCTCAAATGTTCTGAAATTACGTTATTTACGTAATGCAAATGTTTGAAATTTTTACAGGAATAGAAATATATATATATATATATATATATATATATATATATATATATATATATATATATAAATGTAAGTTACAAAACTATCGTAAACATTAAATTGATATAACCACTAAATCACATCGTCCTCTTTGTAGACAGTCTATTCAGGTTTCTCTCTTTAGTTGGATGAATTATTTTCTGGTCGTGTATATCAACACCAAAATTGCAGTTTTTTTCCCGTAAGCAGTGAATCTAAATCTATTTTGGATGATAGTAATGGAAAAATTCTGAATGTAAATGCTTTTAAAGTGTCCCTCTGTCTTTTAGACAATTCTTGTGTCTGTAGTGTAAACTGCATTTTTGCACACCAGACAGCTAACATTCCTAATTAGCTCTCGAAGATAACGATGTCTTTTTTTTTCAGTATGGCTCTGATGTTGTCCCTGTATTAATTATAATGATCACCTACAAACCTTAGCCATATACGAGAGAAGCTCATGTTAAGTGGAAGTCTCCGCTCGCGTACTTCAGAATTGCTTTGTTTCACCTCAAATAAATAACCCAATTCCTTTTCGACTTTCCAGAGATTCAGCCAGAGAGACAGAACCAAAGAAAGTAAGCATGATTTATTTTTCCATGTCTTTCTCAACGATATACCGATGAAAATACCAATTATCTAATCTAGACATGTGTGATAACTGGGATATGTCGGTAGCGTAACTGCTACCAGTACGAAAACAATTGGCGATAAGTGTTCAAATTTTAACCGAGTCGATTGCGTTTGTTTTAGTACTAAGTTTCTCGAAAGAGTCGGTTGGTTTTGTGTTTATTACTAATTTTCTCCAACCCACAAGCCATCTCTATATGGATAACAAAGGAAGCGAATCTGTAACGGTACAATATCTTCTAGATTATGAAACAAAACATGAAATTTAAAAAGTGGCACAATTTATGTGTAGAATTTAATGGAACAATTACCAATTATTTAAAAAAATAATCACTGAAGATTGATAATTAATGCTCTGTATCAATCTTTATTCTAAGAAATTCGTATATATTTTATTAGAGTCTAAATAAAATATTAATTCCTTATTTATTTATCTTATTCCCAAAATCAAGTACATATACATTTTATTTAGCTATACATTCAAACTTAACTGGAATCCTATCTTCACTCTCATCAGGCACGTCGAAACATTTTCTGTAAAATTCTGAGTGTTTTGCATAGAAAACATTATACTGAATTCTTGAATCTGGTTGCTATTTGATGAGTCTCCAGCTCCACCATCAACGCTGTAATGGATAGATGTTTGGAAAGAACATTCGAAGAATTTACTTAAAATTAGAGTCGATTTCGTTACATTCATTTATGCCCAAATAACCTTTGGAAAGATATGAAGCCATCTTTTTCAGTTATGGGTAAATTGTAGAACTTGCATCTAGAAAATCATTTTTGCGGCTCAAAAAATTGAAAAAAAATAAAAGAAATGTCAGTCAGAAAGAAAACTTTGATAAATTGGTTCGTTGTTTAAATTCGCTGATCGTACAGGAGCGGTTTATCAAAGTGATGAAGCCGTAAAACAAAAATAAAACGATTATTCTTACAATAAAAATGATTCAAATATGGCAGAAAGACATAATAAGCCGTAAAAGACACATCGTTCTGAATCGAAACTTTTTCCGGCAATACAAAAATGTAATAATCAGTTAGTGCAAGGTCAGGTAAATATGGAAGCTGGCTAGGATTCCAAGATGTTTTGCTGTATTGTTCTATACTAGAGAATAATTTTTTTCATATTTCAAAATCTGTTTCGATCCAACTTTTTAGCACATTGAAGTTGCTAGGCGTGCAAATGTGCATTTAATTGGTTATGCTATTTTGATTACTCAAAATGAATAATACTGCGACAATTCTACTAAATGTAGTATCTCTACGTAGGTACCACATTTTAGTGTTAATTGTTGACATCTATTTCATATTCAAACAGCATTGCATTGCCCATTATCCTATGTAACCTATTTTTATCACCTGCTTATATATATATATATATATATATATATATATATATATATATATCACCTTGTTTCTCTACCTTCTTTTATTCTTTCTCCGACATCCTCTGTACTCACAACAACCCCTTCGGCGTTTCTACTGCTTTCGCTAGTGGTGAAGATATATATATATATATATATATATATATATATATATATATATATATATCTTCATGTAATGAAAGCTTTAAAACTAATCCATGGTCCTGGAGCTCAGACTCTTTGGACGTTGGCACGAAAGACTAAAAAGCAATAGTTGTTTCCCGTTAAAGCGAAACCGTAGACTGAAAGAAAAATGAATGGATGTAAGTTAAATTTTGATTTCCTGGTATCGATATCAAATAAGTTTTTTCGTCGTAAACTGAATTTTGAAGGCGAAATAAGTCCTCTGAGCAAATGGTATCATGGCCGAGACTAAGAACAACAATTATACCTACTTAGAGCCTAACCCGAAGCAAAAACTAAAATAAAAGGGCTGAAAAAATACAGATATACAGGCAGATAAAGAGAAACACACAAACACCTTGCCTTTGATATATATATATATATATATATATATATATATATTATCGATTTTCTACACTATTGTAAGAACTGCAACATTGAAACATGTAAATGTCGTTTGTTATGTCTTTGTCTTTGAGTGTATCAAATTTGATTAAAATCGTACCATGCCATCTATAACCCGATTTTTTCGATTATCGATTTTCGATATTTATCGGGGATACCTCGACACAAAGCCTAGCTAAGAACACTCGCAGACACTTATAGTACAACTGTGTAAATTTCCAAGAAAATCGGTTTAGCCGTTTCGGAGTCTATAGGTAACGGACACACACACGCGGACACACACACAAAGTTCCATTTATAAATATGTTTCCATTAGATAGATATATAAACAAATTACTAGTGCCATACCATGCAATCAAAAACTGATGGAAGAAAATGGGAATCGTATTAAACTAAAACAAGATACAAAATCTGTTGCGCGCTTTTCGACTGACACTTTTTCAAACAAAAATCGTCGTTAAATATTAAAACTAAGTAATTGACAAGGAAAAATTTATTAGCTTCCGAGTTTAAAATATTATATATATATATATATATATATATATATATATATATATATATATATATATAAGGGGAAGGGAGAAATTTATTTTTTTCCACTAAGTAAAAGCTTCCACAAACAGGGTGAATTTACATTTTAATTCTCGTTGTATGCACAGGGCAGGCCTCCACATATTAATGATAAAAGATTCAAGAATATCAAGGTGGAGTTTGTTCCGTGCCTTGTGCAAAACCGAGAACTAATCAGAAGAATAATTTTTCCTGCAAACAACAAATTTAATAAATGCTTGTCGATTGCAAAGACATGAGTCTGCGAACATCAGAATGTCACAGGCTCATATCTATGTACCTTGCCCGAGTCATGTTGCACGATTCTAACTTCCAAACTCTGGGATAGTTTTACCCACATAGTCGACCTCATATCGACCTCATATAACTAAATTACAATGATGGGCAGGAAAAATATTTTTACGGCAAAGAATGAAAGCCTATCTAGTTGTGAAAATGCTCTAGATCATAACGGCATTATAACAACACTTAATAGCCATAGAATATTTTGTCGTACGCCTGTTTAACGGAACCAACCCACGGTATTCTGATATAGATTTCAAATGAAATGATTATATAAAATACATAGCTAAATCCGCTGCTAAGAAAGTCGGTTCTCAGTGCAGGACCAGGAAGTATTTCTCGTCTGAAACAATCCTGCACATATACAAATCTACCATCCGCCCGTGTATTGAATACTGGTGCCATATCTGGTCCGGTACTCCTGCTATCCACCTAAGGTTCCTTGACAAAACCCAACGGAAAATCTGTAATGTGATTGATTACGACTTGGCAACTTGGATACAGTCACCGACGCAGTGTGGCTTCTCTGTGTCTCTTCTACAAATACTTTCATGACTTTTGCTCAGATGAACTTAGCTCACTAGTATCCAACCATACATGAATTTGATCGAGCTACAAGATTAGCAACTAGCTCTTACCCTTTTACTGTGAAACTAATAAATTGTAAACGCAAATTCTACCCCAGAAGCTCATTCTCTCGCACTTCCCGCCTGTGAAATTCATTTCCGTTTATTGCTTTCCCGATAGCTGCAATCTTCAAGAATTCAAATGTAAATTCAATGGTCATCTCTTATCTCACTAACTTGCGTCATCTATCTCGCTCTCTCTTCCTCTCTCATGATCCTTTCTTTGTCATTTCTACTCCAACAGTTTCTTCTCTTGCATTTCTATCCTGTGGAAATTTCTTCTGTTTACTTGCTTCCCTGATAGCTTCAATCTCCAAAAATTTAAATACAACGTCACTTACCATCATTTATCGTCTTGAAAACCGTACATCATTTATAGTTTCTACAATACCCCCTGTCGTTTTTTCACTGTACTCCACTTCGCACTAATCGTGGTTCCCACTTGTTTTCTATTAAATGATTAAAAAAAACTGCAGTTTCAATCCCTCAGTTAATAGGATTAAGAAATTTATTCTTTAATTTACTGGGTATGTTGCTACTGACACTCAAAATATCATCTTTATTTGTGTACTCCAAATGCATCCTTTTCTATCACGTATGGTTAGTAAAAACGATACATTATTCATTACAAGCTAATATATAAAAATTAATTCATAGCAACACTAGACAAATAGTATGTACCAAATTTTGGTAGGTCAGAGACAAGTTTTGTGTTTTGACATCTTTTTTCTTACCACAAACGTATTTAGATTGTTAATAAAGAGAGTATCTAAAAATAAACGGTGTTTTTCGAGTCGTCGTGAAGTGAGACAGTAATGACAAATACGTGACGACATATTGTCTAAGTATGAATGAGTCTTTCATGTTTTCATCTACCACCAGGCATAAGTAATAAATATTGACGTATCTGGTTCATCCATCTCATACGAGATGCCGCCCATGCCATAAACTGCTTGCATTTAATAATTCTACAAAATGCCTGAAGCTGATTAATTTCTTTACACTAGTTTCCACGATAAGTCTTTATGCTTTGGTAAATATAACTTCTTTTAATTAGCTTATCTCGTTGCTAATGTAGTTGCAATTGTTATTCGACTCAAATGCTGAAGTACAATAATAAAGCTATGAATGAACAGGAGTTTGATACTTACTAAGTGACCAATGTCTTCGAACTTAAATCAGAACTAAAATAGGCTTTGTATTTTTTACCTTCAGACTAATTCGTATAATTCACACAATCGTTTGTCGATTAAATACCGTACACTAAAAGATTGAAATACAAGATAGAAACATTAGTGATTAAAAGTTGAATCATATCATTAAAAGACTGAAATAAATTATATTAATTTATATAACGGGGTATCTAATATATAATAAAATTTATCTTGATAATTGAGACAATTAAAATTTTATGACGAAATACTAAAGAGAAGTTCAAATATTTTCGAAAAGTTAAACAAAACATTAAGAAAAAGGAAAATATCCTTAGAAATAAACAAAATGGTGACAAATATGGCATTGAATTTAAGACAATTACAGGTTAAGTGACTTGAATAGACAGAGTTATGTTTGTGCCAACGAATGCTGAATATAGTATGAATTGCATGTCTAAGGAACAAGGATATTATAAGAAAACTGCAATTTACAACGAAACATATAATCTGAAATCTCTTGGACATAATGAGTACAGGCAACGTAAAAAATAGATATAGCAGCAAAAAAAGCGAGTCACGTATTTGATAATTTGTGTGAAACAAGGGTAGAACATGTGCAAATATGGGTTAGTATTGTGCTGCCCTGGTCAAAACGTTTTTACATTTTGGTTAGACAGCCAGCTTAACTCAGACCCACGAAATTAAATAAAAAAAATGAAATCATTTGCGAAAAAATAAATTTATTCATGAGTCGAATAAATCTGAAATAATTTTTTTTCTTAAATGATTTCAATTTTTTATTTAATTTCGTGGGTCTGAGTTAAGCTGGCTGTCTAACCAAAATGTGAAAACGGTTTGACGATGGCAGCACAGTAAATCGAAGGACGTTTGAGATCGGCAAGGAAAAGGATGTCTAGTTTGTTGATATTCAGTATCTCAGCAACGTCATCGATAAGAAATTATTAAACAATTATCTCCCTTAGATTCATAGCTATAATTATATTATTAAGTAAAGAAATATATCTAATCTATTGTAAAAATGTCACGAGCATTTCTCGTGTTAACAAGGATTAAGTTTAGCTATAAAAGATGGAGAAATAAAAGAAAATGAAACCGTTATGGACTAGAGTTAAAGCAAACAAAAAACAAAACGGTGAGCAGTGAATTTTTTCTGTTAAAAGCAAAAAATAAACTTTGTAACATGACAAGTATGATCACCTACCTTCTAATGGGGCACTGCACATGAAGTGGGTGCTTAGAAGATTAAGTGATAAGAGGCTAGAGAGAACTAGGATCGTCCCCAATGAACGAAATTATACAGAAAGCTTACCTAAGCAAATTTCAGTATCAGTCTGTATGTCGTGCATCAAAAATCAAAAAGTGTAATCTTGTCAGTTTTTGGTAAATCTTTTGGTACACCTTCGCGATTAAAGAATGCTTGCTTCTGCAGGTCTGTAGTGACTTATCACCTAGTCTACCAAATACTGGATATGATTTTGCTTGCTTTTAAACCTGGTATTGTTATTAGGGTTATATATATAATAAATATGAGTATGTTGCGGAAAATTAACGAGAAGCAGGAAGTCACTTGTTACTGCTTGTAGACCACAGTGTGTTGGGTACTCACTTACTCAACATATACCCCTGCCTAACGCAGTTTTGGCTGTTGCTTTCCCCCTATATACGCTATCAGGAGCTCAACTTTCATGAATGTGGCCATCTTCTGTGATGTTCATTAAAAGGACAAAATTCATCAGAGCTGAATTTCTGGAACTAATGTGTGGTGGCGGTTTACGACAAAGACTTAGCATATTCACCGATTTAATGCGTCTATGGGCGGCCCTGTTTTAAAGCCATAAAGCAGAAAGAGCTACATCTACACCGTCATGTTTCCTTGAAGCTACTCGAGATATGACGGGTGTATTTGCGCAACGAACCTACATATGTTAAGGGCAATGTCTTCACTAGCACAATTTCTAGGCACACTATGCACTCATTCGCGTATGAGTAATCACCTCTTATACACGGTGAAAAAATCATGTACATTTTCTATTACGTTATATATTGAATACTGCTGCTATATTTGGTCGGGTGCTCCTGCTATCCACCTAGTGTTCCTTGACAAAATTCAACGAAGAATCTGCAATGTGATGGATTACGACCTGGCAGCTCGGACACAGTCACCTTTTCACTGGCGCAGTGTGGCTTCCCTGTGTCTCTTCTCCAAGTACTTTTTGGGTTTCTGCTCCGATGAACTTAGCTCACTGGTACCCCCTATATGCGAATTTACTCGAGCAACAATATTAGCGATTAGATCCCACACTTTTACTGTGAAACCAATAAAATATAAACGCAAATTCTACTCCATCAGCTTTTTTTTATTGCAATTTCCGCCTGTTTTCCTTGCCATTTACTTGCTTCTCCGACAGCTACAATCTCCAAGAATTTAAATGTAAAGCCAATAGTCATCTCCTATTGCCTTAATTGGCATCCTGTCTCTCATGCTCTCATCTCATTTCTGCAGTATTTTCATCCCCTCTTCTACCCGCTTCCTGACACGCCCTGCATTCTTTTTTACTCCTTCTTATAACTTTTTCTCCTCTGTAACTCCCACACAACAGTAGCAGTATAATGCCTTGCTTGGTGCGATACGATTATAAAAAAAAGAAATATATTATCTACGCTTCATCCGTAAATATTTTTTGTTTTCATTTTTCAGCAGGGATCATACTTAATGCAAATTTTTCATCAAGTCTGACGGCCTCTAGCAGGTAACACTTTTTCAGAAATTTGACAGACCCAAGCAACAAAGAATTATAAATCGAAAAGGCTTTATTTAGATTTTCTTTGCTTAGGTTCGCCCAAATAATAACTGAAACAACAGTGACCTCGCACTTCCTATAACCTGGAAAATTAAATCCGTATGTCAGTGTACTTTTTAAGCTTTTTAATTGCATCGATTTTGAAATACCTATCATCAGGAAAAAACACATTGATGAGGAGACATTTTCCCTTCTATGGTTTTTTCCAACGGTTTCTGAATTAGTGACCTGAAGTGTACGGTTAGTATGGATGTTCAACTCCCGTAAGACCTTGACTTTGTCGTTTGCGATGACCTTTCGTTTGTGTAGGTAACATTTTTGCTCAGCCTCAAGTTTATACATTAGTACGAATGCATTATTATTATTATTATTATTATTATTATTATTATTATTATTATGTCATTTTTCATCATATTTCGATTTCTGCTTTGGTCTCACTACCAACCAAGTCTGCGGGGAGACCTAAGGCAGGTAGTGGCGTGTTGTTATGACTCCATTTCATGTTTTTCTATCTTCCCTATCATCCCCAGCATTACATAGATAACGTTTTCCTTAGTGTGTGGGCTGTACTTAATAAGACAATTTTTTGTATATCTCTTAAGCTGGGGTTTCCAGGGATTCTTTCAATGTGTTGTTTTGTTCCATTTTTTATCATTCCAAGTGCACCTACTATCACTGGTACAACTCTTGTTTTCAATTTCCACATTTTTTCTATTTCAATTTCCAGGTCTTTATATTTTGACAGTTTTTCAAATTCCTTGGTTGCTATGTTACAATCCGCTGGGCAAGCCATATCAATTAATAGACAAGTTTTCTCCTTCTGGTTTTTAACAATAATGTCTGGCCTGTTTGCTTCAATTTTTCTGTCTGTGTAGATGGTGTAATCCCATAGAATGGTTACACCTTCTATTTCTGTAACCGGTGCTGGATGATGTTCATACCAGTGTTTGTTTACAGCTTTTCCATAATGTTTGCACATTGTCCAATGTAAATATTGCCCAACTCTATCGTGGCGATTTTTATATTCGTTTGGGGCAAGCACAGAACAGCCTGAGATTAGGTGGTCTATTGTTTCTTGGTGTTTATCACAAAACCTGCATTTTGGATCCATATTATTATGCATAATATTTGCCTGAAAGTTTCTCGTGAAAAGACATTGGTCTTGTGCTGCAAGTATAAATCCTTCAGTTTCAGACTTTAATCCAGATGCACGTAACCATCGATTAGTATTAACTTTGTCAACATTGGATTTATTGGCACGTACTGGATATTGGCCATGCAGAGGTTTGTCTTGCCAGCGCTGTTTCATCTCTTCAGGAGCTTTATCTTTGGCTTTCATTTTCATATTTTTTGCCGCAATAGTTGGTTATTGGCTTCTGTTTTGCTTTTCTACAGAATCTACTAACTGTAAATCTTGTTTGTACTTACTGCCTTCTTTTATTATTGAATATTTTTTCTTTCTTTCTTCATGTTGCCTTACTAATTGTATCATCCAATCCTTTGTTGTTTCTATGTATGTTAGCAAGCCAATAGTTGTTGTCTTGTATGACAATTCCAGCTGAATAAGAGCCCTTCCACCTTCTTTACGGGGTATGTATAGACGGTCTACATCAGCCTTTGGATGATGCATCTTATGCTTAGAAAGAAGCTTTCTTGTTTTAGCATCCATTCGCCTGATGTCGTTTAGAATCCAGTTTAAGATGTTAAAGCTATATTGGACAACTGGGATTGCAAGGCTATTAATGGCCATAACTCTGTTCTGTGAATTTAATTCAGTTTTTAATATAATTCGTAGCCTTCTATAGTACTCTTTACGCACTATTTCTTTCATTTTTTTATGGTGAATGTTTTCGCTCTCATTTACACCTAGGTATTTATAAGCTTCTTCTGGTTTCAATTCTTTTATTGTTACAGCAGGGTCTAGGCTAATTGAGGATGTTTCTTGTATTGATCCACGTAAAACTGTAGCTTTAGCACATTTATTCAAATTAAATTTCATTCCAATGTCTTCGCTGAAGCATTTTACAGTTTGCAGAAGACCTTCCAGCTCATTATCATTCTTAGCATATAACTTTAAATCATCCATGTAAAATAGATGGCTTATTTTCTTTTGGCCTATTTTATAACCACATTCTGTCTTATTAAGTTGACTGGTTAGTGCTATTAATGATATGCAGAATAGTAAGGGAGATAAAGAATCACCTTGAAATATACCTCTTTTGATGTTTATTTCATCAGACTTATAGGTTCCATTTATATGATTGAGGTAAAGGGTTGTTTTCCATATAGACATGCACTGTTTGATGAAATTGATGATGACGGGCGATATCTTGTATATATTTAAAGTCTTTAAAATCCAGTAATGTGGCACACTATCGAATGCCTTTCGGTCGTCTATCCAGGCAGTACTAAGATTTTTCTTTGTACTGTAGCAGTTTTCCAGGATCATTTTGTTAATTAGCAATTGGTCTTTACAACCATAACAGCCACGTTTGCACCCTTTTTGTTCAAGCGGTATCATGTCATTTCTTTCTAAGAATAAATATGTCTGTTTTGTTAAAATAGATGTTAGTAGTTTATATGTTGTCGGAAGACATGTAATTGGTCTGTAGTTTTTCGGGTTGTTTGTGTCACCATTCTTGCGTAGAAGAAATGTAATTCCTTTGATCATCCATGCAGGAATTTCAGTGGGATCGACAACCATTTCTTGGAGTTCTTTGGCTATTTTTTATGTGCTGCATTTAAATAATATAGCCAAAAGTTAGGAATTTTATCTATACCTGGGAATTTCCAATTGTGTGCTTTTTTTAGTGCAGATTTAACATCATCTTCTGTAATTCCAGACCATGTCTGTTCGGGTTTATTTTTCATTCGTTCTATCTCCTGCGTAATCCAATGTACTTCCTTGCTAAGTTCTTTAGGGCAAGCCCATATCTTTTCCCAGAACTGTGTGACTTCTTCCATTCTGGGGGGTACTGTCACTTCAATTCTTTTTTTACCTATTTCCCTGTAAAATCTCTTTGTATCAGTCTGAAAGATCTTGTTTTGTCTGTAAAATCTTGCTCTTTTTTCATAGCGTCTTATTCTTTGAGCCTTCAGTTGGATTTTTTGCTTTATTTTTTCTTTATTTGATAAGACGTCATTTTCATTCCTGATGTTATATTTTTTTTCGGCTCTTCTTCTTTTCCTAGTTCTTACATTTATTCCTCTACTCAGTTCATCCAGTACTGACAGTTCACTTCATAGTTGTTCGATTTCTTTTTCAATTTTTCTTTTCCAAGGTGGATCTTCACGTCTGTGAAACTGCCTTGTTTTTATTTTGATTATTATTATTATTATTATTATTATTATTATTATTATTATTTTGTCATTTTTCACATTTCTATTTCTGCTTCGTTCACACTACCTACCAAGTCTGCGGGAAGACATAAGGCAGGTAGTAGTGTGCTGTTATCGCTCCATGTCATGTTTTTCCGATCTCCCCTAACATCCCTAGAGTTACATAGACAAAGTTCTCGTTAGTGTGTGTGCTGTACTTAACAAAACAATTTTTTGTGTATCTCTTAAGCTGAGGTTTCCAGGAATTCTTTCAATGTGTTGTTTTGTTCTATTTTTTTATCATTCCAAGTGCACCTACTATCACTGGCACGATTCTTGTTTTCAATTTCCACATTTTTTTCTATTTCTGTTCCAAGGACAGTTTTACAAATTCCTTGGTTGCTATGTTACAATCTGCTGGATAAGCCATATCAATAATAGGCAAGTCTTTTCTTTCTGGTTTTTAACAATAATGTCCGGCATCAATTTTTCTGTCTATGTAGATGGTGTAATCCCATAGAATGGTGATATTTTCTATTTCTGTAACCGGTGCTGGGTGATGTTCATACCAGTGTTCGTTTACATATTTTCCATCGTGTTTGCACATTGTCGAACGCAAATATTGTCCCACTCAATCGTGACGATTTTTATTTTCATTTGGAGTAAGTACAGAATATCCTGAGATTAGATGGCCTATTGTTTCTTGGTATTTATCACAGAACCTGCATTTTGAATCCATATTATTATGTATAATATTTGCCTGAAAGTTCCTAGTGAAAAGACTTTGATCTTGCGCTGCAAGAATAAAGCCTTCAGTCTCAGACTTTAATCCAGATGCACGTAACCATCGATGAGTATTAACTTTATCAACATTGGATTTATTAGCACGTTCTGGATATTGGCCATGCAAGGGTTTGTATTATTATTATTATTATTATTATTATTATTATTATTATTATTACTATTATATTTGATATCTATTGTATCGAAATTTTCTTCAGAGTTACAAGTGACCTGAGGTCAGTAAAGGTTTCAGAAAATGTTTCACTTGTTTTTACAACAAAAAACAAATAAGAACGCAGATTTTACATAGCTCAAGTACTTCATAATGTATGAGCTCTATTTGTGAATACAACATTTTTCTTTAAGACATGGTCTCTCTCTACTTCATTGAGTCTATCGAAGACTTTTACAATCATTCCCAAGTTTTCAACTACAACTGAAATTACTGATGTCGTCATTTTTTAGATTTCTATTTCAAGATTCCTGTACTTTGATGGTGCTTGAAGATCTTCAAAGATATATTACAATCTGGATGGTCTACCATGCAAATGATAAAGCACATTCTTTTTTGTGGTTATCAATTACAATGTCTGGGCAATTACATTTCATTGTTCTGTCTGCGTGTATTGTAAAGTCACAGACATTTTTTTAGGTCTTATCAGTGTAACCGGGTCTGGTTGATGTCCATATTAATTTCTTGTAGTTTTCTTCCGGTAAAACTTCTCCAGCGCAGATATTGGACCACTCTATCAGTCCGAATTTATAATCAGTGTGTGCAAATATTGTGTAACCTGGTACAAGATAGACAAATGATTCTGGATATTTTTTACAAAATATGCATTTCGATTTAGCAGAATTTTCAGTATGTAGTTTTGATAATTTCTAGTTCTAAATATTGATCCTGTGCAGCAAGAATAAAAAATACCTTACTCCTGCTTGGTACGGGGATTGTCTACATCAGCTTGTTTAGTATGGTTAGAGTACTGACCATGAGGAGATTTATCATGCTATTGTTTCTGCATTTGTCGCTGCAGTAGATTTATTGAGATTTACTTGCACTAGTGCACCCACTTTAACTTCCCTTTTGAATTTGTTGGTTTCCTTTATTACTGAATATTTTTTCTTTCATGTTATTAGACAAACATCATCAACAATTCGCTTGACGTTTCTGGGTATCTTTGAAGACTTATTGTTGTAGCTTTGTAAGACAGTTCTAGTTGAACAAATCCTCTGCCACCTTTGGATCTGGCCATATACAGGCGGTGAGCATCAGTCATGCAATAGCAAGTGTGAGGCTTTCACGTCTCGACATCTGTTTGTATAATGTCAGCTATGACCTAATAAGGATATTGAAATTGTATTCCACGACAGAGACATCCAAGGCGTTTAACGCTGATATTCTGATTTATTTAAAATCAAGTCGGTATTTAACACGAGACGCACACAGCTGTAGTATTCTTTTCTTATTTCTTCTTCATTTGTGTATGCTGCATTCAATCTCCTTCGCCGACTCCTCTTAATATTAGTTATTATTCCTTTTACTTTGCATTAATTAGATTGTAGGGAGACAATAGTTGTCTTCTCTTAAAGGGAACAACAGTTTTCTTCCCTTTTGAGGAACTCTTTTTTATCTGAGGGTTAGTTCCCTTCCTGGCTTTAGTGTGGGTAACCATGAGGACCATTTGCTGGTTTAACGATATGTAATTCCTTGCCGTGCTTGCTAAAAACATTCTCGCCCATTTGGACAACATGAACATTTTTCTTGTTTTGGTACGTACATAAACATTCTTAATGTATTGTACTTGTTTTCGTTTTATTAAATGCCTATTTGTTATTGCCATGTAACTTGTTACTACACGTGCTACGGCTGTGTGATATCCATATTGTTTATATTATTATCGCGTAACTGGAAATATCACTGGTTCACAACCAATACTAATTAGATGAAATATTATGAGATATAGATGACATGATGATAGAAGAAAACAAAACTCGAAACACAGAAAAAACTTTCCCGAAAGATATATGTAAATTCTTTAAACGAAACTCTGTTTACGCTTGTTAGCAGACGACTGAAGTTTTTTTACTGTTCCAAAACCAAAACACCGGGATTAATCGATGGTTCACCGGTTTTCGTGTTTCAAGAAATAAAACAAAAATTCTAAAATATTTCTCTCTTAAATCAACATGAAGTACACAATGTCAATCAACAATGCTACACTTATTAAAACGTGATTCTTCTTTGATGTGCTGTTTCTCTTTAAGACGTTGGCAATCAAGATTCAACGCAACTTCCTGTCCTTTTTTAGCTCTTAGTAAGTGTTGTCTTTTTACCGCTCTCTCGTAATAGACTTTCTGACAATCATTTATCCAGGCTCGTTAGGTATTTTTTTCTGCTTTCCTTTATCTTTTGTCTCTTGTATGTCCTGTGAATGTCAGATTTTTCAAGCATTATTTACTTTTATGTGCTCTAGAAATTTCATTTTTCTCTGTTTTTAATCATAAGTGCCATTTTTATACTCGATCTCTTTAAATCATCGTCGTTAATATCATGATCATTCCCTGATATTCTCAATATTATTTCGCAGAGCAACATTGCTGTTGAATCAAATCTCTTCATTTGTGAAGAGATCGTTCAACATCCTCTAACATTGGGTTTAAATACGTTTTCATTTATCTTCTTCTTCAGGTCGTAATCGATCATGGACTTTCACTTGGCTCTTTCTCTTTTCGCTCTCAATATTTTTTTCTCTTGGTACCTCTTCCAAACCCCGCTCTGCCATCCATTTGCTCAAATCTTTGAAGTAGGTCTCGCGCTGCTTTCCCTTGTCTCACTTCCCCACTCTCCAATCTGTGAGTATTGAATTCTCCGGGTCTTCCTTCCCTATTACGTGTTCCATGAACCTCATTTGTCTCTTCTTTATGTTGAGTATGTTTTTCCTTCTCGTTTGCATCCTTTCCAACACCTCACGTGCTCTATCCATGGTATCCTCATCATCCTTCTGTAAAACTACACTTCTGCTGCCTCAAGCTTCTCATTGATTCTTGATAAAATGGTCCAACATTCATTTTCATACAGAAGGACAAATATCACGTAGATATCCAGCACTTTTTTCTTTGTTTCTAATGAGATTTTACTGTAGTCATTTATACTTATCTAACGGACATTTTGCTGATCATGGCTCTCCATTACTTCTTGACATTTGCCTTGTTTTGTTATAAATTTACTCGAGCTTGTGGGATAGGTTGCCTACCGTCATTCTTGCTTTCAATATATCTTATGAGTGCCAAATATTCCAAGTCTTCTTCCCTCGTGTAATTTAGAAATGTCAAATGTCTCTTTAGGATGCTGACTAGAGGTATCCTTGTCTCTTACCTCACGTCTTTAGTCAATGTCATTTTAAGTAAGTTTCTCAAGAACTACATTTCTGCCACCTCAAGTTTTTTTCGTATTCTGTGATGAGATTGAATAATATGTAATACTATATAGAGGGGAGAATATTTCATAACATTTCAGAACTCACACATTTACAACATTCAGACTATTAGGCCCTCATCTTTCTTGCAATTTGTACGACGTTTCGGCCGTTGCGTGTCCGGCCTTCTTCAGATGCTAGGAATCTCAAACCGAACCCTTTATTTAAGCCAATCGAGGTTTTACGCAAGGAATGGAGTTTATATACCCCAGTGATTGTAATAAAGATTTCAGTTCGAAATTCCTAGGACCTGAAAAACGTCGTATAAATGGTAACAAAGATGAAGACAATAGTCAGAATAATGTACATACTGTAAATACTAATTCATCTCAGAAATATTGACAAATATTTCAGAAATCCTTTCTCAATAAGTCATTTTCTCTACGATTTATTGATTGCTGCTTTCGTGGCTGAATAGATAGCTAATTAAAGTAGCTTTCTTCTGGTTTCTCAACCTCGACAATATCAGTTACGTTTACTATGAAGAGAGCTCTCTTCATTTTATGCATCCACATTTTTACACTTGCATTTACTTTGTGATTTTATTTGATCAATAAATATCCAGTTTAAGGCTGAGTGAAATACTTATCTCTATTTCGATTCATGACTAAACAGGTGGAAGGTGTCATTGCTTTCTTTGGTAAACCGGTTAACAACAAATGCTATAGGGTCAGTTTCTCCTCGGTTTCAATTTATATCTTAGGGGAGACGAGATGGATTCATAAATTTCCCAGAGATATTTGCACGTTCAGCAGCTAAGTGTCATACGTGATACACACTTGGGCGATCATATCTCGAAAAAGGTATGACTGACTGGGCAGGGGATTATCCCGCAGTAGGTTGCCATTACTTTCTGCGGTAGATTGCTTGCCAGCCACGGTTATAGAACCCAATTTGTCCTGTTATTTAACCCATAACTAAAGACACGGATTAATACCTTTCCCAAAGGCATTTGCGCGTAAGTGAATGCAAGGAATTCAACTAGAATTCGCTTGAATTCGAACACCGCTATCCGATTTCCCTTTCTTAGCTACAGATGTTGTAACTGCCATAGAAATTTGGTAAAATTGTGCTATGTTTTCTGAATTCAGAGTTATGCATTTCTGAGTTTACGGAAGATGAATATTGAAAAGAGTGATAGCAGTTATGGAGTTGAAAAAATTATTTTGCTGAAAAATTTTTAATAATATGATTTTATACATTTCAAGCGATAATTTATTGGCTGCTCAGGCAAAGAATACCGGATGTTTCTCTATTAGAAAACTCTTGATTTTACCATTACCATGTGGTAGCATTAACCATGAAACAGCTAAGGCAAATGTGAGAATATTGGAAATGTTTGAAGGGATATTACAAGGTAAAGATCTAGTTAATCATCTTATACTGGATTCCACATTTTGAAGAACCGATAAATTGATTGCATTATAGGAAGTGACTTCCAATAAAGGATGAAAATTAGTTGTTTGATTATTTCGTATCGTGGATTCTGTCGTAACCAAAGAGAATATTTAATCGAGATCCAACTGACCGATAGCATTAGTCGGAATGGATTGATTAAATGTTTGAAAAAATTGAAAAAATTGGAAAATCCTTCTGCATTAACATGTGACGTAAAAATAGAAAAGTATAGATGAATTTTCCGAAAACATTAATGATTATTTTAAGAAGCCAAACAACATAAGATACGTGTTTAGTTCTTATTTGATATTGGGCAAAATACGCTATAATATAACTGATCTAATGATTAACGTTTTTATTATAATTGTAAAACAATGACTTGTAGAACTTAAACGATTTATCCACATTATTAACAATTATACCTCAACGTTATATTTATGTTTATATTTGTTATAATGTTTAAGCACGTTTCAATAATAAAATAACATTAACCAAACAATATTGGCTAATTTTTTTTATAGCGCGCCCATAGCTCAGAGGTAGAATCGACGACTGACGTCAATTCGGGCGGGTTTCAATCCTGGATTAAAAGTAATCGGAGTCTAACCGTACTGATAATATATATATATATATATATATTTTCTGTTTTCTTTTAAGAAAAACTTTAAACACCGGTCATGTTTCCGTAATAAATTTATTTCAGTCAATAATTGTTGTTGCCAACAATCACCGACTTCATCAGACGGAAGGCCCTATTCGACTTGTTTCATGTCGTATTACTACGGAATGAAAGTTCAGTCAAGGCCAGGCTTGACTGAATATATATATATATATATTAATATTATGCTGTCATTTACATTATCATTTTTCTCCACTCACAATTCCCAAGAAACATTTTGCCAACAGAATTTCTTACTGCTACCAAAGAGAAGACTGGGATTCGTTCTGCGATTTTCTATGTGAAGCCCTTTGAAAAAAGTGTTTAGCCTTTCCACTGAGATCTGCACCTCTTGTGTCGCTTCCTGGCTGAAGGCTGGCATCAATGCTTTCATTCTAGACAGAAAGTTCCGATCTAAACCCCATTCGTCCGCCTGGTTCTCTCCCGATTGCTTTTCCACCATTGCCCACAGGAATCACTGTTTTCGTTTATATTTGAACCACGCGTCTGAGCACAATAGGCGCCTATTCTACTAACGAGTGCAAGAGGATCTTAAATGACGTTTAGCTTAGAGAAAATGAAGCAGTGCTAGTTCGGCTCCAAAGACTACTGAGGGCTCTGCAAATGTTCCATCCCTCGTTTAATCAATCAATATAAGGTATACACAGCCACTTCGGACAAGGCAGAGTGCTTTGCTGGCATAATTACCTCCAGCTCTACATTTGACTCGTCTGGAGTATCCACACCCGACTTCTTTCCGTGAACTGAGGCTCAACTGACGGATGTTTGCATTACCCCGCTCTGGTCTCTAAGATAATTTCGAAACGTGACGTCTATAAGTCCTAGTCTGTTGTTCCTGTAATTAAGAACTCAGGAGAACCATCATACCCCTCTAATGATCTCCCCATTTTCTTCTTACTAATTTTCGCCAAAGTATTGCAGGCTACCATTAATGCTGAAATAGTTTTACATCTCAACGTCTATAAACTATTCTCGGACGAAGAGTATGGCTTCCGCTGTGTTAGATCTACTGCTGATTTGCTAACGACCATCACCGAGTGCATATATCAGGCCCTCAGTAAGAACGGTGAAGCTTGCGCTGTTGCCCTAGATATGTCCAAAGCATTTGACAAGTTTGACACGCCGGTATTCTGTGCAAGATACAGGGATATGGTATCATTGACGCTTGCTTGGTTTGGTCCAATCGTTCCTATCAAACCGAGAACACCTTCAGATCCTATCACACGAACGTGGTGTCGCCCAAGACTCCGGCCTAAGTACAACTCTCTGATTTTTACCAACGATTTCCCTGATGTGATCACATCTAAAGTAGGCATTGGATCTGACGACACTACTATTTACTCTCGCCTCATTCAGAAATCTGCCAAGACTAACAAAGATAACTGAATACGAAATGACTCTTAGACTTTTATGCTTCCAAATCAAAGCTGCTATACATCAACCACCAAAGAAAGTCCGTCCTGCAACCCATAAACATAGATTTAGCCAGTCTCCACAAAAGAAATACACTGCGCTTCCTTCGGCCCATTTTCTCAGCTGACTTCAAGAGAAACCACTACATCGAATCAATAGCTAAATCTACTGCTAGGAAGTTTGAGTCACTGTGTCGGACCAGCTTGTATTTCTCGCCTGAGTCCAAATAACAAGCAAATGGTTGATAATCTATAAAATAAAGGGCATTTATGAATATTTTACTCATTCTAATGCGTTTTCGGATTTCTCTGACACATCTGAGTAAATTTTTGCTACGTTTATCTCAAAACGCAAATTGCTACAAAACTGAAATATTAACCTGAAAAGGCAAGCCAAGATTTTAAATATATTTTTAATTTTCTCCAATTTGTAATTTATGTATTAAACTTTTCTTTTGTTGACAACCATGTATCCTGTCTTTTTAAGATTGATGTTTATTTAGTTTGTCTTTTAACTTTTATTTATTAGAATAGGTAAGAGTACTTATATTTTCCTTTCTGGGTCTGCTATCAAAGTGATGTTATCTGCATACCTAACGATGTTAAGATTGTGTCCTCTATAATAAATCTTGTTGAAATTCCTAATTTTCACAGAATTACCTAACTGTAAATATTCCAGAAATTCTTGTCTTACATATCTGTCCAGTTTTTTTCTATATTCACTGCACCCTTTCTCTCGTTTGGACGCGAATTTATTATATACATTTCTTGATACTGTAACCATAACTTATAATTATGTTTATTTTAATAACTACATTATAATACATATCTATGTGACACTGATGACCCTACCTTGATTTTCAAAGATAATTGAAAAATGTTCGTAACATTGAAGCAAGATTTTATAGAATACATAGCGACTTGTTACAGACAGTGTAAAAGAATAAAGCAGTGAGCTATATATATATATATATATATATATATATATATATATATAAATTTTCAATATTCAAAAATGTTGGATGGGCATTTCGACATAAAATCCCTAAGAGCGATTTTACATCTCCTCAGCAACGGTACTTCTTTCAAAATGGAAATAAAAATAAGAATAAAAAGAGAGAAAGGTAAAAATATAAAGAAATAAAAAATGACGGTTAAGATTTGAGAAAATCTTTCGTCATAAAAATTTACGGAAGTCATTCATGTCTAATCTTATAATTTAACTGTTAGATAGAGTTGGAAATGAAGAAATGGAAAATTTGGTTTCATCTAGCGTACAAAGGAAGGGGTTAGGATTGGTGTTAAACTGAGAATAGTGTTAAACAAAACAGAAAGTTGAGTGGGGGGGGGTAAGAAAAATAAAGAGAAATAAAGAAAAGAATGGAAAGGAAAAAGAAAAGAAAAAATGGATTTTATATCGAAATGTTCATTCAACATTTTTGAATATTGAAAATTTATTTTATTTTATATTAGCTCTGTAATTTTAATGACATTGAGCTCTCCTCCTGTATCATTTTTTAATCTTAAAAATTTTAATATTAATTAGGATCAGTTTCTTGGGACTTACCTTCCTACTTTCCCGTTTTGGATGAAAGTATTTTAATAATATATATATATATATATATATATATATATATATATATATATATATACGTCGGCAGTTAATTGTTTTAATATTTAGAAACATTTTAACAAAATTTAATAGAAGTAAAAAGAATGTATGCATTGAATGAATGATTAATTAATCTACAGAATGTGCATTTAACAATTTCGACCACACTGCTAAGAATTATCAAGATTAGAGATCAAAAGACTAAAATACAACAGGAATGGATATTTATAAGCTGGTAGTGTTTATTCATTTTGAATTCGGCATTACGTATTTTTTATTTTAATAGTTATATTATGAAAATGAATTCAAGAAGCTTTAACCATAAATAAAAAATTAGTTTTCAATAATATTTCCTTCATGACAGGAACGAATATATATATTTCAGAAAAAATATGAATGAAAGAAACCATACATTGATGCATGATAACGTGATATTTGAAAAAAATCAAAATTATACCCATCAAAGCTTGAAGATACAATCAGAAATGCTAGATGAAATATCGTACATATACAATTGTATTTTTAAGACAAACCAAGCAATTTGAAAATGATTAAGATGAGGCAAAAAGTATCACAAAACAGTGGAAAAGAAAAACTGTACAAAGCGTGTGAGTACATATCTATTTAAATAAACAGAAAAGATTGTCTGTCTGTCCGTGTGTCTAAAACCTCTGTAACTCTGAACACACTTAATCTACATAGACGCATTATACCTTTTTGAAATCAGGTTGATGCCGGGATTGATACTCTCCCCATCATTTGATGTTTGAAAATACAGCATTGGGATTTGTGCCCTAAGGTTACAGTTAAAAATCTAAATTTTAAAATAATTTAAAAAATTACTGATTTAAAAGAATTTGTGTATATTTTTTGTTTCAAATGCAGTTTAAAATATCTCCCAAAAGTTATGAATTGAGGATAACAATTATATTTGATAAAAAAATACATGGAACCAGATTTAAATTGAAAGGTTTCGTGACGTTAGGTCTTAAAGGTCTGCAGAGTTTGTGATTTGAAGAAATCAGCTCAGGAATAAAAGCCTGATTTATAGCACCTTTTCATCAGTCCTTAAATTGTTGAACTGTTATGTAGAGAGAACTAGTCATTTTCCGTTAAAAATATAAGATTATTCCTCCAAATTTTGTTACTGAGAAATTTTCATCTTATAAAAATATATGATTTGCAAGATGGTAAGAAAATTTCTCTCTCTCTTACTACAGCCTGTCCGCCACTGAGTAGCCTGAATAACACACCTGGTGGAGAATAGAGTTGTCGGTACAGACAATGTCTGCTGCGTTATTCATTATTACAAGAAAAATATGTCCTGATGAAAAGGCGGCTGATTTCACTTTCAGTAACGAACAGAGACAGTGCAAATTTGTATTGTCCTGATGACAGAAAAGTAAGACTAACGCCATGCCACAATGATTGCAGCTCACTACAGAACAACAACCGTAGTCACCCAGACACCGATGCGAATCAAATATAATGTTGTGACAATAGCGTAGTAACACTTTCATCTCCGAGCATAAATAGTCTACATTCGAATATCAAATTTCATCATAATGACTTCGTATTTTATGGTCTTTCCCAGTTCTATGGGGTTTGTGGTTTCATATTGAGTACATATTACATTTATGGCAAAAGAATGCGCATAATTTTTGCCCGTCTTGTCTGCAATAAACTGTGCACTATTCTCAATGATGCCAGCGGCTGTTGTTTCTGACTATGGAAAAACTTACAGTTTCTAATATTGATTTCTGTAGATAGCTGACAAGTCTTGTTTACTTTTATTATCCTACTAGCAGTATAGCCCGGCATTGCTCGGGTGTAAAGAAAGCTTTAAAACTATTCCATGGTCCTGGAACTCAGACGCTTTGGACGTTAGCACGAAAGACTAAAAAGCAATAGTTGTTTCCAGTTAAAGCGAAACCTTAAATTGAAAGAAAAATGAATGGATGTAAGTCAAATTTTGATTTCCTTGTATCGATATCAAATAATTTTTTTCGTCGTAAATTGAATTTTGAAGGCTAAATAAGTCCTCTGAGTAAATGGTATCATGGCTGAGACTAAGAACTACAATTATACCTACTTAGAGCCAAACCCGAAGCAAAAACTAAAATAAAAGGGCTAAAAAACTGATTTTGATCAAACCCGGTATCATGCCATATATATATATATATATATATATAAATCATCGATTGTCTGCACTATTGTAAGAACTGTAACCTTGAAACTTCTGAATATCGTTTCTTATGTCTTTGTCTATGAGTGTATCAAATTTGATTAAAATAGGACTATTCCTTCTATAACCCGATTTTTTCGATTATCGATTTTCGATATTTATCGAGGGTACCTTGCTACAACACCTAGCTAAGAACACTCGCAGACGCTTATAGTACAACAGTGTAAATCTGTTCAGCCGTTTCGGAGTCTATAGGTAACGGACACACAGACATGCACACACAGAGACGAAGTTCCATTTATAAATAAGTTTAGATTAGATTTGTAACTGGTATGCAATAAAAAAATTATGTGAGTTAAATTTAACGGATATTATAGCAGTAACTGTAGTCGGTGAAACTGATGTGTTCAGTGTCGCAGTAATAGGCTTGGGAACGGACAAATCTATCTTGAATATTTACAAAACTACTATTTGTCTCTGCACTAAATACCTAAACGAGACACAGTGTCACAAGTCGATCACGACGATGGAAAACTACACAAATTTTACTTCTAAATTCTTTGTTTTTGAACTCACCCTATTCTCTAGATGTGGCCCCCAGCGATACTGGCTGCTTGCACACCCCAAAAGAATACTCCAGAGAAAGAGATTTGCCTCCAAAGAAGGAGTGATATCGGAGAGAGAGCCGTATTTTGAAGCCAAAGACAAATTGTTCTATAAAATTCATCAAATTGTTAGTGAAGAGTTTAAATCAGTGTATTACCCTAGAAAAAGACTGTGTTCATGAATAAAGTCGACTTTTGCCTAAATGTTGTTGCTCTGTTTTTTAGGCCCGGCATTTATTGAATGGTGTGTTACAATTTACACTACTAAAAATCCTAATCTCACCAAATACTAAATCGAATGTTCTAAGAATAATTACCAGCACAATTTCTCTTTTAATAATCAAATATATAGTAATTCAAATTTTCACTCCAAATACTTCTAGCAATTAAAAGATTCAAATAAAATTTCTAGAATTAAATGAAAAATAGAAAACTAGAAAATGTAAATCGTTATCTGAAAAATGTTTCCTTTCATTGATATATATATATATATATATATATATATATATATATATATATATATATATTGTCATCCGCAGACAGATCTGTCTCGCCGTATCACAGCTCATCAGTACGGTTAGACCCCGAAATGGCGTCAGTCGGCGACTCTACCTGGGCTATGGGCGTTCGGTGGAAGTAGGCAGACTTTTTAGCACACACATACATACATACATACAGATATATATATATATATATATATATATATATATATATATATATATATGACGATGTATGCATCGTGCAGACAGGGAAAAGGACTCTCTCTGTCCCCTCCCTATAAACGTATATGAGCATGCGTATAAATGATGAGAGAGAACAAACCTCATTTGATTGGTTAAAGGAAATAAACCGCCTAAAAACGCACTCACCGTGAAAGAATTTGAAAACAGTTAGATGCGGCCTGAAAGTCTAACTGAGAAGACGTAAGAGACATTAAGTCTAAAATACTCCGAGAAAAGACGGCCTCGTTAAAAGAAATGATGTAATCCAAAACTTTCTCGGGAGGAGGAAGAAATAAAAAGATAAATATATGAAAATGGGAAAAGTGTCTCGAAGGATACGAAGAGACAACCAAAATTATAGGTTTGTGAAATATCCAAGTATGAAATATAAGAGAGAAAAAAGCATACCCGATCCATCTTTAATATTCCCAAGTAAGTTTTTTCTCCGATGCCGATCTATGTCACACATTCACTTTAATTCTGTTGACTCGAAAGGAATTCACAAAACAAGAACATATTTTATTTTTTGAGGAACACTAACATTTCTGGTCTTATTAAAATTTTAATGAGAGTAAAAAAGAAATAAGTACGATAGACTCCCAGTTTGATGAAGAAAGCTAATTAGGCCTATTCTTTTGCCGATGTAGATCCAATCTGAAATTAGATAAGAAAATTGAAGTTGAGAAATATGTATTGACTGAAGGATCTTCAGATATCTCTAACACACTTTCCGTTTGTTTTTATTTCTTGTCTTTTTAGCATCAGCGTTTGTTTGTGTTTTCGCTACTGCATCAATAAAAGAAAAGTCAGTATTTTGAATTACGAAAACATCCAACCGTTCAGCGTTTTGATTTGATTGGACTTTCATTTGCATCTCGCTTGTATTGAATTTGACCTCCATTTCTTTTAGTTAAGAATTATATAGGACCATATTCTTTTTTTTCCATTTTTGGATCATCACTTAGAAATTGCCTACCGTTCTAAAATCGAGGATCCGCTAGATATTTAGTGGTTTCTGTAATCTCAAAAATCTCAACAACGCTAGGGCATATTCGCGGCGAATCAGTAGGTTAGTGAGATACTCACTTTTTCTAGCCTAGTGAAGAGTTACAATATATATATATATACCCGAAAGTATATTTAGGTTATAGTTTTACAAGAACGAGGGCGGTGGAGTCGATATCTCAATGGGAATTATACCCATTGAAGTTACAATTTTGATTTTTTGAAAAACTTGGTTAGCAGCTCCCTGAATCAAGTACCCAAAATATTTAGTCTAGGTGCAAAAAGCCGCACTAACGCGGCCCCAAGTACGGGTCATACTCACGAATAATTAGTCGATAACCTAGAACCCCAACCACATGATAAAAATGTTAAAGATTAAATGTAGGATATTAAATGTTGTTTTTGGAAAAACAGTTTATTTTTCTGGAAATTCTGATGCCAGTGAATCATCCTACATTTGTTTATTCTCATTGTTTTTCTTTTCTTTCTTGCTCTCTCGCGCCCTCTCTCTCTCTCTCTCACACACACACACACACACTCATTACTGTCGCTGTGGAACAAAGCCCACTTAACTGCCAAAGAACTTCTGCTAACAATCGCTACATAGATTTGCCAAAGCTACCCATAAACACAAGGCGCAAAAGCCTCATCCACTTTCTACCTTTCTTTTCACACAAGTTGATTAAGAAATAAGATAAGTTTGGATTACCTGGGGAGACGTTTCTGATGCTAGCAAATCTCATGTCGCATTGAACACAACACAATGTAATCTGATCTGCGCTTACATATCGACACATTGCATGCTTAATAATTTTACCAAATCAACTCTTCTCAAATGTAAGTATCCAGACATCTTTCAGAATCACTTCGAACATATGTACAAACTATAAAAACTTTTCAAGTTAACCATCTTCATTCAACAGTTTTTGTTTCATTTAATTCACCGAGGTAATAATATAAGTTGTTTTTATGTAAACATAATTGATTGTACATTTAATCTTACTCTCGCATCGTTTAGCCGAGTTTTAATTTCGCTTGAGTTCGTTATATTTAATAGGTCACGAAAGATATTGAGAAAAGTATGGCTCCTCCTCTTCTCCTCAATCTATGATTCAATTTCTAGGACATGGTTCAGTAAATTAGTCTCCAACAAATAGTACAATCTAAAAATATTTTATTGCATAACATATCATGTAAAGGGGTATTAAGCCGTAAGAAAAAACATCAGTCCATCAATCTTCCTCTCTTGTTTGAGTAAATTCCAATATTAGTATTTTAACAAAATATAACCTCAACATTATTGTTAATATCATATTTAAACTTACAAAGATGAGATTTACCCAATAAGTATTATTTTCAAACAGTATTGTATTCCCCACGAGCAATAGAACTTTTTTTTTCTTTTTTTTTCTAATGAATATAATTTTTATAAGACAGTCATTAAAGCGACAATGAAATATTTCTAAGCAGAATATTTGTAATCAATTGGGAAAACCTGTTAAATTAGAACGGAAATATCACGGAGAGTAAAGAATATCGAAACGAAGAAGAATATCGAATAATTGATTGTTATTGTTCAATCAATATATTGTAATATCATTCAAATATAGAAGAAAATATTTTACGTGCGATACATTCGCTCTTCAATATATTTTCTATGACTTGATATTGAATAATTATTTTATATTTGGGCTTCGCTGATTTGCATGTCTTTAAAAGGTTTCCGTCTTAAGTGAAGTCAAAAACGGAAGCTAACTTGAAAAGTAGGAAAGAAGTAAAATAGATATGCATTTACATTATATATATATATATATATATATATATATATATATATAGTGTGTGTATGTGTGCCTATATTCATTGCGTATATACATAGTATGTATTCATTATATATATATACATATATATATATATATAGTGTGTGTGTGTGTGTGTGCCTATATTCATTGCGTATATACACAGTATGTATTCATATATATATATATATATATATATATATATATACATATAGTGTGTGCCTATATTCATTGCGTATATACATAGTATGTATTCATTATATATATATATATATATATATATATATATATATATATATATATATATATATATATATATATATAGTGTGTGTGTGTGTGTGCCTATATTCATTGCGTATATACACAGTATGTATTCATATATATATATATATATATATATATATATATATATATATATAGTGTGTGTGTGTGCCTATATTCATTGCGTATATACATAGTATGTATTCATTATGTATATATACATATATATATATATATATATATATCATGTATTTATATAGATATATGATAGGCAAGTTAATTTATATTTGTAGAATGTTTTAAAATATAATTTACGTGTTTTGAAACATTCTGTTATAATTGTGATATATTAATATCTTTCTGTTATAGGCATTTGAAAACTTTGTTGCTGTACTTATAATTAATTTTTCGCAGTGTTTGGTTGAAATTTCTTTATGGGGGGGCTTTAAAAGTTTTAATTTTTTTATTTTGTGCTGGAGTATACTGGAGTATTGTCGAATAATACTTTTCTTAATCTTGAATATGTCATGTAAGTCTCCTCGATAGTGTTGCCTTGATGTATCAAAAGTATATACCACTGGAAATTTTAATTGATATTAAATTTTGTTTTTTCTGCAAATATTCGTGGATGGATAAAAGTTATTGCTGATGATTAGGTTGTTTGTATTAATTTTAGTATAGCATAGAATGTTATTGTTTTGTTTTTATTACTACCGTCAATAGTGGATATATTACTACTAAAGAGTTCACTTTTACGAGGTTTTCATCTTGCTTGTAAGTGGTGTGTGTTGCAACATTTTTTTATATTTTTAGTTTTATTTCAGGAAGTATTATAATATTTTTGATCTATGTTAATACCTAAAATTATTTTATAAATGAAATTTTGTCTGTGTGTGTACGTGTGTGTGTGTGTGTGACCGTTACCTATAGACTCTGAAACGGCTGAACCGATTTTCTTGAAAATTTACACAGTCGAACTATAAACGTCTGCGAGTGTTCCTAGCTAGATTTTATGTCGAGGTATCCCCGATAAATATCAAAAATCAATAATCGAAAAAATCGGGTTATATAAGGAATGGTCCGATTTTAATCAAATTTGATACACTCATAGACAAAGACATAAGAAACGATATTCAGAAGTTTCAAGGTTGCAGTTCTTACGATAGTGCAGAAAATTGATAATATATATATAAAAGCATTCAGTACACTCGAGCAACGGCTATACAACTAGTTTCTAATAATTCTCTAAATTTTTCATGAACAATGTAATGAGGAAAGTCATTATTAATGATAGTTCGTATGTTTATGTCTATTAATTCATTGCAGAAAATTTTTTTGTAGAGTTAAATTTTGCACGGTTTATTTAATTTTGTTTAATCGCTATTTTGTAATCAGACATTTAAAGTTATAGTTGTGTGTGCACATATTTATGCTAGTTAGAATTTATATGGCATATATCAAATATGTTATTATTAGTGTCTGACATTATATAAGGAAAAAAGTATTTTCTTATTATTGCTAAGTTTGTATATTAACATAACAACGGAATTTCATTTACAAGTTTTTGTACTTCATATATTTCAACTATCTTTTTGTATAAGATGAGAATATTATCTACATAAAGGTTTTTAGTGGTATTAAATATCTTGATTTCAAGGTCATCTAACTAGAAGTTTGATATATGCTGGAATGGGATATATATATATATATATATATATATATATATATATATATATATATTATTCGAAGTAGCTAAGCGGTTTTGGCAAATGTAACCGGATAGGACAATCTAGGAATTAGCCGTAATGGACGGTACTCGTATGTAGTATGCTGAGAGGTAGGCTTCTGCAAAAGGCGTAGTCAATAGACGTAGACCTATAGACGTAGACCTATAGATGTAGACCTATAGATTTAAACCTAGGCATCCACGCCTTAGTCTGTAGTTATAGCTGACACGAGCCAAAAATATTAGTGTGAGGGAGCACCAAGGTGTATGCATATTGATTACATCCGATATTCATTATATAAAAGTTATTATCTGTTAGTTCTAGAACTGAAACCATCTAAACACCATCACCTTGTACGTTTTTATAATTATATGATAATCCAAGGGAACTTCAGTGGTACATGTCAAAATTAGTTTCCGCAATATGTTATGTCTACTTTTTAATGGCGATAGAGATGGATTGGTATCAATATTTTTATAATTATATCAATTCTTAAAGTACCTTTCAAGGCAAAGTCAGTATTATATTGGATTAATCGAAATCATTTTGAATTTTATATCTTGCCCTGGAAGACTCTGAATCTTAGCTCATAAAATCACGTCGGATCTAACGATAGTTTCCCTGGCAAAAAACGGTTCACCTTCGTGTCTTGTCAAAGCAAAAAAAAAAACCCATGTTTCCAAGATAGCCCGACCGAATAAAGATAATCTGGGTGTTGGTTACTTTATATTACTGAGTATATATGTGTTTGTTTTTTGATAATCCTTTCTTCTTTATTTCTTTGTTTTCTTCTCTTGTTTGTGATGATCGATTGCTCAGCCTTTTGCATGGTATTTAAACCCCCCCCCCCCCCAGATCTGTTTATAGATTGTGTGAATTTTTCTAGATAAAGATCATTTAATGATGCAAGTCATAGTAGCTAAACAGCAGCGGGGGAGAGAAGAAGATTTGGATTCATAGTTTTTCCGAGGTGATCTGCACAAAAGAATATATATATATATATATATATATATATATATATATATATATATATATATATATATATACCAAAGCGTTTAAGCTTAGACCACCTGATATTCCCAAGTGATCACCAAAGTAATGACATAACATGACGTTGCTTAACATCGTTGATCGTACCAAAAATGGTGTTCGTGATAATGCAAAACATTTTCAAGCTCTGTGAATCTGGTAATATTTTAATTAAATGCTTATTAAAATAAATGGTCTTTCCGTTATAAAGTACAAACATTTGAAAAAAAAATTATGAAAATACATAGTACCATAGTAGCATAATTTGGAAAATTTCATTAAAATATCAAAAGCTTGTGTATTTTTTATATTTGTTGATTTAATATTACTAGTATTAATTTTTTACTAAAGTTGTTACCATTTTACAGAGATTTTGTATTAAATACGTTTATTAAATTCAACAGTTATGATTATTCAAGAATTTTACGTGATCAACTTCAGGAACTGTTTCAGGAGGAGAAATGCTATCTTTCAGTATGATAAGGCACCCATTCTTACTGCTAAAGAAGTAGTTGAATGTCACGAGAAAGATTCTAGTGAAATAGAACATCTTTTCTGACCACCCTAGTCACGAGATCTCAACATCATTGAACATTTATGGTTCATTTTAGAAAAACAGATGAGGAGTCGATATCCTCCACCCTCAACATTAAAAAAAACTGTGGCGCTTTCTTAACTGAAGAATGAATAACAATTTCTCTGGAAACAATTTGTGGTGCAGTGGATATCGTCTTAGAACGAGAAATCGGAGAACAGATTTCGAATTCCAGTTGAATTCGTTGCATTCACATATGCGCCAGTACCCTTGAAAATGTACGAATACGTTACTTCTTCCTCCAGATACGGGTTAAATATCAGAACAGATTGGGTTCTATAGTTTGGTTGGCAACTAGTCTACCACAAAAAGTATTGGTAACCTACTGCGTGAAAATCTTCAGAACAGTCAGTCATATCTTTTTCGAGATATGATCGCCCAAGCACGTATCACATATAGCACTTAACTGATTGACTGACAAGTATATCATACGCAATTCAAACTGTAATTTCTGCCAAAGGTCATCCTATCACATACTGAAATAGATTTGCTTGAAATTTTAAGTTGTACACATTATTATATTATGGGTTTTTTTCAACAAATATTTTTTCTGTAACTTATTTTGGTATTTTCTACTATTATTTTATTATTCTGTATATGATTTGCTTCTTCAGCCTATAGATGATCGTAGCTCTACAGGACATTTTCTACTTCGTAGGTTATGTCTTCTTTCTTCTCCCATATATTTGTTGGTAGTTACATGAAATTTACTTTTCAGTCTATACCTCTTACTAGCAATACGTCGGTCTTACAACAGTTGATGTTTAGTCTCTCCACTTCACTTTCTTAAGAGTCTTTTCAGTTCCCTCTGCGTATCTATTATTAACACAATGTTATCTGTTATACTATGTTAAAGCTGTATCCAACAGTAAGAATTCCAGGTAACACTTCTAAAATTTTCAATATCGCCTTAACTTAAATGTTGAATAAATGCCGTCAGAAACCTAATCATTGCCTTAAATATCCTTTTTAATATTTATATTTACCGAATTTATTTTCTGTCCGTATTAAAACGTTTTGCCTCCAATATACGCCATACGTCATACGTCCTTTCCATACTTACGTAACGCTTCGTAGAGTTATTTGTGTCATTCATTGTTAAATGCTTTTGCACAGTTTACAAAACATACGAATAGATTTCTATTTTTATTATTTTTTATATAATGATCAATATGCGTACAACTGCGTTAAAAAAGGTTAAATTAAAAGTTCAACTCAGGAGATAACGTGCTTGCGTGGAAGATTTAAAACGCTTTGGAAATCAAAATAATATATGAAATAATGAATATTTTGCATGTTACAATCGAAATGAGAAAGCGAGGCTAAGGATCATTGAAACCAAATAGCTTATAATATAAGAACAAAATAAATTCCTCGTGTCTTCTATTGTAAATTTAACGGAATAAATAAAAGAATCAAAAATATAAATACGGAAAACGAAAACGGAAATTAGAAAGATGGGCCGAAATATGAGTACATGAAAAAAAAAAGTCAAAAGTAGTCGAATTTAAGTTGAAAAGATAGACGGGGAAATGCGGAATTGAAAGGTATAATGAAAATATGAGAAATTAAAAGAGAATAAATTAAGAAATGGAGCGTATGAATGGAAAACTGAAAAGATGGAATGGAGAAATTTAAAATTAAAAGAAAATAAGAAGTAAAATAACTTGAAAAAGAAAAAACAAAAAGTAGAAAGATAAAAGGTAATCACGACAAAAAGTAAAGTTTTAAAAAGCTAAGGAAAAACGATTAAATTACAGAACTGGACCAAGAGAAAATAAAAGAAAAAATGGAACTATGAAAAGTGAACAGAGAGAAAAAGAATGAAATAAAAAAAGATGAGTCGAAATGAAGAACTTGAATGAACGATGTGTGTTTCACCGAATTAGCTGTCTTCAAAATGAATTAAAATATAAATAAAGTATTAAAATAAGATAAAATTATTAAAGATCTATTTTACTTGTTCTTTTATTAATAGTAGTTTTCTTAATAGTAGTTTTCTTAATAGTAGTTTGCTCTTTTCTTAATAGTAGTTTTTCTCATATTCTCAAACACTTAATAACCATCCTAGCGTCCTAGTCAATTTTCTATTTGCTTGGATTTGAATAATTTTTAAAAATTCGAACTAAAATAACATAAAGAATATGAAGCTGATTTTCAAACATGCTATGTTCAGCGTAGTACTGTAACGTATTGAAAAATAAATTAAAACGTTAGAAACATTTCAAGTTATTAATTTACCTTTAGCAGATTGACACAATATTGTTACATGCCTAGTTAACCTGGAATAATGATAGGGTAAAACTATTCATTTAGCGATAAGCTGGTTTAACGATAATATCATTTGAAGAGAGGAGGATGTTACTTTATTCTCTAATTTTCATTCTCTCTTACATGGGGACGCGACAATTGATTACCAATAAAAACTGGTTTTAGGAATTTACGAGAAATAGAGTACTTTTCAGTATTTGACTAAATCAAAATATGGAATATGATTATTCCTACTAATACATTTAGGTACAAGTAAAATATCAATGTGAAGAAAACAAGCAAAACGAGAAGTCTTCTTCTTCTTCTTCTTCTTCTTCTTCTTCTTCTTCTATGTGCCTTGTCCTTTCATGACGTAGGTGATCATAGCCTTCCACGTCTCCCTTTCTCTGGTGGCTTCTAGCACGCTTTCTCCTGTTACTTCCAGGCAACCACCATTCTGCTATCCACCCGCTCAGGCCAGTCAAGTATGTTAGTAGCTGTTTTCTTCTGTCTCTCTATCCCTCTAGCTGGCCAGTTAGTATCAGGTTATCCAAACCCTTCTTCCTTATTGCATGTCCAAGGATCTTTAGCTATCTCTTCCTGATGCTCAATATTAATTTCCTTTTCGTTTCTATCATTTCTAAAACCTCATCATAATGCTCGATCCGTGATATTCGAAGCATTCTTCTGCAGAACAGTATTTCAGTTGCTTCCAGGTTTTCTTCATCTTTTATGATATTGTTCAACATTCACTGCATTATTAAAGAACAGACACCACAGCAGTCCAGCACTCTGATCTTTATTTTCTGTTTCTGAATATTCTACTCATCTTGCGGAATCCATTGTTGGCCATGCTAATTCGCCGTTAAATCTTAGTGTCGGATTTTCTCTCTTCTGTTAAAATGCTTCCCAGGTATTTAAATTTCTGTATCTGCTTGATTTTAGTATTCCCTAACGGCGGCTGGAAGTTTGGGCTCTTTTTGCTGATTACTATGCATTTGGTTTTCTTGTAGTTTATTTAAAGACCTTTCTTTCCTCTTTCTATAGCTACCTTTTGTAGGAGGTCTTGTTGTTTCCTTTCCATGCCTGCTATCAGCATCGTATCATATCAGTATCTTATATTGCTCACAATACGGTCGCCAATGACAAATCCTGGTATGACTTCTAGAGCCCACAGAATAATCTCGCTGTACAACTTAATAAATCCGGTGAAAATACTCATCTTTGTCTTACGCCCCTTTCTGTCTTTGTTTATCTGTTGAATTCGTTTCCTGTCTGTATGCAGGGGGGTTGCTGCCAGTAGAGTTTCTTCATTTATGTCTTTCGCAAATATGTGGAGGTTTCTGAGCATTTTTATTAATTCTTGGTAGAGTACTTTGCCGAACGCCTTTGCGTATGCAATAAAATATAGATACACGTAGTTTTTCATTTGTATTGCTCTCTTTGATAGCATCTTAAACATAAATATTGCGTAGCTTATTCTAGTGTCGTTAACAAAGCCGCACTATTCTGATCTTTTGCTGTCTCTGGCATGATACTGGTTCGCCCTCTGTTCATCAGGATTAACATAATGAACTTTATTATGTGGCACAATTTGAACCTTATTATGTGGATGATTTATCGTTGGAATTCACACTTGTTTTCTATCTAGCTTCTTATGTCGTGCTATTAAAATCAATATGCTTAGGTCGTCCTGTATTTCTCCACGGTTATAGATTTCATTTTTTATTTCTGTAATTACTCTATGCTGAAATCGTCTAAGACTGTCATCATCTCTATTACAATGACGACTGATTAAGCTGTATTTTTTTCTATTCAGTTTTGTCATTGAAGCTTCCACTAATTAGATTAGAACGTTTCCGGTCTGTTAGTATCTTTGTGTAGTGTCGGTTGCTCCCTCTTGTCATGGAAGAGTTATTTTATATATTTTTTCCTCTTTCTCTAATATAAGTGTTCCATCCTTGAATTTTATACATCCTTTTGAGGAATATGTCCTTTGTCTTGTTCAAACTTTTTGACAATCACCAAATAAATAGTAAACTTTCCTCTAATTGTAGAATCAAATATAAAAGCCCAGTTGGAGGTATATGTATATCTAATCAAGTTACATACCAAGCAGCAATTTTCCTTAAAGAATATGAAAATAATAAAAATGTACAAATAAAAGTTTTCCCAGGCTCATGGAAACAGAGAATATACACACATAAGCACTGTTTCTCCGAACCTCATCCAAAATATCAAACCGCACTTTCTAAATAAATATTTCTAAGAATTAAAAAAAGACAGAAACATCATCAATTGAATTCAATTGAATGGAAGATTATAGGTAAATCTCAAACCCTTAATAGCTCCATAAATAGATGTAATTTATGCTTATGAAATAATTAAAATAATCAAATTTAAGAAACCAAACCAGCAATTAAACGTGAGAAATTAAATCATTTTAAAACGTCGTCGTAAAAATAGATTTAAATTGTCTGTTAAATAGGATTTTAGTTTTCCTCACTCTAATTAACTTTTACTTTCATTTTTTGTTGAATAATCTTCATTATTATCAGAATTTATTTGCGTTTAGTTATGGAGAGAATTGGAACTGACTTTGTTCCATAGATTTAAGATATACGAATATATTTATGCATAATTACGTATTTGTGTGTAAATGTGTGTCATGTGTATCAATGATATTTGTTTTATATTTATGTACTTGAGTGCATTAAGTTTGTGTAAATGTGTGAGCATATAATTTTTATTTGTGTGTGTGTGTGGATATATTCATGAGCTAATATGATGTTTATATATATATATATATATATATATATGGGGGGATTTGTTGATATGTATATATGCATATATATGGATGTATATGTTATATATCTTGACTTTGTGATGGCACGTTCTTCCCATCGCTAGACTTTGTCAATATATAGTTTACTTTTTACTCTTCTACTTTTTAAGACTTAACTGATAATACCCGTAAAACATTTTCTGAGGCATATCTCTTGTCTTCCTGTTTGTTTTTCATTTTCCATCCATTTATCTATATCTATCTATCTCTCTCTCTCTTTTTCTCTCTCTCTGTATATATATATATATATATATATATATATATATATATTCAAATAAATCATTTTCATCATTTATTTTAATATATCACCTGACAAAGAACAGTATTGTGCTGAAACATGAATTTTTCTGTAGTGAATTTTTGTTTTTACAACACATTATAATAACAAAGTTACAATATATATATATGTGTATATATATATATATATATATATATGTGTGTGTGTGTGTGTGTGTTTCCGCATAGAATTTACTATTTTTCTTTCTTTATTTAATTTTATAGGTTTTGGTATTAGAAATAATGTCAATTCGAAATTTTCTCTTCACATCTTCAACCAGTAACTCATATACCCAACCTGCCAAATGTATGCTGGTTGTTTCATGAGGTTCGTAATGTAATGCAGCTTAATTCAACAATGAAGCTTCTACGAACTAAATCTCTCACCTCGAATTTATTGCAAAGAACTTGAACTAATTTGTTAGATTTCTTCTATTTCGACATCTTACAAAAACGAAAGTTAACCACAGCCGATCGTTAATGCCCAGAATGAGTGAAGAGTAAATAGTTTTATCTTAAAATGCTGTCATTAAATTAATGGTTAGCCTACCTGTTACACTTCAGGATAGCAAAGAATTCCTTGTCTTATATATATATATAATGCTTAGTAGATGAAATCGCTAATTTGGTAAGGTTGACTTCAGCGTCTTTATTCCCCCGAATGAAAAGCATCAAATTTACGTTTATCTCAATCAAAGTCTAACTTTGTATATTGCAAAAGTTGACATTCTCAATTTCATCAATTCAACATATTCATTATCCCACTCATCCTGGGTTGTTTCACAAGGAACAATGGATTGAATTTTATAGCTTGTCTATTTGCACATACATACACGTTCACTCATATATATATATATATATATGGAAAAGAAAATATATGACTATGTACAGTTACTCGATTATATTGAAATTAAATGCTTATAAAAACAGATTCTCTTTTGTTAACAAGGTACAGAAATGGGAACTATATATAGGATGTTTTTACTTTGTTAGAATACACCTACATAAGTCTAAAGTTTCTCATATATATAAGGCCTGATTATTTACGATAAATTTTTGTTACGAAAACATGTATCATTCGGCAGGATTCGAACCTGCGACTCCTATTCACATAGGGGAAGCCACCAACTGATCTGGAGCGTCTTAGACCCTCTCGACCACGAATTTATCGTGAACAATCAGGCCAGTAAAAATAAATATACATACTGTTTGATTATAAACAGAATATCTATTAAATACGAGTATCGATTCAATAATGTTCAAACAAATAATTTCAAATATATATATATGCTTACAGAGAAAAGGACTGCGGGATCTGATGCATATGGACTCTAGCACCTTTAGATGAAAAAGTGTGTGGAACCTTGATAAAATTGTAAAGTTCTCACCACACAATCCAACCACACAATTCCTGCTATTTATTACATGCTGCGCTATGAAAGACAAGAAAGTATTCACAATTTGGCTGCTACTGAGAGGGAAATGCTGTTTAAATCTTTGATCCAAACACTGGGATGTTCTACCTATGTAGTCGTATTCGCAACTACTCTGAAATTTGTAAATAATTTTAGTATGTCATTGAAAATCCAATTATTCCTTGCTATTATAAAATTTTGCCCTGTAAAGAATCTTTTCAAATATATATATATATATATATATATATATATATATATATATATATAGTCATCCGGAGAAAGATCTGTTTCGCTCTATTACAGCTCATCAGTACTGTTAGACATTCCGATTGCTTTTAACTCAGGATTGAAACCCGACCGAATTGCCGTCAGTCGGCGATTCTACCTCTGAGGTATAAGCGCTCGGTAGAAGGGGGCAGACTTTTTAGCGCGTATATTATCATTATACACGCCCAATAGCTGAGAGTGTTCTAATTCATTGCTGAATGAACGATGCGTAGAAGCCAGAGTAGATTCTGCTTTCCAAAGTCTATCATTCTCCCAGAGTGCACAATCAATGTGTGACAGCGTAATATATATATATATATATATATATTGTAACTAAGTTGTAGAACTCGTAGGTTTTTTAACCCGTTGTTCATGCATTTACTTTTATAAAGAGTATTCGATACATACGTAGAGCATTATATTGTAATAGTTGTTACAATGGTTTATAAATTCATAGTATCACTACACAAAAGTTTTCGCGTAACAACTATGACAATATATATATATATATATATATATATATATATATATATATATATATATATAAGAATAATTAAGACAGACGCGTAATTTCATGGTAATTCGGAAGTATGGCCTATTTCAGGCGAGCTATCTTCAGCTTCCGTCTTTATTCAACAAAGGATTCTACCATTATATGTAAAGGATACTCCTTTGGATTTTTCTGTCCACAGGTCATGTTAATATATATATATATATATATATATATATATATATATATATATATATATATATATATATATATATATTATCTCTGGTCATTCTCCCCTAAATGCTATTTTCAAGTGCTGGGTTGAGACCTCACGAAAGTTATGCGGATGAATTTAATTAGATATTTTTTCTATATTTCCGATTCTTTTTCTGGTTTTACTTGAATCTTTTGACATAATGTTCTGCTGTTGTGAACTTTTGGTTTTAATAAGACATTACCGTAGAAATTAATGTGACACAAATATACGTTACATACGTCAACATTATGAACAATATCTCATTAAGAATGGGATATACTTAGAATAATTAAAGAAAGGACATGTTTATATAAAATAAAGGTTATAATGATCACATTAGGACACTTATGACCTGTGAGTACGAAGCATGGATTTAAACAAAATCACCTAGAGAAAAATGTAATAAACCGACAAATGATGACAATAACATTGGCCGTCTCTTCATGAGGAAATATTCAGTTAACATTTACTCAGCAGCTGTTACTGTTGTCGGCGGAAAGTTATAAAATCTTTTCATTAAAATAGATTTTCCAATTTTTATATTGATGGGGTCTTCCTTCCTACCATTTCTTTTGAAGCAGTGTAAAATATCAGCGATTGAAATTCTGCTGAAAATCACCAGAAATGTAATCTCTTTTATTATTATTTCATCCTGATTTTCTAACACCAATCCGCAAGTTTTCACGAATGATTTCCCTTCCTGAGACAGAGCGGTTTTATTCGCTTAAAAAGTACAAAGCTAAAGATAAGACTAGGAAAAGAATATTAACGTGAAAATACTAGCATAGATTAAGCGATGGAACTGGATGTGGTTGGGACACATAGCTAGAAGTAGTCATAATAGATGGATTATAGGCTCCTTGATCGATGTTGAATAGAAAGTAAACGTTTCAGCAAGAATCATATTAGAAATGTTTCAATGTCTAAGGTTCGTCATATTAGAAATTATTATCAATGTCTTCGAAATTCTCCCTTTTCTGGTAACTGGCTTATTTCAAGAATCTATACTGTTCATTCTATGTTAGCGATTGATTCACATAGTGTTATTTTTCAAACTATTATGTGTGTTTTTTTTAATTTTTCGTGTGTTTAAAAAGTATCTCTATTTTCATACTAAATCTACCAAATTTAGTAAGTTTATATAAGATACTTTAAAGGGGCTTATCATTATAGTAATTTGTAATCCCAACGTAGAAGAACAACTTTTGGATTTCTCAGTGAGGGACTAGTTTCCACTCTGAGACAGGATGTGATACATGGTGAAGTTTAATGAGGCAAACCCGACCGCGTACACATGAGCCAAATACAAAAATTTCCCAGCCCCTGCAAACGCCGGCTGCGCTGGCTACGGTATAACTATGGATCCCCCATCTCTAGTGAAATGGGGTGTGCAGTTTCCAGCAATTGTTCCTCGAAAGCAGTCACCTTACAGTATTTATATTCCTCAGATGCGTCTCCGGCCGGAAACAGCCACAAGTTAGAGATGATAAACCCCACCCAATGGAGCTAGGTGATTCTCTGCGAGACCTTGCAATCAATTTGATATACTGCCATTGTAATAACCCTATATAAAGCCATAGGTTTTCTGATGACTGCAATCTTGTTCGTTTCAAATTAATTAAATTTGAAGTTAACGCTGCTTCGGCTGTGTCATACTGAAGTGGGATTTAATATATAATTAAAAACCTCGGGACTTTGTCCTCTGTATAATTAAACGTTTTCAAGTATATCAAATCAAATCTTCACTGTATATTATATTGTTTGACTTGTTACCAGATAAAATGCACTTGAGGATATAACTATAAAAACCTTAATCTTTGCCAGAGATTAATCGTTAGATAATTGATCTAAGATTGACGAGGTACCTCACCAAAATTTTATATTGTGCAAGACTTAGTAAATAGCCTTAATGAAACGCTTTTGATAATAGTAAAAATGCACGTTTAATGACGTCACATTTATCTGCACCGTTACAAGCCTATGACTAATTTCAGACAACTGTATCATATTTTTAGTACTAAAATGTTTCTATTTAGAAATATTACATTTCATGCGGCACAAGGGCAAATGATGGAAAATTTTGTTGTCACTATCCTACACTTAGTTAATTTGGTTCACAACTCATTCATTCATTGCGACTTACTCCTCCTTCGCCATTCAGTCCAAGACAGACCATAATACTTCATATTCATAAAGATCCTACTAAAATAATAAAGGCATGAAAATGTATACATGTCTTTTTTTTATTTTTAAATATATGGAAATATATAAAATTATTACATAAGATTAGTGGGTGGTACCGTACCCAATAACGAAAACCCAACAAAACATTCAAACTAAAATTAAAATATGTTAGTAAAACCCATCCAACGCAATAAAATAAGAGTGCTCACTGTATTCTACCGCTCAGCAGATAAAAGAAGCTCAGTTACTAGGGTATAGGAAGAGACAAAATACTTTTCTGAGTAAAGAATTATCAAAGGGTGATTCAGTCTATATAAAAAGATGGGTGACAAAAAAAACTGAGGAGGTTTCTGAACTAAAATATTAGCTACACCGAAACTCTTGTCGCTTTTTTACATGACACATTTGTGTATAATCTTTCAATACTTTTATATTTACGTCATATTTTCCTTTATTAGATTACTAACAACCGATAGAAACAGCAGATAGGAACAGTTTTCTATATTTCTGACGTACTGTAACAATTTACATTTTTCAGACTGTTGTCTTCAGCTTTATTTTTATAATCACCACGGTTCGGCCGTTCTACACTCCAGAACTTCTTCAGGTAATATATGTTAGAAATTCGAACTAAAAAAGCTTTATTTTTTTTCACTAGAATAGATTGTTCTAGTTCCACGTGTCATGCATTTTCTGGATATCTCAGTTTCAGTTATTTTACTTTAGCAATTCAATTTTACAATTTTCTTTTTACCTCTGTTATATCCAGGATTTGAACTCTCAACAGTTTGTTCAAGTACTGGATTACTTTAACCAAAGCTTTTATATAATGGACCAAGAAGCCCGGAACGTACAAAGTTTAAAACGTCGAGAATATAAGAGACAATAAAGCTGAAGACAACAGTCGAAACAAAGTATATAGATTAAATAATTACATAATTAGTTTCAAGGTTTTGCATAGATTTACATTTTTAAAATGGTATCTGATCAGACCTATAGGATAGATACATTTACAAAGATTATTTTGTTTATAAAACTTTCATTCTAAAATTTATTTAGAATAAGTTGCATATAATTATATAAACCTGCCAGTATTGATAAGGACATATACATATGAATGGTAAAGCCTTTGCTTTTGAATAAATATGTATATATTATATTAAAAATAATGTTACTGCGCATTTCCATATTATCAATTAAGGGTATCTTTTCAATACTTAGAGTTAGGCAACGATTAAGCATTGCATTCTACTGTTTATTTTCTCTTTGTAGATTGTCAAATATCAGAATGAGTAAAGGTTGCTTCGATTTTATTATTTTTAAATGAGTTTACAGCAGATCAATTATATATATTTTCTATGAATCCAAATATACCTCTTCAGTAACTGAAGCGATAAGAAATTTTCATACTGTCTAGCTGAATGTAGTTTTAAGTATCCAGAATTATTCAAATGGCTTGAGAAGTCTTTTTCGATAATTCTCTTCTTACTGGTAATAACAATACACTTTCAATAATTACTTTCTGTAAATCGTATGTCAGAAAAATCATCAGGAAATTTAATAAAAATTACCAAAACTGTTCAATAAAAATTCGAATTCTTTCTATACTACTGAAATAAAGTAATAATTATTTTATTTGCACTATTTGTACTGTTGTTCTAATATTTATTGCCATGTTTACGAATTTTCGGCCGTTGTACGATCTGGCCTTCTTCTCATGCGAGGAATTTCAAACCAAAACTTATTTCGATCGCTGGGGTATATCATTCTCATTCAATATACAATACTACTTCCGGATGCTATGTTGTTATATCCCTTTAACCCAACTCTCTAAGTTATTTGTTCCCTATTTCCGTGACCAGGTATTGTACTCACAACTCAAGTCACTGTACCTCCATTAAATCGCAGAAAAGCATAGTATACATAAAAAAGTACAAAACTTAATAAAACGAACTTTTTCTATAAAAATGTTTATAATATTATTAAGAGGAAAGATCAAAGTAATTTTTATTTATTTTTTAATGCCTTCTAACATGTTCGAAATTTTGGCAGAAAATTTTGTTTTGATTTGAGTTAGCGTTGCAGAAAATGTTACGACTGTTTACAATCGATTACGTAATTGTACATAACTGACTTTTTTTCGGTGACAAACACATTAATTTGGCGATTCTCGCAAAAATCACATAATTGTCTGGTTTTAATGAAACTTTCAGTACTCATTCACAAATAAATGCAATTATTTTGGAAATTGTTATTTTTTAAAAATCTTTTTGAAAGAAATTTTTAAATCTGTTATCATAGGTCAACGTACATCCATGAAATTTAATGAATTTTAATTGGCTGCAAATCATTTTATTAGTTAAACGTAAAACGTATCGGGGAATTTAAATCATTTATTTTTTATTTTAAATTTTAGGAAATTATCCGAAAATCGGATCCGAAGATTAAAATAAAAAATGCAATAAAATTTTGATATAATTTAATTTGATAGCTTTTAATTACTAGAATAAATAACAATAATTTCGGACATTATAGTCTGAATTAATGTTTTTCGATTACTAATAAAATTTTAAAAGAATCGTTTTCATATTTTTTATTATTATTATAATAATTCATAAAGCTTTTAAAATATTTTTAAAAACTTTTAAAGAACTTTTGTCTTAATCACTTTTTGTTAAAAATTGATTATTATATTGCGTATCGAAAATTAAAAAGTTTAATAAAAATCGTTCACCAATTATATTTTCAAAATAAGTAAAAATATTATTGTGTGTGTAAATAAATATGTTCATTTAAATACGAAGTTTCATAGGGGTCATAACAGAATTTCATAGGGGTCATAACAGAATTTCATAGGGGTCGTATTGATTTTAGAAGTTAACAAGGTTTTTTGGATTATTCCCCTTACATGTAAAACTACAGAACATTGATTTTGATTCAAGTCTCTTCAAGACGTTTATAAAATTCAACAGACGGTCTTGCAAGTCATTCCTTAAACATTTAAAGGAACTTTTACATTTTAATTCGTAATTTTCTAATTTTGTCAAAAAATAATAATAATAATTGTAAAATTCCCAATATGTGGAGGTATGTGGAGTTATAAAGAATAAGAAAAATATATTTTAAAAATAAAATTTAATAAATGCCATAACATTTCATAAATTACTGAGTTACCTCTGCCGTTATTTTCATTCTGTTATTAAACAGTAAAAAAAATTCAAAGAAATTTTTATATTATTTTAATTTTTATTTTTTATAAAATATATTTAAACGTAAGTCTACAAAGCTAAACTAACTAAAATTCCATAAAATTGGATAATTGCTAAAAACTGTGTTAAATTTTTAATTTTAACATAGTTAAAAATAAAAGAAAATGATTTGTTGGAATAAGATTTATACAAAATTCGTATTCCATACTTTTGGCCGGATACTATAAATCATCCATTATCGTCTCCTGTTAAGGTGATGACAGCTGTGATGACAAGGCTACCGTAATTGAAAAATTCTTTTTCGAAACATTTTAGGCAGTAAGTAAGTAATTCTTGTTTCAAGTCAACTTAAAGTAAGTTTAAATACGGTAATTTGAAGAAAATAATGTGTCAGCGAGGTGTATTTTATTTTTGTAAGATTTTTTTATAACCGAGATTTGGCTTCTGTAAACAATCGATGAAAATAGCGGAAAATTGGAAATTTTAAAAACCTTTTTCAAATTTAAAAAACTTTTTATTCCGATCATTATAATTTCGGTTTAAAATATACCAGGATATTTTTTCTTATTGAAATTACTAAATTTAATCCCTTGGCTTTCAATTAAAGCTAATTTTAACGCTTGAAGGTAAATTATTTATTTTTACAATTTCAAGTTCGGTTTAGGTATAGAAAATGACTGGAGGTATCTGCACTAAGCCACGTGTCCTCGGGAACATTGGTGTATGGATATTTGGGATTCATATACCTAATGTCTTAGTAACTAAATTTGTAATCTTTGAAGCTAAACGATTTTCTTTAGCACTCTGTTATATTATATTCATTTCTATGCTTGGGTGGCTTAGTATATTTTTGTGGCGTAGCATATTCGCTGATTCTTTAAATTTCCGTAGTTTCCAATGGTGTTCTCGATCAATTATTTCAACTTCACCCTATAGGGGAGGGTGATCCCGTTCGCCCTCTTTATGTGGTCTACGTCGGATTTTTCTATCTCCCCTCTTGTTACGGCCTTGCGATGTTCTTGCATTCTTACCTCAAGGAACCTGCTCATTTCTTATTCATATTTATTTCAGCTACATGGAACGGTATACACTGTCCTTAGTCATGTTCTACTTTACTGGGAGTCTTAATCTGGAGAGGTATCTGCGAAGTGTAGAAACACTTTTGAATGTCTTTCTGATGTTATGTGGACCACAGATACTTTATATCTTCTCCGATAACCCCTCAACCCAAGGTAGGCACACCGAGGCGGTTTTCTAAGAGTTGTTATCCTCATGCATCTTCCCTTCCACGTATGTTGGAGCTGTTTTCATATACCCCGAGTAGTTGTTACGTTGTAGGGTACTGCATATACCGATCATTTCTTATTCATATATATCTGGGTTGCCGCTTTTCATCGTTGCTCGATATTGTAAAAGTTTTCCATTGTGAGGTGTATCGATGACTTACTGAATTCACGTGGTTCAGTAGCGTTTGGATCTATTCCTTGTATGCACAGAGTATAAGGGTGTCTGTCATCTACATATCTTAGTCATAGTATTGGCTTTAGATTTGTGGATTCTCATGTTGCTATCTATGAAATTTTGAACTAAAATTGAATAGTATTTTCAAGAATTGAATGCATTGCATAAAAAGTAAAACTTCATTGAATGCATTGCATAAAAAGTAAAACTTCATTGCTGAAGTGTGCATTTGCATTGTTCTTGCATAATTAGAAAAGGTGACGTATGGCTCGAGTTACTTAAGATTCTTAATAAACAGGAAAGTTTAGTCACAACGTCTTTACTCTTTTGACCATCTTCCTTTTTCAGTTCAATACAACATTTTCAGAGAAAAATCAGTTTAATGTGAAGAGATCAAAACCGATATTGAGTGGTCCTTTTCTCCGAAACCTGAAGAATTTTACGCTCGACTGATTTTCAATATGCCAAATTGGATTAGATTGACCGATGATAAACATTATTAAATATACTACGACCAAATAAGGGTGTATTTTCTTTTCTGTTTACAAATGCAGCAGGATTTTCTTCCCCACTGAATATTATATTTCACTTCTTTCTTCGAATTGTTGCCGCCACAGATTTGTGGGTTTCAGTTTTCAAGGCAGGTTTTGGAAGGAGAATATTTTAAAAAAAAGAGATTCTTTGAGAGTCTTTGTGTTAAATAGTATATTCGCAGTACTTTATTTCTGAAGCGGAGCTGACAATCAGTTATAGAAAGGTGTGCTACTTAAAAAAAGATAACAGATGATTGCTGTTAAATATTCATTTAATCTTATTTTAGTTGTTTTTATGCAGAAAGAAACTGTTGCTTCAGACGTTAAATATAGATTATTTACGGGGCAGTTTATGTGTATACTTTAGTGACAATTAATGTTTCACACTTTTTAACAGAACAGGCAAGTGTGCATTATTAAATTACGTATGATTAGTTTTTTTCTCTCATCTTATTTCTCTCGTTTTTCCTGACCACAAAATGAGAGTTATTATACGAACATTAAACTAAAGGTGTGAAACGAAAATTTAACTGACGAGATTGATATATAAATTCCCCTGTAATTCCGTTTACTATTTTGACAAAGAATATTCTAATGGTAATTTTATTCCATTATAATCCTTTCAACCTAAGCGAGATAATATTGGCACTAGTATGCAGGGGGTTACAAAGAGATGAGGGGGAAGAGAAAAAACGCTACGGAGAATGAAGAAGAAATGGTAAGGGAGAGGTGGGAGACAAGGAAATAGAAGATAACAACTGAGAAGCAAGCATGAAGAAGGGAGTTCCACAGGCGAGAAAAGAACTAGAGAAAAAGTGGCAGTTACACTTGCTTATTTTGACGGTAAAAGGGTGGGACCTAGTTGCCAATCTAGTCGCACGAGCAAATTCGGGGCACCAGAGAATGAAGCTCGTCGGAGCGGAAGCTATGAAAACAATTGTGAAAAACAAAAACAAAGGAAAGACAAATCCTGTCGGTTAGAAATTGACTGAAGACGAACTGCCAACTCGGGACCGACAAGATTGCAGATAATCATCTAGATTTTGGCAAAGACCTCGAGATAAAATGGCAGGTGCACCCGACCAGATGTGGCAACAATATTCAATACTTGTGTGAATGTTAATACACTACGCCTCCTCGGACTTACCCTGTCCTCAGACCTCAAATGGAACCACTATATTGAATCCATAGCAAAATCTACTGCTAAGAAGATTGGGTCACTATGTCGATCCAGGATGTTTTTTCCACCTGAATCCATCCTGCATATATACAAGTCAACCATCCGTCCGTGCATGGAGTACTGCTACCATTTGTGGTCAGGTTCCCCTGCCGTTCTCCTCAGTGTTCTTGACAAGCTCCAAAGGAGAGTCTGTAATGTGATAGGTACTGATCTGGCGACTCGACTGCAGCCACTTCCCCATCGTCGAAATGTGGCCTCCCTTTGTCTCTTCTATAAATACTTTCATGGCTTCTGCTTGGATGAGCTTAAGTCACTGATGCCTCCTCAACAGGTGTTTACTCGTGCAACCAGACTGGCAACTGGGTCCCTCCTATTCAAAGTCAGGCTAGCCAAATGCAGACGACAATTCTACTCCTGCAGCTTCCTCTCTCGCACTTCCCACCTGTGGAATTCGCTCCCGTATTCTTGCTTTCCTGACGGCTACAACCTCCAGAAATTTAAATGCAAAGTCAATAATCATCTACTAACCACTGGACTCTAGCTCTCTCCGCTCCCCTGTATAACCTTCCCTTTCTCTCCACCTATGTATCTGTGATCGCACCTGCTTTCTCAGCTTTCTATCGTTCCTTTCTAACTAGTTTGTACTCCTCACTCTTTTCTAATTAATCTTTTTACATTTATGTAACCCCCTGCACATCATTGGCGTTTCCGCCTTGCTCTGGGTGAAATGATTAAAAAAAAATATGTGCAAGATGAATTCCCACAAAAAAAATAACACCCTGGCATGCCACAGCAAGCCAACCTTCTTAGCAGTAGATGTAGCTGTTGATTTATTCTTTCCATTTGAGACCAACTGAGAGAGTGAGGCTGAGAAGGAGCATTGTATTACTTTCAGTGAGACTAGCGTGATCCATTATTATGGAAGGTGGGAAAGCATCTCTATTATGTTTAAAGAAGACCAGCTTCGTTTCGGAAGCATTAATATTTACAAACTATTTTTTACGCCAATCCATCACAGATTGAAAGTCCTTTAGAAGAGCACAGCAAGGGTACTACTTGGGTACTGATTAATGACGATAAATAAAGAAACAATGGTACCACTATAGCGTGAGGTCTATCTCAATATATCGTGAGATCTAACTCCCGTTTCGAATAAAGACTAAGGTCTACCTCAATATAGTCTGTGATCTATCTCAGTATAGCGTGAGATATACTGCAACATTGAACTATAATATCATAACAGTGTATGTATATACATATTTATTTAAACGTTATATTAACTTTATTTATCTATATACTATCTATATTAAAAGTAGACAGGTAAAAATGAACTCGCTATCAAATACAATACATATATTTATTTTAGCGATAAACACTTAGTATATATCCTAGGAATTGCACAGATACATCATTGGAATTTGTTTTCATTATCTTCCAGCAAAAAGAATTATGATATAACTAAAACAGCTGATTAAAAACACCCCGCATTTTTATGAGAATAATCGTGTTAGCATCCAGTCACAATCGCTCATTTGTTTAAATATTTGCTCATGAGGAAAGGTGCCTGCTAGAGGATACATTAAGGTAGACGTCATGCCATAGTAGCACCGAAATAATTATCAAACTTACATTTTTAATAATTGCTACACCTCCATATTGTATACTTTTTAATAATATTTTTGGTAAATGTTCGTTTTAGGTGCCGACGGATTTTCCCCTTCAAATTTATCCAAAATAGCATTATTTCTGTTCAAATGTATATGCTTAACTCAAATCAACAATTAGTTATTGAAGAAATTTACTTTATTTGCTTTGAAAGTCCATAAAATACGAACTATATCTCGCACTTTTTCTCTACCGTAACTCTGACGAAGTCATGTAATTAACTGCAGAATGACGTTCTACGTAGGCATAATTTTTTGTCGAATTTTGGCCGATTTTCTCCCTTTACTGAAACCTTCGGCGATTTACTTCCTGTTTGAGAGTAACAAGCGTAGAAATACAATAGCGCATTACTTTAATTTCCGGAAATAGATCGCCGGAAGTATCAGTAAATGAAGAAAGATCGACCAATAACTGCCAAAATTAGTTCAAATGAGCAGTACGTCATTCTGAAGTTAATTACATGATTTACCTCGCAACAACTCTAACCGTCAGAATGAAAAATTACAAAACATCAGTCATTCCATATTTCGTATGTGAGGATGATATTCGTGGTTGTTACAATAAATTTGTTACAATTAAAAAAAATGAAAAAATATGTTTTTGGCTTGTTTATCGGGATGAGCCCGAATAAGGGCTGACACTTAGAAATAACGCACTCTAGTCGCTTAAATTTGGAGCGATCGCAATCGTCAACCCAATGCTGTGTGCAGGTGAAGACTATTGCTACGAGAAAATTTACTGTCAATTTAGCCAATATATTTTTTTTATTTTGGTTGAATCAACAAAAAAGATCCCTTCTTCCGACACAAAATTACAATTCAATCATATACTGACCTTTAATTGTTATGATTTGTCAATTATCAAGCAGCTTTTCAGTAACTTTCTGTAATCTTTCTAAAGGCAGGATCAGACGTGAAAAATATTAATAGTAATCCTTCTTCATGAGTAAAATTTTCCCCATCACAGCAATTTACAGCGACCGAACAATGTAATAATCTGTTGGTGCAAGATCATGGAAATATGACAAATCAGTCAAAACCGACCGACTAAATTTCTGCGTTAATCCTGTTGTAAACGGCCTTGAATTGTCATGAAGGTGAACAGCATTTTTCCTCTTAATGATGCTTTCTACCAAGCAACACGTCAAGACCGCGGGACATATAGATGTCATTCTGTTTCATCGCTTTTGAGTTCTCAAGTGGATAATACAACCATAGACACAACATTAACTTTTTTTAATAGGGCTCTGTGTTGGGCGTCGTTTGTTGAAATGCATTCATCTTAATCGACTGCTTTTTACATTTTCGACTGATCTTTCATGATAAATTTAAGGAAAAAGTTATATTTTTGTTGTAAAGCAATAATTCAACTACACGATACGTTCTTTTTGCTAAACGAATGTGTAACCAGAAAACCCATACAGCTGATTTTCCCTATCCTTTCTAAATGTTATGAGTAATTTCAGCTACTTGGGCGTCTATCGTCTGGCTTTCAGAGATAAAAAAGACAATGTGTTGGGATTTTTGATTAGTTTTCTAAAATGTTTTTGGTACATGTCGATTTGTGGTATGACAAATGTGTTTGTTTTTTATCCAAATCGCAAGTAGGTTATTTAAAGGGAAGCATGGATTTATATTTAAAAGTCGACAAACATCTGCTGCAGTAACCAAGGTCAAGAGAGAAAAAAAGAATGCAGTAGAAATTTAACAACCACCAGTCGAGAATTGAAAGCGTCATCAATGTCGCTCCAACGTCAAGGAAGATTATTCGGTTGCTGTGCTTGATCTAATCTTCGCTGTTACCTCGAAATTCGCTTCGATAATTGTAACAAAATATTCTTTATAAAGAATTCAGATAAGTACTTTTTTCTTTGTACTCTTCATCAATTCTGTTTTTAAAGGATACCACCAAGCACAAGGATTGAGAGCAACATAATCTATTAGGTAATATCAATGTAAAATATAGTTAGAAATAAGGATTATAATGTCGAGATAAGAATTTACCCATAACTTGAAAAGGTTATTTTTGTAGAGTTTGGCAGAATGTCTTTCACAAATTAACATTCACCGAGGAATATGCGGGAAATTTAATGCGGAGGACATTAGGGTGAGTCGACTAGTATCCTAGTTCTACGGATTTGAATTGGTAGAACTACGGAATGAACATATACAATTGAAATTGCGATAGGCCTGAGACCTTATGACAGTGGGGATAAGGGTTTCCGTGTGAAGAATAAGCCACCCCATACAAGAACCTGTAAATGATTTTAAACTCTTTCATAGTTGGAAAGTGAGGATTGAACAGATCAAGTCTAGATATGATAGCAAGACTCCATCTTTAGTCTAATCTGGCTTTTGTAAAGATTAAGCTTAACTCAAGGAGTAAAGTATTTTCTTATCTGATAGAATTAGACGACCTTTATGTTTGTTTTGTATGTGTAGTGGGGGAAGATATATATCAATATTGTGTGGATGTATCTCTATATACAGAGAAAACAGATATTTAACTATCGTGTGCATAAATGCTTGTAAGCGACTCCCGATCTTAAGCACACTTTTAGTTTGAACCTAATCAGAGTATACATAATTATATACATAATCTCTTAAATTTACGGATACTATGCTCGTTTTATTCTAAAAAAGTGTTCGCACTTTTGTAGTTATTTTGGCTAACAAAGAGTAAAGCCATGAGATCAATCATATTTATGAGCACACTAAAAGCAATGTAATATGAGTTTCGATAAATAATGGTAGGAAATTTTGAATACATGCGATCGAAGATCAGCCCTCATTTTAGTCACCTGGTCGATTTTTGGTTACTCAAACATGGTCGTTAGTTTTTATTGGCTGTCGAGAAAGATGCGTTCTTGAACATCGAAAATACAACAGAAACCCGTGCCTTTTAACAGGTCAATGTGTTAAGTGGTTCTTCAAGAATTGTCCTTATGTGCTGAAATTCTTTGGTATTTGACAGGAATGGACGTCATGACATGCTTAAACGCCAAAGCTTCCTGATGTCAAGGGAATTGAATTTGGAATAGTTATTCGATAGCTGAAGAATCCGTAGAGATTTTGTATGGAGGGATCAAATAATAGAAAGAAGGAAGAAGCGAAAATGGAGAAATTTATAAGAAAATCTATTGTGATTCCTGGTCTTTATTCTGTCGATGGAATTCAGACGTAGATTGGATTTCTGTAAGCATTCACTAGAATAGCAGTGTGTTCGAATATATGAAATAAAAATTAGACTTTTTCCTTTTCACTCACAGTCCTTTTCATTAAACGTCTGTAAGTGTCACTGAGGGGAAGAGAAAACGTGAAAATAATAGATTTCAAATCACATTTTCGATATATTCCAAAAATCATCTATTCTTCAGGCTGGAAGAGAATCACCGGACATTCGACGGAGTTAAGGTAGATGTATTATTTCTATTCTATTCATATGACATGTTCTCCTATCATTTGAGAGATAATAGTTAGCCACAGCTTCTTGTCTTATGTTGCTGTCAGTAGCTTTTGATCTTTGAACACATTTTTTTATACCTTTCTACTATCATCGATGCTGACGCAGCAATTCGGCTTCAAACGCATTCCCATTCCCGTAATGCAGCTTCCTACTGGCATTTCTATAAATATCTTCACGCTGACTGTTCTAATGAGTTTTCAGCTTCTCGAACCCGACTTTACGAATGTAAGCGAAGTACTAGATTGAGGAACAGGTACCATCATTTTGTTGTTTTAACTGGTGCGTAAAGGTAGGTTTTATGACAATAGTTTCTGTAGTATCGCAAGTTGTGGAAGAAAACAACTCTGTTGACACAAAAGACAGGGTTATCTGTGCTACTGTAACTACGCACAAAGAAATTAAAAAGATATGTTTTCATATTCGTCTTTTTCGACGTTCGAAATCATTTCCAGCTACTTTCCAGTCAACTACAAACTTCAAAAGTTTAAATACAACGTCAATCTTCTCCAACATTTTTCATGTTTTCTGGTAATATTTTCTCTTCTCTTTTCGATAACGTTTTCTCTGTTGCTTTCTCTCTCAGTAAACCCTTGTGTCTTGATAGCCATGTTGCCTTTCTTCGGATGAAACATTTTATTTTATTTTAAAGTAAGTTGCTCTATATTTTTCAATGCTTATCTTCAGTATGTTCTGTCAGTGTCAATTTTCTTTTCTTTTTTTTTTTAATCATTTCACCCCGAGCAAGGCGGAAACGCCAATGATGTGCAGGGGGTTACATAAATGTAAAAAGATTAATTAGAAAAGAGTGAGGAGTACAAAGTAGTTAGAAAGGAACAATAGAAAGCTGAGAAAGCAGATGCGATGACAGATACATAGGTGGAGAGAAAGGGAAGGTTATACAGGGGAGGGGAGAGAGCTAGAGTCCAGTGGTTAGTAGATGAGTATTAACTTTGCATTTAAATTTCTGGAGGTTGTAGCCGTCAGGAAAGCAAGAATACGGGAGCGAGTTCCACAGGCGGGAAGTGCGAGAGAGGAAGCTGCAGGAGTAGAATTGTCGTCTGCATTTGGCTAACCTGACTGTGAATGGGTGGGACCCAGTTGCCAGTCTGGTTGCACTGGTAAACACCTGTTGAGGAGGCATCAGTGACTTCAGCTCATCCGAGCAGAAGCCATGAAATTATTTATAGAAGAGACAGAGGGAGGCTACATTTCGACGATGGGGAAGTGGCTGCGGTCGAGTCGCCAGATCAGTACCTATCACATTACAGACTCTCCTTTGGAGCTTGTCAAGAACACTGAGGAGAACGGCAGGGGAACCTGACCATAAATGGCAGCAGTACTCCATGCACGGACGGATGGTTGACTTATATATATGCAGGATGAATTCAGGTGGAAAAAACATCCTGGATCGACATAGTGACCCAATCTTCTTAGCAGTAGATTTTGCTATGGATTCAATATAGTGCTTCCATTTGAGGTCTGAGGACAGTGTAAGTCCGAGGAGGCGTAGTGTATTACTCTCCGGGAGAATCACTTGGTCCATGCTTATGAGAGGCAGAAGAGGTTGCCTGTAATAGTTGACAGACAACAGCTTGGTTTTAGATGAATTGAAGTTGACAAGCCACTTATTGCCCCAGTTCACCACAGTGTGTAGATCCCGCTCAAGGTCAGCAGCGAGATTTTGTCTGTCCGCCACGACAGGTTTCTTACTGGAGCGGGAGTATATTGTAGTGTCATCTGCGTAGATGTCTACTTGGGACTTGATCTCATCTGGGAGGTCGTTGATGAAAATAAGGAAGAGCGTCGGGCCCAGGATAGAGCCCTGTGGGACACCAGCATTCGTGCTGTAGGACGAAGAGGCACTCCCATTCAGAACGACCTTCATTTTGCGGTTATTTAAGAAAGATTGGATTAAGTCAAGCAGGCGACCGGTAATACCATAACCGCGTAGTTTGCATAGGAGGCCAGGGTGCCAAACCCTGTCGAAAGCCTTGGAGATGTCCAGAGCAACCGCGTGAGCATCGTCACTCATCAAGGGCCTGTAGCATGTACTCCGTTACGGTTGTTAGCAGGTCGGCCCTGGACCTGTCAAGGCGGAATCCATATTGCCTAAAATACTATTTCATTATTATATGTTCCAAGAATTTCAACTGATTGTAAGTTCAGATTTTCTTCCTGTTCCTTTGGTTACTGATATTTTATTTCCATAGAATTCTCAGCATTCATTAGTAGAACAATATCTTCACCGCATCGAGTTTTCTTTTTATCTTCGAAGATATATTACGGTACTTACTGACATCCATAACATTTACCAGTCGCGATGAACCTAAATGTCAAATCAATCCATCAGTAAAGATGCTGAAAAAATTGTCAGTTCCCTCTACCATTCCAGCAAGTACCTGACTCATCGTGCTATCCTTTGCCTCTAAAAAATTCAGATCATTCTGAAGATGGTTTACCGCTACTAAATATGAACATTAACTTTCCGGTATTAATTTTCTATTCTCGATAGATTTCAAAAACATCTTCGCGTCCTTGTGTGTGACGAATTATTTTCCACTTACAAAGCCTCTCAGGGACGAAACGTCTCAAGACACTCACTGCTCTGTCGCTTATACGATACAAATCCTACGTCATTTAACAATTAACTCAAATAAAAAAATTTAAATTGCACACCCACAAAGTTTGATCAAAACGACTAAAAACATTTTGGAAAAAAACCCATAACAAGGCAAATTTCAAAAGTCAGTGGGAAAGTAAGATTCTAGATTCTGATTGGCTAGGAAATAGCAAATTGTCTATGACCTCTGTCAATTTTTCTTAACACGTATAAAGTGGGCGGGTGCTTTCGATCCAGTCACGTAATAAATTTTACTACTGAAACCAACACTTGACCGGTCAAATCAGTCCGACATGGGAGCGAATCTGAAGAACCTCGTCACAATGTGTTTAATTTACTGACCAGGACGTAAGGGCGCGTCACATTCGTTTTTCCTCTCTTTCCAATATTCCTTTCTTCGTCTTTACCCACACACTCTCAAAGAAACAACAACAAGATACTTTAAATGATTTAGAAAAGTACAATCTTCTTTATTGCCTGACTTTTCTCTTCACTTTTTCACCGGCCATAAAAAGTAAAAAAGTACAGAATTTTATTAACAAACTTTTTAATCTTTTTACATACACTCATTTGCTACTATTATATATTAACTCTGAATTTCTGTAGAAAATTTAAATACTTACATTTCTCTTTGAACAATTAACTACATACATTTTTTCTGTGCACATTTTATTTTCCTTCTTATAATTTGGTTCTTCTATTAATAAAAATTTTACTTTAATGTACAAATGAAATATTTTATCCTTCCACATTTCAACATCTATTCTTGTTATGTTTGGCACAAGGCCAATTTGATAAGCATAACCTAAGCCTCTACACGATACTACCATGGAAAGAGATCAGATGAACTACAGTCACCAGTCCTAACCGTGATGGTTAAGAAAGGTCATGCCAACCGTTATTGTAGCGAATTATCCTCATTCACATCACATTACAATTTTACCTTGTTCAGGTGTAGTTTTTTTTCACATTACTTTGGTGTGGTGTAAGTTCCATTCGAGCAGCATCCATTCAAAAAACACTACCTTATGGAACCAGCTCTAAAGAGGCTGCGTCACGGTTACTACAATCTTACCTTGTTCGGGTGTACTTTTTTTTCTTATTTCCCATACATATCAGCATAAACTGTGCCATTTATTCTTAATCTTCTGCTTTTAGTGGCCTTGATGCAGATAAAAAAAAAGGTTTGTGAGCCGTATTTTTATAACACTGTTTTTCTATTTCTTAATACTTTATTTAGTTTAGGGAAAACTAACTTCAGTTATTCCTGTGCATCTTTATGTATTTCTGTCATGCACCCTGTCATCTGTAAGTAACCCAGAAATATAGCTACACTTTCTGTGACTATTTAGATATCCTTGAAAACTTAACGCACACCTTGAATTGTTTCTGTTGTTAACAACGATGCAGTCTTCTATCTTAAAAGTAATAGCTTTTTATCTTCTTTCTGCTTTCTTTACTCCCTTGTCTAATAATTATTTCAGTTTTCTTTCTAAGTTGGCCATTAATCTAGTAATATCTGCACATCTTATGTGGTTAAGATATAGTTTTCTAATAATAAATTCTGATAGGTCTTCGAGATTTCTTGAAATTATTGTAGCCAACAAACATTCGTGTGCGTGTGTTGAAACATAGAACTTTAATTTTACTATCTTTTTTTGCACTTTTAATATCTATTTTTTTATATTAGTAAATATTGAACAATAGTGAATGTTATGTAGGTAGATTAATTATTATTAGTCGAACTAATGGATAATGATAATTCTAACGTAGATATTTAACGCTTTATGTCAGAAAATTGAACAATATTAGATAGTACATTAAACACATTATCTTATGTAAAAGAAAAACAACCTAATTTGTGGTTTATTGTAAATTAATCACGCTATCATATGAATTGTTCTTAGTCATTCTAAGTATCATTTGAAATTTACTGAAGTTACGTCTGACCTGTAAAATTACTGGTTGTGCTATGTGTGCGATGGGAGAAAGAGTCTTAAGCTGATTACGTTATCATCTACCATGGTATATTGGGAGCATATAACCGCTATCTTAGCATTTTGCAACCATAACATCTTTTTTACATGTTTCCTAGGAGGGGTTATCGAGGCTGCTTCCCTAATGCACCTGTTCAAAAGTTCTGAGCATCCAAAATTTCGTAGCCGAGATCATTGTCGTACGGGAACAACCTCCCTAATTACTTGATCTTACTTCATGTTAACTTTTTTCTTTTCCTCAAGGTTAAGAGGATCAACAAGAGAGCAAGTTTTGAAGTTGTAGGGCCCATCATGCAGGCTATAACAACGGAGCTGAGAGGCCTACAAGAAGAATCCTTCCAGCAGTTCATTGAAGTGTGTCAGAGAATGAAGTAAAAGTGCACTAGACTGGAGTGGGAGTTTCTTTGAAGTGGAAACCATGAAGTTTATTTTCTAGAATTAAAATAAATTAATTGTTATATCAGTCTCGTTATTTTCACATACAATTCGCGGTTTTCTACTTTCTCAGAGTAGATATTTTGCAAATTCTAATACTGTATGTGATAAAATTTATTTTTCCATTTGTCAAATATATATTGCCCTTATAATTAAATTTAAAATTCACTGCTTATATTTAAATTTAAAATGAATTACGAATGCACTTAATTTTAAATCAACTATTTTACACTTAACTTTAAATCAACTGTTTTGTATTTAATTTTAAAACGAATTATTTTTGTACTTTAATTTAAAGTTGCTTATTATAAACATAAAATTAAACTATTTATTTTATGCTTAAACTTAAAACAAGTTGTTTTATAATTGAATATAAAATTATATATGTACTTTAATTAAAAATGCATTACTTCCGATTTAAATTTAAAATTAATTTCTTTATAGTTGAACTTAAAATTAAAATAAGTTATTCTTTTACTTCCTTTACATTAATTATTTTATACCTAAATTCAAAACTAACTGTTTTGTAGTTAAATTTAAAATTATTTGTTGTTAATTAACTTACAATGAATTACGTTATGCTAAAGGTTCAAGTGAAATGTATTTTTATAATTGTGGTAAGAATTAATTACATTAATTAGATTATTTATTGGCTCAAATAATACATGTTGACTTTGAATAAATTAAATTACTTTCTGTTTGTTTGACTATATATCCTTGCAAATTCATAGTTTCTTTGATTCCACCAAAAAAACTAAAGTATATTCTAAATAATTTGTTAAAAATCATGATCCATCCACCAAAATTCATTCAGTGTAATCTACAAGAGTAAATGCCATTGTGTTTGTTTTCAGAATTAGAAATTAATTTTTAATCAACATCCTTCAAAAATATCTTTTTTATAGTTATATTGAAAGGGATATCTCATAAAAGGTAACCTTATTGGCCTGCCAGGAATGAATGAAATTCTATTTGAATCTCTTGCACCGTGAAAATTTGAATGGAATTTCTTCTTATTCGTATCGTTCAATTTATTCCAGCTTATTATTTGTGATATCGAAATAGTATTGAAAATCACTTGTTTAAGTTGCACTTTCCAGTATAGTTAAATCAAGAAATCCTGGCTTTGTAATTTTACTGTATATTGCATTAAAAATTGAATAAAGAAAAAAATTTAAAAACCGACAAATAATGATTGATTATTCATTTTTAAAAGAAAAATGAAACAAAAAATCTTTAAGTCGTTTAATTTAATCTCCTTAAAGAAAATGATAACAAAAGTTGTACATTGCTAAGTTTAAACGATATATAAATGGATATATAAAGTTAAAGGGACAAAGTTAGGAACAATAGATAGATAGATAGATGCGGTCTATTTTGTTTTCGAGGAGGATAACATCACATTGTTGACTTTCTTTATATATATATATATATATATATATATATATATATATATATATATATGTATATATATTATAGAGATTATATATATATATATATATATATATATAATCTCTATAATATATATACATATATTATAGAGACAGACGGAGTATGAAAAATGCTTTTAGATTTTTGGTTAGGTTTCTCCCACCAATCGTGGATAAGCGTCCATATAAACCTATGTCCAGAAATCCTTAGTTTTTGAGTTTTTAAGTTTCAATTTTAACGTAGACAGCGCTAAATGTACAATCCCAGATACAATTCAAATATACATGAACAAACTTCGGGGATAGGCTTACTGACACCAAAACAAGGTAAAATATCCGCATAATCCTATCTCCAAAGGCCATTGTTGTACCTCAACGCATTTATAAATGTTCAAAATGTCTTCCGCTTGCTTCCTCATAGGCATGCATCTGAAAAATCTCTTCATTATTACTGTCTGCTGCATAAACTAATTGTTTTTGATGGTCCCACATAAAATTCAAAACGACTGACGTCTGAGGAACGACCAGGCTGTGGAATCAGTTCTACTCTACCTAGCCATCTTTCCTGTTAGATGTCAGACAGTGCATTTGCAAACAATGTGATTAAAATATGCTGGAAACTCATCATACTGGATCCATATGCAATTTGGTATTATGAGAGGTACATACATTAGAAAATCTTGAGGTGTTTTCAAAATAAAATCGCTGTATACCGCGCCAGTAATACGTAATCAATACGTAATCAATACGTAATCAATACGTGCTAGAAGAACATATAGAACTACCAGATAATTATCTACAATTAAATCCTACACATTATTCTTAAACAGATACTCTTTTATATTCTGTATTTTAACATAGAACTCCGATCTACCCACATGTTTGGTTGTGTAAATTTGTTATTCCATATCTTTCAAATATCACCTTATCCGTATAAAAGGCTGAAAAGACAAATAATAGATCGGTAGTTTTTGCAATACACTATTGGCAAAAGTTATCCTGTAGTGAGTGGTCATAGGACAAAAAGTCTTGCACAGGTTGAAAATCATAGAGATACAGGAGCTGCTATTGAAGTACCCTTCATCAGGTACTATGAAACGTACGACATGTTAGGACCACTTGACGTGTGCTGATGCCTACATCGTTTATAGAATGCGTTCTTTATGGTCAGGTGTACAAGCGGATCTCGGCCTTTTCGATCCACAATTTTTTGTTGCCAGGAAACATGTCTCCGCAAAGCTTTGAATTACAGCAGTAAAGGTTGCATACCTCGTCTGCCTTCAGCCTGGAAGTGCAATCTGGTAGTCATGCAACCTCGCATCCATTACCATATGAGCGGCCGTATTTAAAAATTATGTTTACCTTCTCCAGATATGAATACCCATCCATTGTTAAACTAACAATTCTCAGTTAACTTACTACGACATTAAGCATAATTCAAACAAAAATATGCGGATAATTAAAATCAGAATAGGAAAAAGTTAAATTTTTAAGGGACGTAATTGCAAAAGGGATTTTAGTGAAGTTAACGCTGACACGGAAGGCAAGAAGGACAGACGAAAACAGCAAAAACAAAATTGGGTAAACGAATCACAGAGCTTGGGTAATATATTTTTGTGACCCAGACACATATGATTTCTGTCAAAGGCAGGAATGGAATGTATTTCTATGACTCGACAGAAATATGTTTGGCGTCAGAAACAATAATAAAGAAATGTTTGTGGCATTAGAGCAGCAATTTTCAAGGTCGGAAAATATAAACAATAGCAGACGGAATGCGATGATGTCAAAGAAGCTAGCTTAAAACTGCCATCCGTGAAAATAATTGATAGTTGTGCCGACCCATAGATGATGCAATTAGGCGCAATTTGTTGAATTTCAGTTTATGTAAATGAGGACCTTTTTCGAGTCAAAAAAGCAGAACGGAGAGGGGAAACAGAGAGAGTGCAAAATAGAAAACTACAGCTAGTCAACCCCCTCGTATATTCACAATTACCGCTAACTAGCATTCCACACAAGCAAGTCAGAGAAAATATAAACTTAATTAATATTTGTTCGTGACATCGTCGTTGATATCAGGAAGATCGACATCGATGAAGAACCAGGCGGCGTAATATATCACTTGTCCTAAAAGAAAGAACGGGGCGACGTAATTTTAGTAGAATTACAAATTGTAGGAAGCAATGGAGACCCATGTTCACGTACGTCATTAAAATGCATTAGTAAAAAAACGAGTTAATGGTGGATGAATAACTGAGAATGTGGAAACGTTTAGATACTGCAGAACTGAAAAAAGACATTTATACGGCGCAAGGTAAATAAAAACTGATAGAAAACTAAATAGTATTTGGCCCGACAAAACAAAATTGATTAGAAAGTTTAAGAGCGGAGGCCATGCTCCTTGAAACCAAGTTCAGAAGCCGACCGTCATCAGTTTCCAAACGTGATGTTCATAAACGGTTAGTTAGAATAGAACTCGCCCAATAACACTAGAAAACTAGGTTACTCGAAGCTACATCAGATACAGTGTCAGCTTCAAAACATTAGCTATTGAAAATTAAAACGAAAAAGGAAAATGTTTTTAGGCCAAAACAGTGCAATGATGTGCAAAAGATACTAGTTTCTATTATTCGTCTTTCATTCAGTCCCATGTTGTCAAAGATAGAGATGGTAAATCTTTCCTCACAGACTGAGCTAAAATAAGTTTCCATCGCAAATCAATTAATAAAAATAACCTCATAAATTTCTCTTCCCACTATAACAAAATAAAATCTGAAACATTTATTGTATTCTATTTAAACGCACTCAAAATATGTTAACCTCAATATTTATATAAAGAGGAGAAATAGGTTAAACGTATGTCAAGTACCTCCAATACCTAAATTATTAGATATTCAAAGCGAAACCAAATGCCCGTAAAGTATTTTAAAATAGAAGAGTAAACATTTCTGACGAACCCAATGGATAAAAATATATGTTCTACCTACCACTCTATTACAACTACAATTTAAAGTAATTTGTCTAAGCTTAACAGAAACATTTATTGCAACTACTTCTAAAGCAACGAAATGATTAATATGAAACACAATAATAATAGACTATGAAATGGAGTCGAAAGTTATTTATTGCCTAAAATCATTGTCAGAAAGTAAATTGGAGAAACTTCAAGAAGTTTAAATAAAATCGTAAACGTAAACAAAAGGTATCTTTTACAAAACAATTCACTTAGTCCATTATTTGTTCACTGCAATTACTCTGTCTCTAATTTCAATTTAAATATGCTACTTTAATGATGAGAGAAAACTATTTATTAAGACGAAGTATATAAAACATGCTTTAATCGCTTGATCATTCGTAGTAAATGTTTGCGAGAACCAATTTTACTTTTCTTTGAAATTGTGCTGTTTGTTATTTTATTGTGGTCAAAAATACGAATTTTCGACCAAGCAGGGCTCGACATAAGAAACACACTTTTTCATCTCCCGGATCTTCACCATCAAGATAAAAGGGAAGCAGAAACTTTCAACGCCAGAGGGAAGCGCAACCAACTCACACCAAAAGGGCAGCTTGGAGCACACACACAGAGAATTCAGCAGTTCACACAACAGGCAGTATCACGTATCAGTGAACATTCTTTCACCCTCTCTTTCTCTCATCTCGCTCGCAACACATCGTCCTTCCTTTCCCTCTCCCATTCCCAGTTCCTTTCTTTCTTCATTTTTACAGCTTTACGGACAAATACATTTTTGTATAAAAAAAAATAATTCTTTTATTTTTTTTACGAAAATAAACAAAAGTTTATTTTACTTTATATCCGGCTTTATTTCATGAACCAAGTTACGCCGAGTCGACTCGTAAATATATTCCCTCCTACAAAATTAACATCTTATAAGAATGTGGGATACTTAACAAAAACACAAACCAAAAGAAAAAAAATAAATGAAATTGATTAAAACATACACCCAGACACATTCGGAAAAAAAATTTAAATTAAAAATTTTAGTGTCCTCTTCCATTCGTGCGCATGCGTAGATATATGAATGAAAAGATCAAATTAATCGGATTAAGTTTTTTCTCATTGATTTTCGTGATATATTCATATATTTTAATCATTATTATCTTGTCTTAAATAAATAATTAGATTTTAATTTTATTTATTACTTCCTATAGTTTTATAAAAAAATGTTAGGTTAAACACAATACTGAAATTTTGTACACAACAAATAGAAAATTATCGCTGATTGATGGGATGTGCGTTGTGGTACGGTGGATATCGTCTCGGAACGACCAATCGGAAGGGGCCGAGTTCATATTCCAGTTGAACTCCTTGCATTCACTTACGCACAAATACCCTTGGGAAAGGTATTAATCCATCTCTGCCCTCTAGTTATGGGTTAAATAATAGGACAGATTTGGTTCTATAGACTTGGTCGGCAACCAGTCTACGGCAGAAGGCAATGGCAACCTACCGCGGGATAATCTTCTGCCCAGTCAGTGATGTCTCTTTCAAGGCATCATCGCCCAAAGCGTGTATCACGTATGGCTCTCAACTGACTGATGATTCTCTGGCTATTTTTTTAGCCGCGGATATTAAATATAATAAACATTTGGATTCATTGTTATCTATTCTTTAATTATGTAGCCTTCAAGTTTGCCTTGAATCTAAAAATCATAAACAGAATAGAATAAAAGCATATTTTAAATTTGTTCGGTGATGCTAATACAATTTCCGTATTGGGCAGACATCACAGGAAAACCTAAAAATTATTAAAATAATTTGCATGATACATTTAGCGAGAGTCTCAAAACGACCAGCGGAAAAATTAAATGTAGTTCGATAAATAAATCTGTATACAATCTTATTATTAATTATCATACATAGTACATAAGTAAATATGCATACAGGCATTTATATATAGAGAGAGAAAGAGACAGACAGAGAGAGGGACAGATGAGAAGTACAAAATCAATTTTTAAAAACCTAAAATCTAACCTGTTGTTAGGAAATTATAGTCTAGCAATTTAAATAATGAACAGTCTTAGTATGTATCTTACCAAGAAAACATTTAAAAGTGTTATGCTTTGAAATAAAGCTACATTGTTTTCTTTCGCGACGCAAATTTTCAACTTCATAGTTTCATCTAATTCTCATTTTTGATTGAAAATTATCGACACACCAACAATCACATTGTTTAACTTTCTCCTTAATTTTTTAAATAACCACGAATTTATCTTACATTTTCTAAATAAATGATTTTCACAATTTTTTAAACTGTCACACGATGAAGAACTGGTGAACAAATGTGAATTTTTGTTTAGTTATGTAATGATTTTATAAATCATTATAATAACAAAATTACAATATTAAGTTCTATTTTGTATTGGTCACAATTTATAAAAGTAAATTATTTTGATTTGTCTAATGGTGATTGCAAATGTAGGTTAGCTTAGATTGTGATCGTTCTGAAAAAAAAAGAACTCCCAAACATGTTCGTGAGGATTTCATACTCAACATAGAGGTCTACATCAAGTTCCTTCAGAAGGTAGTTCTGCCGTGGGTCAAGAAGATAGCTTCTGGAAGTTCCTATGTCTGACAACACGACTGACCACCATGCCGCACAAGCAGGTGGACAAGGTATATTGCTGTCAGACAATATCTCCGTTCACATCACCCCTCAGATCTGGCCACCTAACTCCCCAGACTGCAACCACCCTGTTTTTATTATGTATAGGAGGCATCTGAGAAAGAGATCACCAAAACATCTTGTAATACTGAAACAATGGATTATGACAGCATTCACCGACTTAAACAAGAAGTCCTTCAAGAAGAAATGCGGGAAATCCAGAAGTCGAATGGGTGCCGTAGCTGAAGACAATCGAGATTTTATTAAATAAATTTACTCCTTCATATTTCTCGATAATTTTGTGTAATACTTGAAATAGTCCTCTCCAAAAGTTAATTAATATCCATGTTTAATCCACAAAATAAAAAAAACGAATATTATATTAATAAAATAAAATAAACCCATACAACACTAAAAAGTACCTCCAGTTCATCCACTCATAGATAATAGTAAAATAAAAAGTGTCTACTCTTTAAAAAAAAAACTAACATCCCAATATTAGAATTACATAGACAAAACTAAAATGTGACCTGTCCAAAACTAAACTACCCCGCTTCTCTCCCCTAACCCAAAACCGTATCTCTATGGTTACAAACTGCCGACAGACCGGCTTAGACAAACTAAATTCCCATCCCATACATCCCTTACATATCACATTCCCAAGAATGAATCGAGTCCAGCATTTATTTTCATTTCCACTAATCACCAGAGGAGAAGAACTTGTGCTCTGAAACACGATAATTTTTGTGTAGTGCTACTATGCTTTTATAAACATTGTAACAACTATTACTATATAAAGCTCTACTTTGTATCGAGCACTCTTTATAAACTTAAATGCTTGAACAGTGGTTTTAAAGTCTACTTGTTCTATCACTTTGTTACAATTACACTATATATATATGTGGGGGGTGTTTGGTGTATCACAGCTCATCAGTGTGTTAGACACATCCACTTACTTCTTCCCGGGATCGAAACTCGACCGATTTGGTGTCAGTCGGAGTCGCTGCTCCCTAAGCCATACGCGCATGGAATCAGAACAAGGAAATTTTAATGTGTTGTATATAAGCAGTACATACACACGCCAGTCACCGAAAAAACTTAATTCGTTTTTGAAGAGTAATGCATAAATCGCAGAAGTAGAAACTGTTTTTAAAATGTTCTTCTCTAAAGAGCTCAATCGTAATGGGGGTATAATATATATATGCACATCTTTATAGTAAATATTTACGAATTCTTTTCGTGTTTTTTCTTTTATATTCTTTCTTTTTGGTTTTTTTATTCATTTTTCTCCTTTTACTTTGTTAATTTATTTTTTAGTCATTACGAAGTCATTACGAAGTGTTAAAACTACCATGACAATATAATCTAAAGAACATGTATGGATTTATTACTAAATAAATACATCAATGACTTTCAGTATTTGTAATAATCAACAATGACAGAGCAATATATAAGTAAATTAGAAAATGAACCAAAGAAATGACTGTATTTTCCAGTTAACTGCGTTACGTATAACCAGGGATCGAACTGGTATTACCTCTGCTACATATGGAAAAAGGCATTTTAACTCTTCTTTCCGAGTCTGATTGCAGTTTTTCTTTTGCTCCGGTGGTTGCGTTGGCAATCAAAGATATATGCTTGCTACAAGAAAACGTTTTATGGATAGGTTTCAATGCGATGGTCTGATGATAAGTGGAAGGTTTCTTCTCTGCAGTTATTTAGCGCGAAATTAACCTTGCGTTTAGCTTATGGTAAAAGTTATGCAATTCTATATTGGTATAAACGAGGCTCATGCAACTGTAACCCTATTTCTACATATGAAAAAAATGTAATTCTTAGTTTAATACGACGGAGTGAAATAAATTATTATTTGTGGTGTTTTTGATTTTGCAGTTTGTTGTAAATCGCAATGTGAATCTGATTAGAAATATTTTAATACTTGGACGCTTGTAAAATCCGAAAAACAGAACAACTAGCTGGACATTGGGAAGAAAAGATAAATATATTTTTTCCATTGTTATTCAGAAACGAATGTTTGGCCAGTGGAAGTGAAAAATGGAGAAAGTCACAACAAATTCTCAAAAACACTTGATGAGGATAAGAAGGTTAGGACTTGACTATGAAAATAGAAATAAATTGTAAATCTCACTGGAGTTAAAATTTCCAAGCTAAAGGCTTTGCTGACGTCATCAGTTGAATTAAGAAGAAGACGAAGAGAAAATTACATAAGATGAGGTGTTGTTGCCTCATTCGCTGAACCAAAACTGCCCATCTCGAGATGTGTAGGTGGAAGTAATCTCATTGATCAAAGATCTGATTTGCATAAGATACGCAGTGTTCATCCCCTAAGAGTATTGAGGACAAGAATAAAAATCGAGACCCCAGTAAGAAGAATCAGTCAGTTGCAGTCGAGATGTAACGACTGAGCGAAAAGAGTTCCCAACCGAGAGCCATACCCATTTGGTACCAGCCGTAGAGACAGTGACGGTCGCCTCCCATAGAACTCCTAGCTGGAGATGTATAGAAACAGAAAGACCCAAGTTAATTTTCAGAGCTGCCGAGCGACAGAGACCAAACGACCCCACTACCGCCGTCGCTACATACCTTCTATTTGCTCCACTTCAGCTATTTCCATAAAGCTGAAAGAAGTTTTTGTTTTAAAAGTAATTGGGAAAATTGAAAGCTCTAATTATTCTGAGGATCTTTTGCTCCGTTTTGAACAATGAACTCGACGATTGTACATTCTGCTTTTATTGTTAATTATTTGTTATATATATATATATAAGACTTTTTTCCGTAACTCATCCAGGCGTCTTCGAACTTATTTATTTATTTATTTATTTTTATTTTTTTATTTTTCATTTTTTTTTTTTTTTTTTTTTTGGTGCCGTGTTTATTTTATCAACACAAATGTACACGTGTGTCCGGTCTGGTTTACGGTCAAAGAGAAACGGCTACCGGGTTTCAATGTGTCTTTCCTGAGACCAAAGTACACAGCGTGGACAGGGTAGTTCACCATTGTAATAGACGTCTTGAGGATCAGCTGCTGTGACGAGAGTATCATCACGATTAGCGACCCGAAAGCGTCGTCATAACTGGTGTTGTTTTGACAGCATCATCCTTGACTCAGGTTCCATTCATCATCATCACAACAGGTTCTGGACCAGGGGTAGTGAGCCAGCCGGGTGGCAGTGTTACATAAAAAGTTCCTGAAAAAGTGAAATAAGCAGCTACCTCAATTTTGGTTTTTGTTGATTGTAGCTTCTGTTGTGTCTTTAAAACAAACAAATGTTCTTTGTATAGACGGAACGAGAAGAGTTTATGATAATATCTTCATCTGGTAGTACAATTAACACAACCACTTGGAATTCGTTTTTTGATTCTAGATCTTCAAATACACACAAAGCAAACACACGTTCTTCGTGTAGATCGAACAGGAACATTCGTGGATAAAAATTTCATCTGTGGTCGAAATTAACACAGCTTCTTCAAATTACCTTTTATAATCTACATTCATAAAAATCTCCAAAACAAACACCAGTTCTTCGTGAAAATCAAAGGAAAACGTGCACTGGTCGCAATGTTCATTTCCGTGTTGAATATAAATGCCATATCTACTTCTTTTATCGAGGAAAATGAGCCCTAGAACACCTACTAAATTTTTGGTATGTGCCGACTGAATCGAGGTTAGAAATGAATTACAGAGTAAATGCTTGCTCTTTTATCTCTGATGCCAATTTAAACTAATTAGCAAACTAAATGCTGTATTTCGCTTTCTTTCTTATCAGCATAAACATTTAAACTAACAATTACTTTCTTCTCTCTTTTTGTTTGGTTTATAAGGTGGCCTATGACTACTCTGTGTCTGACAAAAGCAGCTGCCTAAATTATCAGTAAGAAATGTTTTTAGAGAGGTATGGCGCGGAAATACAAAGAAATATTGAGCATAGCAGAACTGGTTTCCAAATGTTAAGCAAAATATTGTTAGACACAAAAAAAATACTTAACTATTTTGTAATATCAGTTCTCCCGGATAACGGAATGTTAGACAATCTCATCACAAATTAAGCAAATACTTGAGGTAAAAGTAATAGGCTTTTGCAGGAGGATGCTAAAAATACCATGGACTGAACACTTTTGTAACTATGTAGTTTTAAATAAAGAAAATAAAAGCAAAAAAGGATACTGATATTGAACACCAAAAACACTTGAAATTTTTCGGACACATTATGAGGAAAAGGCTTAAAACCTAACAGAACTTATTGACACACAAACTTATTGAAGATAACAGAGACAGATGAAAACGGAGCAGATCTTACGAGCTTGTTTTGTGCGAGGTGGTATTAGAAAGCATAACGTAAAGTCTGCATTTACTAAAAGGACATTGTAAAGAGACAAGATCGACCACGTCCTGAAGGAATATAGCATATACAATTATTATATTATGTTTGCATAAATAAAACCATTGCAATACAATTAATTTTGTAAGGTATTTTGCTTGATCATGGAAATAAATCTACCGTTGAAGATTAGGACATTAGTCCACACTCATTAATTTGGAGCCATGCAATAATTTTTTTCAGGTAGTATGTTTTTTCATGAAAAAGGCATCCAATTTTATCGTATAAATCTCTAATTCACCCGAACAAAATTACATGCAGTTATTACAAATATTTAAATTTTTATGTTTCATTATGAATTTGGATTGCTTTCTGTAAGTTGATCTAAAGACAAATTTATGCGATTGGAATTTTGAGATTTTATATCTATTCTATTAATCTATGGTTATGTTAACATATGAAGCTATTAATTCCCTAGGGTTTTCTCATCCAAGGGTTTCCTTACCAGAATTAGATAAATCTTGAGTTGTTAACTTTTAAATTAAAGAAAAATTTACATATTTTTATATACACCGAATATAAACTTGCCGTTGATTGAATATCTCCAGCTCCAGCTATCCATAGCGCTTCTGATCTAAAATATAATAAATCTAATTATTGATAATTAATCTTTAAATTTGCCGGAAATTGAAAAAGAGGCATAAACTGAATCAAAATCTACTGTTAATGTATTCAGTGCTGAAGATCTATATATATATAAAAGGCAAGATGCTTGTATGTGTTTGTCTGTCTGTCAGTATGTCCTTTATACAAATCCACAATTTTTATCCGATTTGAACAAACTTCACACAAATATTCTATAGTCTTTAGGTCATGTGCTACTTATTTATTCCGATATTCCCCCGATATCGGAAATCGATACCAGGATATCCGATCAGGTCTCATCGAGATCAGGATTTCAGCCCCTTTTATTGTGGTTCTTGCTGCAGAATTTGCTCTAACTTGGTAAAATTATAGTTTTTAGTCTCAATCATTAGTAGATCTTCTCAGATGACTCATTTTCCCCGGTATCGAAAACCGATATCTCTGATATTCTATCGAATCTAATCAAAAACCGATATTCAGCCATCAATTTGGCTCATTTTCTCCACTGTTACTTCCGATGGGTACGAAAAGTTTTCATGGACGTACTTAGGTTAGTTTAACCTTGGACGACTTATTTGACTCCGATATTGGAAATCGATACCTCTATACCCTATCGGGTCTGGTCAAAATCAGGATTTCATCCCTTTTATTTTGGTTTTTACTTCTGGTTTTGCTCTAAGTAGGTAGAATTGTAGTTCTTAGTCTCAGTCATGATATAATTTTTTCAGAGGACTTATTTATCCTTCAAAATTCAGTTTGCGACGGAAAACGTATTTAACATCGATACCGGAAATCAAAATTTGACTTATATCCATTTATTTTTTCTTTCAATCTACGGTTTCGCTTTGACTGGAAACAACTATTGCTTTTTAATCTTTGTGCCAACGTCTAAAGAGTCTGAGCTTCAGGACCATGGATTAGTTTTAAAGCTTCCATTACACCCGAGCAACGCCGGACTTTACTGCTTGTTCAACATAAAAAGTAAGTTTGGAAATCAGAGAGTTTCGTATTTTTTAAGTTTCAGAATGTCTACAGTGGTTTTTTCATACGTTATGTCTGAGTTGAAACATTATACATACGAGCTATACTGCAATACGATGCGCATTTTGCATCTTCATTAAATGAATGTTGCCGTGTACAGCACGGTTTCTTTTATTTTCTGAAAAAGAAACAAAAATAAAACTCTTCTGTCTAATATATATATATATATATTGCATGATTCATTGACTTCTTACATGTAGCCACAGCAAAAATGTGTCATTCACTTTCGCTCTCTCTCTCTTCCCCTCTCCTTCCTCTCCTTAAAAAGTCATTTTCAGTTACGTTGATAACAATTTTTAACCAGGAATCTTGTAGAGATTTAGCTATTCATTTATTATTTAGAACTACTGCTCTTATCTTGGTTGATATACATGTTTTGACCAGGCATTCTCTGCTCAATCTGAGACATCATTTGATTGACTGATATGTGGTATCACTTGACTAAAAGCGAGAACAATAAAAGGGGAGAAGTCAAGAATACAGTAGATAACGATTGACATTGCATTTAACTTTCTAAAGAAAAAAATTATCTGTAAAGCAAGAAATATGGAAGGGAGTTCTACAGGAAAGAAGACAAGAAACTGCTATCAAAGAAAAATCTAGACAAAATTTGACTTTGTTGCCATTCTAGTACATTGCTTAATTCAATAACGTGTAGGTAATATAGAGAACAATTCACCAGAACAGTTATCATGGAAGCTTTTAGAGAAAAGGCGCAGTGAAGCTACATTACGGAGGACGGTGAAGAGATTTAAGCTGAGATACCAGGTCAGGATCTGTATCATTGCAGATTCTTGTTTGGTTTTCAGGTATTTTTACACAAAAACTGCAGCCTGTTTTATTTCTGAGGATGTGCATAGTAATTTATTAGAAGCGTCTTAGTTTAAATTCAAATTATAAACAGCGCTAATGTGTACAGAAGTACTTGTCTTTGTACAAATATTTTACGCTAATTCTCCTGTATCATGTTGTAAAACTAAGTAGCGCATTCTGTAACATTAGGTCATGCGTAGCCATCTTCATCAGTTTGTTCTACAGTTGAGATCTGTTGTAATTATTATCCGATTGTTCCACTCTTAGGGTATCCTTCGAATTTAGTTTGGGCCCTCGTCTTCGAACTTGACGCCAAGGATGTCCGTGGCAGGAATTCGGAAATTGTTAGGGCGCCGCTCCTATTTGATTACAAATGGACTGTTCCCATTGCTATATAGCAATGGTGGATTCACTACAGGGGAGTCGGAGAGAGTCACTAGACTGACGACTCTACCACACTGTCAGCACTCTGCCTTCTGGTAGAGGGCGCTCTCTGCTCGGAAGCAGAGAGCATTAACCCAGTCGTGGTTCCGCCGAAGAGTAGAACCACGACTGGGGAAAAATAGACAGCCATTTTTTGGCCCGGATATATGGCCGGGAATACCCACTATAAAATGACCATGTGTCACATCCAGCCTTGCGTGGGAAGGCTAGTAAATACAGTCGTAGAGAGTCACTTGAGAGTCTCTAATGAGTTACTGAAGAGTCAGTGCGAGTCAGTGAAGAGTTAGTCACACTTCCGGTGGCGTACCGGAAGTAATCACGTATACACCCGTCTTACGACGGATTGGACTCATGTATCTTTCTATTGTAAATATTACTAATCACTTCTGTACATACTAACCGTCTTTCCGCGGAATATTCTGATTCTGTTGTTGAGTTATTCATTTATACTTGGCGACATAACAGAAATCACAAGAGCATCTTTTTTTAAAATCATTTGATAACGCTAGCTCCGCCACCACGTCAAGGTGAGACCACCTGATTTACGTATATATAACGACTATAACAGTTTCATAAATATATTCTGCATGACATATCCCATGTATGCCGCAGAGGAATGTCATGTAATTATGTGTGTGGGTCACTTACCGGGAAAATGAGGTATAATTCAAACAAATGCGCATTCTTCTAATCTGATTATTTTTCCCCGGCAATTAACGCTTGTAAAGCCAAGGAACGTTAGGGAATGGATGGCAGAAGCACTGTTGGAGGGAAACAATGACAGCATCAACCTGTTTGATCTCATCCTGTCTCACAGAAACAGCTACTCTATCACTGTGGCGTCTGTCTTCTTCATACCTAAGATTGTCATTAATTGTATTAACTTTTCTCCTCGCTGTGCTTACACCTACTGAAGCGTTTCTTAAATAATAATTAACGATGCGTCGTGAGTTCATTTTGATAGCTTGTAATTGCACGAAGTTACATTTATCGTAACCGAGGCTTTGAAAATCCTGCTTGTGTTCAATAGCTGTTGACTTTGCCATGTTGTGTACTCTCTCACAGGCGCTTAAGTCCACACTGCGTAGTTGCCATATCGACCATATTCTTACGCTGTAGATTAAGAAGAAACATGAAATTCAGCGGATCAGGCGTTCATAACAGTTATTAGCTATTCTCTGTAATCTCCTGAGATTAGCGGATGTCGATATATGTTGATGACATTCTACAGCCAACGGATAAGCACATCATACCAAATATAGTTTTATAAATAAGAAAACGAAAGCTGGTGGATGTTTGTTTTTGTTTTTTTGATTTTGGATTGTTTTGATAGTGACTACACTTATCGTAATGAGTTAAGCAAGCAAATATATATCTGTACTTTGACAAGTGATGAGATTCTATTTTTTAGATGCTGACTTTGAATATTGAGTCAGTTTTATTTATCATTCTACTAAATATTATATTTACGAAAAGTTTTAGATCATGGCAAATGTTTATGCCCAATTACAAAAAACAGAATTTTATATGCTCAAAAAGCATTTATTCTTCAAGTACACTGCTAATATTTTTCTAAACAACTGTCACGCAAAGTTCTATATGCTTGTTGACAACATTTTCGTACAAGATTCGTGTTTTTGTTAGAAGCTTGTCAGGTAGCTTTCCACTAACTGTACAATCATTGTTTTGTTTTGTCATTTAAATTGTTCTGTAAAAACCAGAACAAATGAAAATCTACTAAATCTAGTCAGGAAAAACGGTTAGTGCTGGAGAGTTTACAATTAAAACATTTTTAGCTTCTTCAAGGTCTATTGTATGTAGTAAAAAATCAGTTATTGATTTTAAAAATATCAATTAATTATTTTAAAATCTTTTGGTTAAAAATTATTATTCTTTTATTTTTGCTATGAGATTATATTCCTTTAAAATATTAGTTTATACTAAACATAAAGAAGAATTATTAATGCTTTCAAAATTGCAAATAAAGGAACTACATTAAGCTATTATTCTTCCATGTGCCAGGTACTCTCATTTAGGGCATAGGTGATCGTGGTTCTCTAAAACTTTAAGTATTTTGGCGGGCGGGAGAAAATTGTGGCGGAGTTATCAACTGACTGTTCAGAATAAAAATAGTATAGAAATCAGAATAAAGTACACTCTGAAACAGCCAAGCAAGGAGAATAAGGTGTGTGTTGTAGACATTCCTATGTCAATTCTAAAAGCATATACTAGGTCATTTTTTGCATTGTCGCGATAGAAAGTATCACCTTTTCGATTTGCCAAAGTTATGCGTTGTCTTGATAGAAAGTCTCTCCAAAAGAGAAAGGCAGTTGGCGCATTAATTTTCGAACTCTTAACAGTCTCTTTCGTTGAAATCATAAATTAATTTTCTACGATGGCAAATCGTACGTCTTGAAGCTGTCTGGAGCGTTATTGAATGTTTAGGCTAAAATCACCCTGTCAAAATATGTCAAAAACTGTCCGAAGAGCTGAAGTAAGACTAAAATAAACAGCTTAAATTAATTTATAGTCATCCCAACGCTTAATTCTTTCTGAAATTCAAAGTGCATTATATAACAAAAGTGATAGTTTTCATGTTCTATTTTAAATGTTTTAATTTTCGAATGACACATAAACTTACAATATTCTTACTCGCCTTTGAACGATGCAATGCTTTAATCTAGAACAGAACAGAAACCAACACGAAAACGAACATCACTTCTGTTATAAACATAATCAAATCTAAAAAAGGTTTACTTAACTGTTACTTTCACTTTCAGTAATTTAAAAAAAGAAACATCTGTCAATTATGTTCACATTTTACTTAATTGTTTATCTTTTTTAGTTATTTCTTATTATTCTAAACGTTATAAGCATGTTTAAGTAGAATTCCTGTTTTCATTTTCTTCAGATTGATGTCAACCAGTTTTAAATGTGAAATTTTAATAAAAAAATTGCCTCCTAAGAAATATTCATTTCTTAAGAGGGTAACTGACGGTTTACTATAGCCTAATTGATAACGACAAGCTTTATCTATATAATTTGATTCCATGATTACAGAAGTGAATAGAGCCCCTGATAAAACTTATCAAAAATCATTTGACACGACTCCGAGATTATAAAGCATGAGAGTCTTTAAGGCACCAGATATACTGTAACCGCAGCAGCAACCGGTGCGTCTAGGACAAGATAGCCTGAAGGATCTCCTCTCTGTTTAGGCTGGTTTGCGTTCATGAATATTCTTTCTCTGGCAAAGATGACATTCAAGTTTGCCCTACTATATAAATCATAGTTGTGGAAGAGGAGTAAGTGATGTTTACAAGCGAGTTAATAAGAATGTGAACGAAATACAATCAAGGTTTGAACACAGTATAAAAAAATTAATAAGCGGTTTACCGCAAGGATGTGTTTTCTCGCTGGATCTATTCAACATTTACAGCGTAACAATTCTGAGAGAGATAAAGCCCTTGCAGAGTTTCGTCATTGGTGGGTGCAATTTCAATATAAACGGATGACACAGTACTGGTAGCAGACACAGAAAGAACAATGCAGCAATTCCTACAGAAGATAGCAAAAGAAAGCGAAAAGAAAGGATTGAGCCTAAAATTTAGTAAAACTGAATGTATGGTCATCAGTAAAGAAAAAAGGCCTCGAAATGGCATCCACAGGTCGGAGATACTAAAATAAAAAAGTAACGAAACTTAAATACCTGGGAATCGATTTGACAGAAGGTGGAAAGTGCAAGATTGAGAATCGAAGACAAATTGGCATGGCTAAGGACGCATTTCAAAAGCTAACCAGAGTACTGAGCGACAGGAAAATCTCACAGGAAACAAAGAAACGAGGTTTGGACTGCTATGAGATACTTGTGTTTCTGTATGGCAGTGAATGTTGAACGATCTCATCAAAAATGAAGGAGAAGCTCGGGGCAGAAAAAATGTGGTTCTACGGAATGATGCTGAGGATACCATGGACCAAGCACGTGAGCAAGTGTTGGATAGGATGCAAACCAGAAGAACATTATACTTAACATCAGGAAGGGACAGCTGAGTTTCCTGAGACACGTACAGAGGAAGGATGGTTGGGAGATCTTATACTCACAGGATAGATAAAAATAAAGTGAGACAGGGGAAAGCAGTGTTAGAAATATTTGATAGCTTGAGCAAGTAGATGGGAAAAAGGTTTAGGAGAAATACCAAAAGGAAAAATGTTAAGATCGACAAGAGTTAGAGGCTATTGAAAATCCATGATTGCCTACGTCCTTAAAAAGATATGGCACATGAAGAAGAAGCGGAAAAAGACGACGATTTTAATTTCTACATGGATAACCGTTACGTCGCCTGCATAAGCCATTATTTGAAAATCTAGTCGTAAAGCAACTGCAATAAAATTTATTTTTCCTGTAGATTTCCGTAGTAAAAAGAAAATTTATTAATAAAATATCTTTTTTCAGCCGGATTCATATCATCCATTGTATCGTTTCCTGGCATTATTCATCGTGCTTGTTTTCCGCGAAGCTGTAATTTCTTTATATCGCAAAGATAGCACAGAAAATATTATTTAAAATCAACATTTTTCATCGTGTAGAAGCCAATGATTGTTTTGGTTTCTAGCAGAATCATACTCCCAAATCTGAAATATTTCAAATTGCTTATTACTAAAGAACTGGAACATATCACTTTGAAGGAAAGAAGTAAAATTGCTTGAAATTCTAGAAGCAAATAATAAATAGACCACGATAGAAAGACAATATTTTATACAGAAAAAAAGAAATAGTTTCATGGTGGGGGGGTTCTAAAATTGCATTTAACTATAATTAAAGAAATATTATGTCCACGCAGATGCAAAAGGACACATATAATATTCTTAGTCGACTAAACAATTTTATTTAATTACAATTATGCTAATACGGAATTGTTGAAACTCACTATTGACACTGAAGTTACATAGTTTTCTTGCTTTGTTTTTATAATCATTATACCACAAATAATGCATGACCGCCACTGATATGCAAGGGGTGTTATCACTCAGTGTTTTTAGGGAATCTATTATTCTTTTGCTCTTTAGCCAATCAGAAATTGAGAATTTAAGAAAGGTATTATGATGTCATTATATTTCACGTCAAAATCTAAACTTATTTATAAATGGAACCTTGTCAGTGTATGTGTGTGTGTGTCTGTGTGTGTGTATCCCTTACCTATAGACTCCGAAACGGCTGAACCGATTTTCTTGAAAATTTACACAGTTGTACTATAATCGACTGCGAGTGTTCTTAGCTAGATTTTGTGTCGAGGTACCCCCTTTAAATATCGAAAATCGATAATCGAATAAATCAGGTTATAGAAGGAGTGGTACGACTTACTCATAGACAAAGACATAAGAAACGATATTCAGAAGTTTCAAGGTTGCAGGTCTTACAATAGTGCAGAACATTTGATATCGATACCAGGAAATCAAAATTTGACTTACATCCATTTATTTTTCTTTCAGTCTACAGTTTCGCTTTAACGGGAAACAACTATTGATTTTTAGTCTTTCGTGCCAACATCCAAAGAGACTGAGCTCCAAGACCATGGATTAGTTTTAAAGCTTTCATTACACCCGAGCAACGCCGGGCTATACTTTTATTATTATATAGCGACGGTTTCAAGTATGTTTTAAACCTATTAGCTCTGAAAACTAAATTTAGAATGCAGCAATGTGTACGATATAATTCTTTCAGTAATTTTCTTTATTCTTAATTTCTTTGGTTTCAGATTTTTGCAACTATTCGTTAATATTATGTGCAGTTTAATTTAGCATTTGTAAGGCACGAAAAGAGTACAAGGGCATACGTATTTTTATAAAAATGTTTTCTAGTTTTTACATTGTGTGTCTACACTTTCTTTTGTATGGTTAATCCCATTATTGAAAATTCTACCCAGATTAAGGCGTTAGGTAAATGTGTATTGCCCACGCTACGTATTTTTTCATGCTGAGTTAGAAAATATATCTAAGATTTTGAATACCAATTTTATAATTTAATTATGACTTCCCCTCATATTATCATTATTATTGATTAATATCTATATGTTTGAGTGCAAGTATACGCACACGTGCGTTCCCATATCTGTCTAACTCTAGAGAGAGAGAGAGACGGAGAGATGTAGACAGACATATATAACGAGGTTAATATTTTAAATTAATCTTTCCTTTACTTTTATAATTATTTCCTTTTCTGGTTTTAATTAATGTAGAAATTAACATAATTTTCTTTTTTTCTTTTAGATAATATATAGGACGATTTTCTTTTTCTTTTACACAAAGTATTGATCATTTATGTACATATCTAGAGTTATAGTAATCTTTTAATTTACAAACACGATCAGCACACTGTGATCGTGTTCATAGTTGTTCTTATTTAGTGTTCGGTTTTACTTATCACTGTTTTAACGATTTATGTCAATTCGGTCGGGTTTCAATCCTGGCTAGAAGCAATCGGCTGTCTAACCGTACTGATGAGTTGTGATACAGCAAAACAAATCTGTCTGCGGATACATATATATATATATATATATATATATATATATATATATATATGTGTGTGTGTGTGTGTGTGTGTGTGTGTGTGTGTTTAAAAGCGCCTTCCACTTTTTAGGCATGAGGGGCGTATTCGAATCTCAACATCGTCGATATGTCAGGAAGGATACTTGAGATTATCGTTCTGAATGGATATATATATATATATATATATATATATATATATATATATATATATATATATATCCAAATTACAAATATTTTTTTAAAATAATGATTAAATGGAATAAAGGAAATAATATTTGCTAAACTTCTCCTTATTTTCAATGACTTCTCTGCATCGGCAACCTAATGATCTAAATAATTTCTTGCAAAAACCAGCAGTAATTCCCTCCTATTCGTCTTTCAATAACTCCCATAGGTGATCCTGGTTTTTCGGGGTTTTTTCTAAGCCCTTTCTTCAATTATCATTTAAACATTTTCTATTGGATTCAGGTCGGGGCTCTGGGCTGGCCAGTTCATTAGGGCGATTCCTTCTTCTTAAATAAAGCCATAACCTTTTGAGCCGTGTGGCAAGGTGCATTGTCCTGCATGAAAATAAGAGATTCATAAAGATTCTGGTGTAATCTTGGTACCACATGCTGCTGAAAAAGCCTTTTGTAAATCTTAGTATTGATATTGTCATATACGCGGAAAACATTCCCAAAACAATCACACTGCCGCCACAAAACTTAACGGTTTTCTTGACACATTGAAAAGACTGTATTTCACCTGTTCTACATCGTACGTAACTTTTGCCCTCAAAACAAAATATAGTAAACCTGAACTTGTCACTGAAATGAACAGTATCCCATTGTGCGTGAGTCCAAACAGCATGTTCTCTCGCATACTCCAGGCGTACCCTCTGGTTTCGCTTTGAAATGAGAGGCTGCTATTTTTTATCCTGCGAGCAACTATTTTCCTAGAGATCTTATTACCTGCCTCTTCATTAAATTTACAAGCAATTGATGTAGCGGTTTCAAAATGTTTTTTTATAAATATTCTACCAATTCTTTGATCTTCACCTTGCAATGTTTTTGGGAGGTTTGCCGGTTTTTGGTTTTGCATCGAAAGTTTAATCGGTTTTATACCTGCTAATTACACGACGAACAACACTTTTAGACCTATGAACAATATCAAAACGTTTTGAGAGTAGAATTTGCCATATTACTTAAAAATAAAGTCCTACTGATGAATGAAGTTTTACTTATTGTTGAAACGCTCCATCGAGATTTTTAACAAGATAAATTAAAGGTTTGTGCAAATTATTAACATCGTTCCTTAACTTTTGTCCAGTAGCTTATTTCCCTTGTTCCATTTTTTTAAATCATATGACCCCGAGCAAGGCGGTAAAGCCACTGATGCGCAGGGGGCTACGTAAGAGGGAGAAGATTGGAAAAGAGAAAGCCGGAAACCACATCCTAAACAGGGAACAAGGGATGAACCTCTACACCTCTTCAATACACGTGGGTGGAGTGTGAACCGGGCGATAAATAGATCTATCTACTCCAATTATAGATCTATCTAATTTAATCTTTATTTAAAAAAAAAACTATTATGCAAATTTTTGTAACTTTGTATAATATTTATGCATAACACCCTAATCTTTATTCGGTAAAAATTGTATTGTTAATCATGCATTACTTGTTAAATAATACACGTATTTATGTCTTTGTTGTTTCCGTTCCTTAATTTATGGCCCCTACTATATATATATATATATATATATATATATACTAATATTTGACTGTATTTGGCCACATATGCTCATTCGTACAAACACACGTGCACATACACTCATATATACATATATATAAATATATATGTATTATCAATTATTACGTTAGAACATTTGAAAACCACAAACTACTACAAAATTGTAAATTAAAAGAACAAATTCTCATAATTATAATTTTCCCATTTTCTAACATAATAATTAATAATAAATATTCATTAGTTTAATTTTTTATTGAGTTGTGTTGTAAATTAATGTGTCGCGCATTGCAATTATTTTCTTCATTCTTATTCATTTGTGTATATATATATATATATATATATATATATATATATATGCAACCTCCAGAAATTTAAATGCAAAGTCAATACTCATCTACTAACCACTGGACACTAGCTCTCTCCCCACCCCTGTATAACCTTCCCTTTCTCTCCACCTATGTATCTGTCATCGCACCTTCTTTCTCAGCTTTCTATTGTTCCTTTCTAACTAGTTTGTATCCTCACTCTTTTGTAATTAATCTTTTTACATTTATGTAGCCCCCTGCACATCAGTGGCGTTTCCGCCTTGTTCGGGGTGAAATGATTAAAAAAAATATATATATATAGGGAGAGAGAGAGAAGAGTGTGTAAAAAGACGCTATGAAATGCTTGCATTTGGAGCTATCCGCTGTATGACACATAGAAGTAACATCAAACGATAATCAAGCCATATCATGTATGTCAAAACTTAAGAGTCTTACCTTTTGAAGGAGATATTTAACATTATTAAGAAGCATTTTATCCATTGAGAGAAAATCGCTGATTGCATTTGCAATAATATATTTTGAACAGTTGAAATTATTGATAGATCAGATTAACCAGTAGATCAAAGAGACGATTATGTTAATCCTATTTCCATCTAATTTCTCATTTCGTAGGAGGGAGGAATTTCATTGGTATTTCCAACTGATTGAACTCTCGTAACCATGATAATTATGTCATCCATGATTGCACTAGAGCTTGGATAAATAAAATATCATAAACATCCAATCGTAGATTCTCAAAATATAGAGAAATAAAAACAAACTAATAATTACTCATAAAAATTTAAGGACATGGTTATGTAGGAGAAATTTTAATATATAACTGTTATGAACCAGGTTTTTTGTCCCACTTTATTACACGACAAACAATTCTTATAGAGCTATGGACAATCTTTGTACCAATGCAGAGTTCCACAACAACAGCATAGACTAGATGATGGTTTCTTCTGAGGTTTTTTCTGAGGTTTCATTTGATTTTTTGTACTAAAGTAATTGGTTTGGTTTGTTATTTTTGCTGGGGGGGGTTGAAAAACGTTGTTTTCGTTGTACTTTCCGTATGTGAGCGACACTAGACACTTCGTTATCTTTCGAGTCCTTTTTTACACTCATACATATCTGACAGTCCTCAGCTAATTTTTGTAGCGTCAATTCTGGTTCACTCTCAAGTTTTGTTAGAATTCTCCGTCTGATCTCAGCGTCGTTAGTCGAAATCAGACATTGGACAAATATCAAACATTTAAAATTGTCAGCGCAGAGTTCAGGTAACTTAAAGTCATTGCATTGTTTGTTTACTACGGAAGCAAATGTTATATAATCTTCGCTATCCTTTCATGTTTAATTTTAGATATTTCCTCCTTTTGTTGAATAACGAAGTTTTCGGACTGAATAGTTACGTTAAGAGTTTTACGGCTTCCCCAACAGTCAGCTCATTTCTTTTTCTCGGTTGGATGTAGCCTACGAATTTAATGTTTGCTTGACCCTAGTTTCCTAAGTAATAGACGCACTCTTTCGCTTCTGACCAATTCCCGCAATCAATCTCATATAAATCTTCATATCTTCATACCTTCTGAAGTAAGCCACGAAGGTTTTGTTTTCGTCCGGTGCATACGTGAAATATTTGATTGAGCTCCATATAACCTTTTGCGAGAATGCCGATTCATTTTCGGAATTTCGCACTTTATTTGTCACTGCTCATAGTAGTAATTCTTGTATTTCGAGTTGCTTTTATTTGTTTTTCTTGTGAATTTCTAATTCTTTCTCTTCGAGCCTAATCTGTCATATTTCCTCATTTTTTTTTCTGCGCGAATTACATTTTTATTAGTTCCAATATGGTTGCCTTAAAATCCTCCATGTTTACAACGTAATTGTAATTATAACACAAACTATCTGCTGACACGGGAAGTGGAGAAAAATCTCACTTTTCCCCCCACATTTCTTTTTTTGCCACAATAGGTTATTCAGGTACATAAGGTTTATAGTTACGCTGGTCAAAGAAAAAATTATCTTTTCTTAATTGGAAAAAATAATGAATTATTTCTTCTTTGCACAAGAAAGAAATACAACAAGTCACTTCGGTTAAATAGAAAATACAAATTACAGATTTTTTTTCCTTTTTTTATACGCCGATTACCTTGTTTCAGCTCCTCTGTGTTGTGCGTTTACGGTTTTCAAAAACCACTGTTTTGAATACTGGTCGCTTTTTTGTGTAAAAAATAGTCCCTTCAAAACTTGGTAGCTAGAGTTGTGTACTTGAGTAAAAGATTTTCCCTTTTTCTCAGTGTAGAATTCAGGTCTTTGTCACCGTTATTCTAAAAAGTTGGTGAGAAAATATTTTTTCCTGCCTAGAATTCGATTACTGTAGGTAGTCAGTAGGTAGAATCCTTTTCTTTATATCTTTGTCACGCTGTTATGGCTGGTGCCCAAAAAGGTTTTGTCTTTTATCTTCGCGTAGAATCCGTTTCTTCAAGATCTTAGTTACCACTGTTATGGGCGACCGATTGTCAAAAAGTTTGCTTTTGTGTCCTCCGCGTAAAATCCGTTTCTTCAATATCTTGGATAAGAAAAGAACAACACTACCAGAAGGGTAGAAATAACAAATATATGTTAACAAAAAATAACAATACAAAATGTGAAAGGTTTTAGTATGACTTTCAGCCATGTTTGGAGTGAACTACTACCAACTCGACTCGACTCGACTCTCTCTCTCTCTCACTCTCTCTCTCTCTCTCTCTCTCTCTCTCTTGAAAGGCGTAGCATATATAGTGTTAGGAAGAGTTAATTCTGGAGTTACAGCTAAGGACCCTTGACAATAACATGGATGCCTTTTAATGTCCTAAATATGACAATAAAGTGCATCCAACGATAACGTCTAAAGTTGAGAGTTTTTGAGGAGCGTAGAATTGTATCTGTATTGCGTGTGATACCAGGATCACTCTGACCTGCGTTGTAGTACTTGCAAAGGTCCCAGTTATTAAAATTGATCAACTCCCAAACTGGGGTCGAAACACTATGCAAATATAAAAATTGATTTTATAACAAAAATTCCACAGATTTGAAGAAGAAAAAATTACCCGCAAGATATATTTGAAGAGCAATATTAGCAGCAGTGTATATATATATATATATATATGAGGAAGTGAAAGAACAGATAATCTAAAAACCTACTGTTCATGCATTTACATTTACTTATATAAAGAGTGATCAATACAAATTTTATTATCTAAAGAACAACAATATCTTTCTTAAACATGACATCTTTGTGTAATGATATAATGCTTTTATAAACCATTGTAATAACAGAACTACAATATTCCGGCCATATATTAATTTGAGTTATTAGTGATTTTCTTTGTCGGAATTATACGTAACTAAAAATATATAATGCTATCTACGAATCAAAAGCGGCTGTTAAAAATATATTTTGAATATATGTCTTAGGTTTTGCACGACGGTGGAAGCCTTCACAGTAAATGAAAGGAATGATAGTGCTCTAGTCGATGCTAACGCACTACAGAGTAAAGAAAGAATAACACTAATTTAGGGATTGTATTGGTCTATTCTATCCCGCCCGCCATTATCATTTGACCTTGCAACAACCGCTTATTACTTAATAGGGTTGTTTCAAGAGGTTTTGATTTGAGGCATATTTTACCCAATGAAAATAGTTTTCCCATCAAATCCAGCGTTTCTATTTCACAAAATGGTTAAAATACAGGCCTCATAAGTGTCAAGGACCCACTGGCTGTGAACGTAAATAAAAAAACGAACATATGTACGATTCAATGTTACATACTTTTTATATCCAACATTTTCTTCGTGCCGATTAATCTTAATAAGTAGCTAAAAAAGTAATCTTCGAAAAGCGGCGGCCAAACCTATCTTGATGAAATATTTGATATAGTAATTCTTTGATACGTTAACAGTTGCCCCACATCAGTGGCATTTTGCTGGATGTCATTTAAATTTAGTAAGTGTATGTATTGGCTTGGAACGAGAAATAAGGGAGACGAGTTCGAATTCCAGTTGAATCCCTTGCATACCCTTACGCACAAATACCCTTTCGCCAGTTGCGGGTTGAATAACAGGACAGATTGGGTTCTATAGTCTTGGCTGGCAACCAGTCTACCGCAGAATGTAATGGCAACCTTCTGCGGGATAACCTTTTGTCCAGTCAGTCATTTCTCTTGATCGCCCAAGCGACTGGATTGCATATGTGTGCGTTCTGGTGTAAAGAATATCAGCTCGGAATGACAAATCAGAAAGTAAAGATTGAATTCCTGTCGAGTTTCTTACATTAATTTATGAACAAATACACTTGGTTTGTGAAGGCATGAATCCATCTTTTCTACACTCCCTAATATTGGTTAAATTTCAGGATAGATTTTATAATCGTTTCACTACAAGCAAGTCAGTGCTGCCACTAATGCGCAAGGGTTACAAGGAGAGAAGACAGAAAAGAAAGCAGTATAGTTGATGTTGTAAAATGGATATGAGAAAAGTTAGTGTCACGGAGAGAGCAGATCGCAATTTACGTTGCATTTAAGTCTTTGGAGATTGTACCTACCAGGGAAACAAGCATTGGGAAGGGCGTTTCACAGGCGAGAAGTGTGAGAAACTACTGGAGAAAAATTGGTGATTGCTTTTGCCTTTTTTGACGGTAACAGGATAGAATCTAGTTGCCAATCTATTTGCACGGGTAAATTGATGAGGGTGGGTGACCAGCAGCCGTGAAAATATTTGTATAAAAGACAGAGGGAGGCTACGTTCCGTCGGTAAGAAAATGGCTGAAGGCGAGCAGCCAGGCCAATTACATTGCATATCGTCCTTTGGATTTTGTCGAGAACCCCGAGATAAATAGTAGGAACACCTGACAAGATATAGCAACAATATTCAATGCATGGACGAATGGTAGATTCATAAATGTGCCAGATGGATTCAGACAGAGAAAAATTCAGAATTCAGCACAGCGATCCAACGTTATTTGCACTTGGTTGGTTGCGAACCAAAGTACAGCAGAAACAAATGACAAACTAACATAGGAAAATCTTTTCTCTAGACAGCTATGAATCGGAAGAGACATGACCACCCCAGTGTATATTACGAGCGGCACTTAACTGAATGAAATATCTATATACAAGTGTCTCCAGTATTTACCAGCAAAGAATCATTCCACATTAACCATTCAAAGTAGACTGTCAGTCTTTTCTTCTGCTTTTTTAATAAGCCATGATTTATTTCACATCTAATTTTTCAATTCATTTGCGACTTTTGTTTTAATTATTTTTTGTAAGATGTCATTTTGAAGTCAGGTTTCTCGTCAAGTTTTGTCTACGGACTCTGTTAACTCCACATGTTTGCCTATTTTGTGGCGAGATAATAATTAATTATATTCTAAGCCTCCGGAATATTTTCGAACGATAAGTAAACTTTCTTAAATTTTGTTGATGCAACGGAAAGATTACCATTATTTTTTTTTACTTTGCATCAGCAGGAGGTAAATAATTACTTTTATAATGCTTATCTCTGTCAATAAGTACATGTGTCTTTGTGTGTGCGCATGTGTGTATGTATATATTTATGTATATTGCTTAAAATGTGTTATATTCATGAGGAAAGAGTGTCCATTATAAAATAGAGACCGTTTATTGATATCGACACTGCATCGTAACTGTCAGATTTACGCCTCAGGCAAGCAATCATCAGACCATGCAGCGTTGATTTCGATGTTGACACTGTTTACTCTTGTAAACACATGCACACACTGATATCTATCTATCTATCTATCTATCTATCTATCTATATATATATATATATATATATATAGTAATGAACTTAAGCACAGTAAGTCAACACTAATAATAACAGACTAAATATCCGAAAATAATGGTAACTAATAGAAATAAACCGTCTTCTAACCCAGCGAGGACTACCTCGGGGGTTAAATAACGGGGGGGGGGGGGGAAACAATCAGCGCACAAGAACAATAGGTCTAGTGCTCGTTTAAAAGAAAAAAAAACCCAAAACGAAACCTTAACAGCAAAGTGCTCGATACGAAAGTACGAAAGTAGAGCAGAATACAATACAAAAATTTAGACTTGAGCCACCACCTACCGCGGTTTCACACGAACGGTTCTTCAGGGCAAGAGCCTCTTGTCCTGAAGAACCGTTCGTTTGAAACTGCGGTATGTGGTGATCAATTCTAGATTTTTGTATTATATATATATATATATATATATATATATATATATATATATATATTAAGTAATTTCAAAAATATTATAAATAATAACATATCATGATGAAAAACACTAATAAAACCAAGTTTTGTCGTCAAAATATTTATTTTACTAATAAGAGGAAAGACCACAGTATTTTCTGATTATCTTATTAATCTTTTAAACCTTTTCTTGTATGTTAAAATTTTAGTTGAAAAAATCTTGTTTTCTTTGCATCAGCTCTTGGGCCATAGATTAGTACTGGATATTTTAGCACCATATTTGTTGTTAAAAACACATTGTTTTGGAAATTCATGCAAATAATGTTTGGATTTTATTGTGATTTTCAGGATATATTCACAAATCAATGAAATTATTTCAATTTTTATTTTTTCAGAAAATTTTCAGAAAAAATATTTGGCTTACATCTGTTACCCAACACATTTAATTTTATAAAATGTCGAGGAATTAATATTCTTTTCACTACATGTTTATATTAATGAAATGCAGGAATCCTTAAAGAAAATTTCGTAAATAATTGTTACAAGATTTTCCTATATTTTAGAGCTTAATTACAAAAAGTTATTAAGTTTCAAATCTTTTAAAATTCTGTATTAACTTCAGCCTTTTAGATGTTATCAAAATATAGGATCGATAACTATAGTAGATTTAAAGTCAACATTCAATAAGGCATTTGATTTCGAAAAATATTTCCACAAATTTTAAAAATTATCGATTACCATCAGGCATTCAAAACAACAACACAGTTACTGTTGGGTTAAACAAAAACTCATTGTCGAGTTAAAAATATATTTCTGCGGTATCTTAAACAGAGTAAGTAATATAATAATATTTGTTTTAAATAGGATTAATTGTGCTTTAAATCAGCTAATATTCCTAAAATTCTTATAGTGTCATTCTACGAGGAATGGATTCCTATTGCTATATATACTTGTGACTTCCGGTATGCCTTGCATACTGGAAGTCACACGTTAACAGGCAGTTAAGTACGCAGTTAATATCAGTCCACGAGAGCTAGTGCGCTGTTAAAGCCAGCTACTATTCGGACAATTAGCAGCGTAACTGGACCGTTCGGACTAACTTATTTCTATTTACTGATTACTAACACTTACTTTTTACATATGTTCTTGTTATACACTGTTTTGAACCTACCTCCTGTGTTCCGTGTCTTACTTCCGGCCAAACCGATCACTACAGCTTTGCAGTACTTTCACCTCAATTTCACAACAAAACAATTTTCAGAAAAGTACATCTTAATTTTGAAAGATTTTTAAGTAAAGAATTTGCATTGCAATGGGAGATGATTAAAAAACAAACTAATTAGCTATTTTGCAACAAAAACCTAATACCTGTCAATATAATTTAGTTTTTGAACTACAGCAAAATGTCTTTTGCATATTAGAAATATTAAATTTAATCCCTTAACTTAAAAACTGAAACAAAAGCTTGATAATCATTCTTTTTCATTTTCACAAATTCATTTTAACCTTATGTTTTGCACTTTTTGTGGGTGTCCCTAATAAATATATGTATGCATGTATATATACATAAATATTAATATATATATATATGTAGAGAGAGAGAGAGGGAGAGATTATTTAAAGTCTTTACACTCGTTTGCTAATATCTTTGTGTTTAGTGACTTCAACAGACACCATACCATGTGGCTTAATCACTTTTTCACTCACCTTGCTGCCACCCAAAGACATCACTTCTCAAGCACTAACACAAGTGGTGAACTTCCTCACGTGTTTACCCAGTAATCCTGACTGGCAGACATCTATTCTTGATGTCGTCTTTACTTCTACACATGAATCATGTCGTAATCAGTAGCTCTACCAACTTTGGCAACACCGATCATGCAGTAGCGTCTGCAAATATTTATTTCCGCTCTCCAAATAGCCATAAACCTTCTTCAAATAGAATTTTTTTTTTGTTATTAAGGCGCTGATTGGAAGTCGTTCCATGGAATCCTTTGGAACGTCCCTTGTAACTATATTTATATCCCTAATAAATATGTATGCATGTATATATGCATAAATATTCATTTAGCCAAAATCCTTCTACCAGTAGATTATCTTGCTGTTATCAAGGCACTGGTTGGAACTATCCATATGAAATTCCTATGTAACAAATTAAGTTTTCATCACTGAATATATATATATATATATGTATATATCAAGTTCTACATACTCGATATTTATAAGACGATCAACCAGGTCCTGTATGCTGGCCCTTTATGCAAACTGAGGTGTAACAGGATTAATATTCAGTTTAATCCAATCGTCCTATTAAAACGTAAATGGAAATTGTTTGTGAAGGGCTCACTTCCGGATCATTTCGTTTAATGTCGTGTCTACTATGACACTATTAATTTTCCTACGTTGTTTCTGATCCACGTCAATGTCCAATGTTATAAGTAGGTAGGTATTTATGCAGATAACACATCTATGTACAGATATCTCAATAGAACTTTTTTAAAAAAAGAAAAATAAATCTGTTCGAGAAAATAACTTACAGTGTGTGGCAAAAATGACTTGGGCATTTTAACGCCTTCAAAACAAAACTACTTTTATATAACATTTCTTTCCTCTGTCTTGGAGATAATTAATTTCATGACAACTACTCTGAAAAATATCCTTCCCCGACTACATAAATTTAAGTGCGCTGCTACGTTAGCATCTAGCTGCCTCCGTTTTACTGCTGAGGTAGATTAATGCGGCCAAAAATTTGTTTTTCTGTAGAACTCACCCTCGTTTTCCTGTTTACCTGACAACAATCGCCATTTTCTGTCTTCATGAAACTCGGTCATCTTTTTCCCTATTTTCAGTCTTTTCACTTTCACCTCCTGTTACATTATTAGTAGTCTGAAACAAAGATTAGAAGAAAAAAGCAAGATACGAGCTTGCTGTCTGTTTTCGTGTATATAAAAAGGTAACCAAGTGATTAGAACGTTCGCATTCCAATCATGAGACCCGGGTTCGAGTCTCACCTTGGCCTATTTGTCCTTTCGTTGCACACATGAAAAATGCCTGAAAACAATATCGAATTTTGACCCAAATTTTATGAATAAAAATTGGCATCCGTAACTTTTTGGGATAATTGATAATTGCACAATCACAAAATTTGCAAGTTAGCCTGACCGTGGATTAGAAATCAAATAAAACTGTTGATCACACCAGATAATACACGCTCTTCTAAAACCTCTAACTTAGGTTTGTTTGGCATAGGTTAACAAATGAGTATGCGTCTGCAATATGGATTGTCTAGCCTTTCTGACAGACAGGATTATAACGGGTAGGTATCATATTCGTGTCTGTGTGTTAGAGTGATAACACCGTCTTTTTATCATTTCACCCCGAGCAGAGCAACAAAAATACAACGGGGTTAATGAACCTAAAAAATATAAGAAAAAGGAAGAAATATCATGGAACGTGAACAATTAAAGAAGAAGAATTAAAAAGGTAGAAGATAATTATTAACAATGCATTTGCATTTTTGAGAGCTTCGAAGGTGTGAGAAAATAAACTGTTAGCATAGAACTCACGGTTGCATCTACCTATTTCAACTGTAAAATGATAATAAATGGTTAGCAAACTAGTCAGTCAGTTAAGTGACATACACCATACACGTTTGGATCATCATGAATCAAAAGAGACACAACTGATTGGGCAAAATATTTTCCCAGAGTAGGTTTTCTAATACTTTCAGCGGTAAACTGGTTGCCAAAAAGGAATAGAGAACACAATCGGTTTTGCAATTAAACTCATAACTGAAAGAAGAAAAGACGGATTTTGTTAGGGTATTTGTGCATAAGTGAAAGCAAGAAATTCAACAGGAATTCGAACTCGGCCCACCGATGTCTTGCTTCAAGCAAACATTCAGTCCCCACATCGCACATTCAGAACCACAACGCACATCCAATCTAGTACCGTACTTAAATTCATAAACTATAGAAACCATTTTTCATATAGCATTCTGGTGATCAAACCACTTCATTCCATCTACAATTTTGACTTGTACGCCCTTGTGAAAATTAATTAAAACAAAACGAATTATGTCTTCCTAGGATCTTTCACACACTCTCTAATCACGTATATGCCGTCTTTTGGCGTTGTCTTTCATTTGCACTTTTCTGTTCACTTGTTCATCAAAACAACTGCCATAAAAGTATTTATAGAAAAGGCACAGAGAGTCTATATTACAGCGTTGAGAGCACACATTCGTTGGTCAAGTCTGGTATAAAATTATTCTCTTGGTAAACTACAATTTATTTATATGCATCTAACTTGTATTTAGATACTAAAACTCGAATTAGTAAACCTTTTTTGTAGCAGTACAAAGCTGTATGAGTTGACATTTTAATGTAATATTTTATTTACTATGTTCAATTTCTCAAAATCTACTTATTAAAATGCTATATCTTTATACACTTCTTTAAACATGTATGAGTTTTCATATCGTTCTTAAAACTTCTGGGCAAACAATAATCATTTTATAACTTGCTAAGAACGTCTGACAGACTCCAAGAAGTTGCTTTCTCAAAAATATAATGTTTACCTTTTCAAGTCTAGAGTTAAGTAGAGTTTAAATGTAAGGTCAATAGACACCTCCTAACACACTAACCTGCTCCCATTCTATCAAACACTCTTCCCATCTGCCCAACCATCATCCTCGGTATCTTTACTCATCTGTCACCTTCCTCCTGACATTCCCTATGTCTAACCACTCCTTCTCTTTACCTTCCCCTATGTAGCCCCATGCGCAATAGTGGCAGTGGAATGCCTTGCTTGGGGTGAGATGATTAAAAAAAAGTTTTCTCTTCTAAACATATCCTCATAAACTGAAATACTGACCTCTTACTCGAACTTCCTTCAGTAACCCACTACATTGATAGTCTCTCGAACCTTGTATAGTGTAAAAGTTTATAAGTATCAAAAGAAAAACATAACACTTAAAGATATACTCGTATGGTAGCCTTTACTGGCTATAATATAGGATGAGCGTGGCGGGTTCAAAATAGAATCTAAAATTATATATAAGAGATACAAATTTGGGTTTTTCTTTATCATGGCAACTAGATTATTACAGATCTACACGAAGAAATAGAACATATATATTAACAAAATACACATATATACATACTCATATAATTATAAATTCAACCGTACATATTTGCATATGTAGTTGTATTTAAATGGCGGATTCTTAGGCAAATATCCACATATTACCCTGCATTCAACTCTGAAAAATCACGCGCATAAGAATATGAATAACTGTTAACGATTTCATTCATCCGTTTAAGTTGTTTGAGATTATGTTCTTTTAAAATTCTATAATAGCAATGATCTCAGGTCAGCCATGTTTTTCAGAAGAATATAATGGCATTATAAATTCGATTTCAATATTGATAAAGCAAAAGAAGTTGTTTCTTGCAAGAATCAATTTTGGCGTGAACAATTTTCTACATGATGGCCAAAAGACAGAAACGCTTGTTAATATTGGACATTATTAACCAAATTATGAAGAATTTTTTTGGCTCATTCATTTTAAGAAATCTGTAATGTTGAATGCCCTTTCTTCAATTTAAAAAAGCGTTTTATTGGAAACAATTTGACGTTGTCATTAGAATAATAATGCATGTACTAATTTGTTACAAATTTATACAATTAACACTCTGGACCAAAAAACGTTTTTATTTTTTTCCGTTTCTCTCACGTTACGGTTGTTAATTTCAGTGGTCATACTAATTTTTCATAGGGATTTGAGCTGCTTAAACTACATTATTCCATCTACAATTATGAATTGTACACTGTTGTGTAAATTAATTGGAATAGAACTAATAATATTCCCTAGGATCTTTCACACTTTCTCTGATCACGTATACGCTGTCTCTTGGCCTTGTTTTTCCCTTCAGACAGCATGTTCCTTTACATTTTTTTGACTGAGTGATCCATTATGTTTCTTCACCTTATTGACCCGACTGACAGTTGAAAGGCTGACACCAACATTATCCGCGACCTCTCTGTAATCTTTTACAGTGTGTTCGTGCAGCGTTACAAATTTCGTACGCTTTCTTGGAGTAGCGTCTATTGCAGACAATGACAGCAGAACAAATCTACAGTCGGGAAAATAGTGTCTGGATGTGATAAAAATCTGATATTTTTCAATGCCAAACCAATTTCATCATGCATCCCAAAAAGAGATTCATATTACCGCACATCACTGCAAATGATCTAATCTGAACAAATGAATTACCCTCTGTGACTCCAGTTGGTCTGAAAGTGATTATATGGTGAAAGAAAAGAAACTAAAGTAGTTGTTTTAATTAATTTGCATAAGGGTGTACATTAAATTCTGAGTGTTCTTCAGTCACAATGAAAGGTTTGTCACTCAATGCAGATGAATGTTTTGAAATTGATTCTATCTCACTTTTATCCACACCATACTCTCAGTCAGTTAAGTGCCGGATGTGATACACGCTTTGGACGATTATGTCTCGAAAGAGACATGACTGACTGGGCCGATGATTATCCCGAATTAGGTTGCCATTGCTTTCTGCGGTAGACTGCTTGCCAACTAAGGCTATAGAACACAATCTGTTCTATTATTTAACCCATAACTGGAGGGTATAGACGGATTGATACCTTTCCAAGGGTATGTGCACATAAGTGAATGTAAGGAATTCAGCTGGAATTCGAACTCGGCTCCCCGATTTTTCGTTCCGAGTAGATATTCACTGCACCACAACTCACCATACTAGGAAGGCATTTATTAGTTCCATCTGTATAGATGATAGAAAATACATCAGTCCATTCAGTTGCTCTTTGCTTTAGACGTTATCTTTTTAAAAGTCAGATACGGGAAAAAAACTAAATGTTGTTACCATATATAGGCTAAAACTTCTTAGTCCTCAATTTCTTGCCTAGATAGAGTTTATAGTTTTTTTTATATGGACACGACGTGATTAAAAAAACAACATATATATATATATATATATATATATATATATATATATATAATACTCAAATATATAGAATATTTAAATTTAGAATTCAAATCCCCGTTTGCTAGATGTTAGAATATAAATTAAATGGATTCAATTTAAATTTTAATCTTAATTTTACTTTAACGTTAACCTTAAAAAGTATTTTAACCCCCCTACCTTCCTATCCCAATCTTCTTTAATTGCCTATCTTTATAAAATATGGATTCTTTTAAAAAAACCCTTCTTTCCTTGGTTAACACACACACACACATATATATATATATTTTTTTTTCTCTAATAATTTTTAAACGTATAACTTCCCGTAATTGGTATTTAGCTCGCATCTACCTAAAAAGATTAATTAAATAAACTTAATAAAAAAAAAATTATTAGATCTTATATTTAAACCCATTCCTTCCCCCTAAATATACCTCTTCAAACAGCTCAAAATCTTAACCTTAAAAAAGTAATTTAACTCCTTTAGTTGTCTATCTTTATAAAATATGGATTCCTTTACCGAACCCCCTTGTTTCCTTTGTTAACACACACACACACACACACACACACACACACACACACACACACACACAGATATATATATATATATATATATATATATATATATATATATCTTTAATAATTTTAAATTTATGACTTCCTGTAATGGATAAACATAATTAAAAATCTTTAAGTTCTTACTTTTAAATTTATTCCTTCCCCTCCTAAATATACCGTTTCAAACCCCTGTGGACATTCACGTATGGAGCCGAGCTAGAATCTTCCATTTGATATTTGATACCCCGTCTTTCTTCTACACCCTCTAATCTCCGCCCTTCCCAGCTCTGTCCTGTTCTGTTTTGTTTAACCTAATCCCCAACTTAAAAAAATCCCACTTCCCTGACCTTAAGGGAACTCTCAATTCTTGACCGTTGTTAACTTTGCTCATCCCCCTTTACCCCAGGGCCTTCTCCATTTTGAACAGAACAATGTCTTTGAGCTGACGTGGAATCTCTGTTAGAGATCCCATGTCGAAATGTGCATCCGACACCTTTGAATTTTGAAAATTTTCTCCAATTTATATATATATATATATATATATAGAGAGAGAGAGAGAGAGATAGATAGATAGATAGATAGATAGATAGATAGATAGATAGATAGATAGATAGAGTACCAGGCATAAGGAACGGAAACAACAAAGACATAAATATGTTTATAACTTAAAAAATAATGCATGATTAGCAATGAAATTTTTAACAAATAAAGATTAAGGTGTAATGCATAAATGTTATACAAATTTACAAAAATTTACATAATAGCTTCTTTTTTAAAATAAAGATTAAATGAAACAAAGGAAATAAGCTCATGGACAAAAGTTAAGGAACGATCTTGTTAAAATTGATTAAGAAAAAATATCAACAACATTTAATATTTGGTAAACATCCCCTTATTTTCAATGACTACATATATATATATATATATATATATATATATATATACTTTGATTGGTGTATATTTTCACAGGAAGATATTAAAAAAAGTGAAAGTAGTATTTAGTATCTCATGTAGACAGGATTATTTATAGCCTTGGCCGGCAACCAATCTACCGCAGAAAGCAATGGCAACCGACTGCGAGATAATCTTCTGCCCAGTCAGTCATGTCTCGAAAGAGACATGTTGGCCCAACACGTGTATCACGTATGGCATTTAACTGACTGAAGTAGGAAACAAGTTCAATTCCTCGCCTTCACTTACGCGCAAATAGCCTTGGGAAAGATATTAATCCGTCTCTTCCCTCCAGTTATGGGTTAAATAACAGTACAGATTGGGTTCTATAGCTTTAGCTGGCAACCAGTCTACCGAAGGCAGAAAGTAATAGCAACCAACTGTGAGATAATCATCTACTCAGTCAGTCATGTCTCTTTTGAGACATCATCGCCCAAATCGTGTATCACGTATGGCACTTAACTGACTGACGGAATACAATAGTTGGAAACATAATTAAGGATTCTACTGGGCCTAAAGTTGGGGATAGGTTTTCTCTTGTTATGAAGTAATAAAATGATCCCCCATCACTAATTATTACTTAATAACCTAATATATTTCTTCTCCCTCTAGCAATGAGTCAAATAACAGGACAGATTGGGTTCTATAGCCTTGGCTGGCAACTAGTCTACCGCAGAAGGTAATAGCAACCTACTTCGCAGTAATCTTCTGTCCAGTCACTCATGTCTTTTTCGAGACATGATCGCTCAAGCGTGTACCACGTATGGTACATAATTGACTGACTGAAATACGAAGGCGGGCTTGGAGAATCTGATGCTCACAGAACGTATAGAAGAGAAAAGAGAGACAAGAGAAAACAACGCATAACTTATACATGAGCTGATGGCTGATGAGGCGGGGATTGAGTGGAATAACAAGAGAAGGGGTATTAAGAATGTCTTGGAATAAAGAGACGTAGAGGGTCATGATTGTCTACGTCCTGATGGGACACAGCAGACAGAAGAAGAAGAAAATATGTTGTAAAGACACTTTATTAAAGGGAACGCATTGATAATCGAAATGAAGTATTAAATTATTAACTTAAGCATCATTTTATGGTACAAGACTTGTGTATATAAAATGTGGTGTCGATGTCTGCCTTTGATTATCAATAGTATATTGTCTGGTTCTTTCAAACGATCATATAATTAATTAGCTGCCATAATTTGAGAAGTTTCAGGCGGCCGACCAATTTATCAGAGGTGATATTCGGTAAAAGCTCGCAGAGAAATTATCGCTTATGAATACTTCAGTGAAACGATTACGGTCGGCACATCACGAGGCAAAAGTATCGAACCCGATCGACTGATTGTGAATTCGAGCACACCTTCTTGGAAAAGAATAGATAAGTGTTTGAATAATCGATTATTATTGTCTCAGGTGCAAATTATCCGTAACAAACGTGAAGAGCTATCTAAGTTCCCCGAATCAGACCAATGACGTAAACAAGTTCAAGAAGTCAAGCCGCTTGTTTCGCGCTATCTTTATTGTAATGAAACCGCCACTTTACATAGCACTACACAAGTGAGTTAAACGAATAATTGAAATGTGTCCAGTTCTTCAGTCCGAATAAATGATAATATAGCCAGCAAAATATTCGGGCTATTCTTTAATAGATAAATTAAATAATGAATTCACTGACGATAGAATTTCTCTCTACTCAACTGAAATCTCGGAAAGTTAACTGATACATGTGAAGTCTATGTTTTTACTATATATACAGCTTGCAATGGATAAAATGTCGTCTAAATTACGCAAGAGTGACAATTATACTGACATCTTATTTTAATAAATATATTTACCAAAATTACACAAAAATATTTTGAAATGGTATTGAGCAGATCTATTTAATCAAATCATATCCAGACGACTTCGGAATCTCGTGCGACTCTTCTGGACGATTTTTTGCTTATGGCATATCACGTTGAATACACCGGTTCTCATTCGATCACCGAAGTTAAGCAACGTTGAGCCTGGTTAGTACCTAGATGGGTGACCGCTTGGGAATACCAGGCGCTGTACGCGTTCAGTGACGGATGTGCGTTGTGGTGCAGTGGATGTTGGCTTGGAAAGAGAAATCGGTGAGTCGAGTCCGAATTCCAGATGAGTACCCTGCATTCACTTAAGCACTGGTACCCTTGGGAAAGGTATTAATCAGTCATTTCCTGCCAGTTATGGGTTAAATAACAGGATGAGGCCTGGAGGAAACCCATCTAGTGTTGGTGTCACAATAAAAACACCCTTGGTAGCCCTGGCGAAGCATCAAGTATTCAGCTATTTGAGAAGATTATGAATTTTGCTATAAACTGCGAATGGGTTCTAAATGCACAGGGAATACTGGAGGGGTGTAGTGAGTTCTATCTCGGCCAAGGCCGCAGGACGACCACCACGGCTTGCTTATTTGGTGAATTCTGACATAACACTTGCCTTAAAATAATCTTTGATGTTACAAGACTTTTTTGGTGTCTCAGTTAACTGCACTCCCCGCATAATAATCAAGACGGTTGCAGTCTGAAGATTTAGGTGGCTAGATGTAAAGTGAGATACGGTTGCAGAAATTGTCTTAGAGTGAGTTTTCTGAGCTGCCGTTCAATTCGTAATAACAATTAGAATCTTCTAACGCTTTCCGAATCATCTGCACTGTCCTCAGATTGACGCCTAAACACCCCGAGATATTCGTATTCGAGCTTTCAGTGCGACTGTCACACAGTACAGTGATGCCGTTTTCAAATTTTTGGCTGAATGAATTGCATTATGGTTCTTTTTTCTCCCAGACAGTGCCAATCTCATTTTACTATACTGTGTATCGACAAAATCAAAAGATAAAGAACTCGGATGCAGGAAATGAAAATATGAAATGGTGACAACTTATGCGTCATTCTCTCTCTCTCTCTCACTCACTCACTCTCTCTCTCTCTCTTTATATATATATATATATAACAAACTCTCCACGAAAGCTCTCGCGAAATACGCTTCTAGTTTAAATTTTACAATCATTTGTTTCTGATGAAAGACCTAGGACGGTCTGACATATCAAATATAATAATAGTCAGAAAAATACATTTTTAAACTTACAACTTTTCAGTAGTTTTTCATATATATATATATATATATATATATATATATATATATATATATATTAAAAAAGGATTAATTCAAAGATGTTGAATGGCCATTTCGATATGAAGATCCCAGAGACGACATCACATAATAAGAAAAAACTAATGTTTTTTTAATGTTTTTTCTGTTGTGAGGTGATGTGTCGTCCCCCGTGGGGATCTTCATATCGAAATGGCCATTCAACATCTTTGAATTAATCCTTTTTTAATATATATTTGCTCTGTAATATTTTATTACATGGAGCTCTCTTCCTGTATCATTTTTTAATATTAAAATAAATTTTTAATATTAATTAGGATCGGGTTTTTTGGAATTTACCTTCCTGCTTTTTTCCCTTGGATTGAAGTATCTGAATTAATATATATATATATATATATATATATATATATATATATATATATATATATTGGATAAAGAAATAGGGTTGTTCCAACGAGAGAAATTGGTATAGAATAAAAATGTGAGAAGCCGTGAACGTTTTCTTTAAAGTGTACATTTATTGTTTTCTGTTTATCCATTTAGACACATGCTGATGTGGAAGAAAACATACCATTCAACGTGCCAACATTTGATTTAATTTATTTTATTTTATCTTATTACATCTTATTTTATTTTGTTTTACTGATTTTATTTATTTTCCTATTTTTTCTACTTACGTATTTATAAAACAACAAGTTCGCGACCAGACTCACACGAAAAGACAACTTTATTCCCCTGAAGAGAGTCAATTTTAGACACGAAACACATCTAGCGTCTCAAATACCATTATGAACACTTAATGTATCATAACATGTATAATTACAAAAACAATAAATATACACTTTAAAGAAAACCTTCACAGCTTCTCACACTTTTTATTCTATATATATATATATATATATATATATATATATATATATGTATATATATGTAAAAGGTCGGTGCAAAAGTTTTGGCGGATTTAAAATTTCATCTTGAAAAGGAAAAGCTGCGTGTTTCTTAAAAATCCTTATTCATAGCAATAACGCCTTTTGCTCTCTATAACTTGATTCCCCTGTCAACGAGCTTAGAAGTGCCTCGCTTGTAAATTTTTTTAGGTTTTGATGTGAAATCTCCTCTTGTGATGTTAACCTAAGGCTATCTAATATAAATGGTTTTGTAATCCACAAACTCTTCTCTGACAGGCAATATGGCTTCCGCTTTGCCAGGTCCACGGCTGATCTGCTAACAACCGTAACGGAGTACATGCTACAGTCCCTTGATGAGTCTGATGAGGCTCGCGCGGTTGCTCTGGACATCTCCAAGGCTTTCGATAGGGTTTGGCACTCTGGCGTCCTATGAAAACTACGGGGTTACGGTATTACCGGTCGCCTGCTTGACCTAATCCAATCTTTTTTAAATAACCGCAAAATGAAGGTTGTTTTGAATGGGCGTGCCTCTTCATCCCGCAGCACGAAAACTCGTGTCCCACAGGTCTCTATCCTGGGCCCGACGCTCTTCCTTATTTTCATCAACGACCTCCCAGATGAGATCAAGTCCCAAGTAGGCATCTACGCAGATGACACTACAATATACTTCCGCACCAGTAAGAAACCTGTCGTGGCGAACAGACATAATCTCGCTGCTGACATTGAACGGGATCTACACTCTGTGGTGAACTGGGGCATGAAGTGGCTTGTCAACTTCAATTCATCTAAGACCAAGCTGTTGTCTGTCAACCATTACAGGCAACCTCTTCTGCCTCACATAAGCATGGACCAGGTGATTCTCCCGGAGAGTAATACACTACGCCTCCTCGGACTTACCCTCTCCTCAGACCTCAAATGGAACCACTATATTGAATCCATAGAAAAATCTACTGCTAAGAAGGTTGGGTTACTATGTCGATCCAGGATGATTTTTCCACCTGAATCCATCCTGCATATATACAAATCAACCATCCGTGCATGGAGTACTGCTGCCATTTATGGTCAGGTGCCCCTGCCGTTCTCCTCAGTGTTCTTGACAGGCTCCAAAGGAGAGTCTGTAATGTGATAGGTACTGATCTGGCGACTCGACTGCAGCCACTTCCCCACCGTCGAAATGTGGCCTCCCTTTGTCTGTTCTGTAAATACTTTTATTGCTTCTGCTCGGACGAACTTAATTCACTGTTGCCTCCTCAACAGGTGTTTACTCGTGCAACCAGTCTGGCAACTGGGTCCCACCCATTCACAGTCAGGTTAGCCAAATGCAGACGACAATTCTATTCCTGATACTTCTTCTCTCGCATTTCCCGCCTGTGGAACTCTCTCCCATTTTCTTGCTTTCCTGACGGCTACAACCTCCAGAAATTTAAATGCAAAGTCAATACTCATCTACTAACCACTGGACTCTAGCTCTCTCCCCACCCCCGTATAACCTTCCCTTTCTCTCCACCTATGTATCTGTCGTTCCACCTGCTTTCTCAGCTTTCTATTGCTCCTTTCTAACTAGATTGTAGTCCTCACTCTTTTCTAATTAATCTTTTTACAGTTATGTAGCCCCCTGCACATCAGTGGCATTTCTGCCTTGCTCGGGGTGAAATGATTTTTAAAAAAATCCTCTAAGTAAGTGATACTCCGAAGGAGATAGGTCAGGAGGATATGCAGGATCGGGCAAGGTGGCACTTCTCATTAACTAGGACAAGCCAACCCAAAATTGGTGTCTGAAGGTGTCGTGAAAGCAAAGATTCGTAAAAGGAAACACCTTGTCGCAGTTTTTCAGGAGAACTTGGATTAGAATATTTGCCGAAAAATACGAATGATACTTTAATAAAACTGAGAGAAAAGTTTATAAATTAATCATGGTGATATGTTTAAGTAATGACAATATGCATAAAATAAAATGCAATGATTTTAAATGCCCTTTTACAAACCGGCAAAAACTTTTGCACCGACCCGATATATACAACAATTCCTATAACGTTTCGCATCACTTTCAGCCAGTATACTTAATGTGGCTACGCACATAATATCGCAAACACTATCGACGTGGAAATTAAAATCGGTGTGCGGGTTTCAAGGTATAGGCTTGGGTTCTATAGGCTTGGCTGGAATTTACTCTGTCGCAGAAAATAATGGCGGGATAATCTTCTGACCAGTCAGTCATGTCTCGTTCGAAACATGATCGCCCAAATGTGTATCACTTTTGGCATTTGACTGAATGACTAGATTGGCAGTTATGTCTCTTCATATTACAGCTGAAATTGCTAGAAAAAACCGTAAATCTCTTCCTAACAGTTTCTTCTTTGACATTTCTCGCGTATAGAAATTTTATGGTTTCATTCTTTGCAGTCAAGTACGATCTTCAAATTTTAAATTCAATGCTAATCCCTATCTTCTATCCATTTTAATCCGTTCTTATATAGCCCTTTCAACTTAAAAATGTTTTGTTGTCATCCCCGTAACCATGTACACCTCAGAGACGTTATTAAGTTATTTAGGTTAAAATGATAAACCATTCATACACAAAAATATTTCCTGAATGATGTTCACCAAATATTTTACACACTTTCAGCAATCACCAAAATATGATTCTGATGAAATGAAAAAATAATCGTATTATGTGAGTATATCTTGCTCCAGCTACGGGTTAAATAAATACACTAAGAAAAGAAGTATAGGAGAAGAAAAACGTTGAATTGAAAACCCCTTGAATAGAGATGGCCTCCGTCTGGCTCTTTTCTCTAAGGCATAACCCTGCTGCTGCTATTCTAAGAAAGAGCGATAATGATGTCTCATATCTTCCGACTATCAGTATTCGTTATATTAAATTTGCCAAAAATGGTTTACCAATTTTTTTTTCCTCAGAAATTTAATAAAAATTGGAAGCGTTTTTTTTTTAGGTCAGCTATAGTGCTTTTCGGATGTGCATTGTGGTACAGTGGATATCGGCTCGGAACGAGAAACCGGGGAATCGAGTTCGAATTCCAGTTGAATCCATTGTATTCACTTACGCGCAAATACACTTGGGAAAGGTATTAATCCATCTATTCCTTTCAGTTATGGGTTAAATAACAGGACAGATTGGGTTCTATAGCCTTGGTCTGCAACCAGTCTACCGCAGAAAGCAATGGCAACCTACTGCGGGATAATCTGTTTGCCCAGTCAGTCATGTCTCTTTCGAGATATGATCGCCCAAGCGTGTATCACGTATGACACTTAACTGACTGATAATGCTTTTCCCCTATTTTGCATAAAACTGCGCATTTTAAACGTGACTTTATTTTGTCAGTTTCAAAATCGGTAGGTACTATAGATAATATTATATTTGATCTCGAGCTGAAACTGTCTTCATACCAAGCAAAATGCAAATATTAATACTTTTATCAAACCACCCAAAACATGATCTATGAAATCAGTAATTTTTTAAGTAGCCGGTGATAAACTGAAGAACTAACAGAAAATTAATGATCAAATTTTTATGTTAATTTCATGAAATTATTATCAAATAGTTCAATATTTTTATAAAGTGCGATTTTATTCGAATTCATATTTTATCTTTCTAATCCTTTATTGCTTAGGCATTTATATAGTCTCTGCCCTTCGACAGTCATTTGCATATCACTACAAGTTTAGTATAATAATTTGAATAATAAACTCTTCTATGAAAGCAGGTGTATCATTTTACTTTAAATTTTTTTAGGTTCATGTATTTCAACTAAACCTAGTCTTTTTTAAGTTTCTAAAAAAACGTTCTTCTCTTCTTGGGCGCCTCATGATCAGAATTACCTTGTCACTCAAATTTTCAGTCTAGGTTATTCTTATCGTCATTCTGTTCAACCAACACTCTGTTGCCCCACGTGATTACATCTGTTAGAGTATCTAGCCTTCAGGACCATTTAGGAAGGCCGAATATATGGTCAACCGCACAGAGAAGGATCCAGTATGCCAATTACATATCAGGAAAATAAAATAAAACTTGTAAATAAATTTAAATACACAGAAAGCGTTCTGACAGGATAGAAAACGAAACAGAGACCCGAAAACGGATTGACATGGTAAGGACGGATTTCAAATTATAACCACAATACTGAGAGCAAAGAAAGATGTGCGGGACTGCTATGTAATAGCTGTCCTTCTATATGACAATGAATGTTGGACGATCTTTTCAAGAATGAAGGAGAGGCTTGAAACAGCAGAAATGTGGTTCTACTGAAGAGTGCTGAGGATATTATATAGTGAGGACTTTGGAAACCACGAGATGTTGGACAGAATGCAAACGAGAAGAAAACTTATGCTAATCATTAGAAAGAGACATCTGTAGTTCCTGGGACATGTAATGAGGAAAGAGAGCACGGAGAATTTAATACTCACAGGACAGATAGCAGGAAAGAGAGACAAAGGAAAACAGCGTGATACATGTTTAATAGGCTTATCTTACCATCTTTTTATGCTGATGTATTTACTGAATCAATTTTTTATCGCATGCATGCGGTTTGCTTCCAGAGCAATTTCGGAACTATTCTAATATATTTCCCAAATACGTGAAGCTTACCAAGCAATCCAAAGAACTGTTGTATCAAACTTTATCAAAAACTAAAGAATAAAATAAAATTATTGCTTTGAAAGTCTTCGGTGACTCGTTTACAAGTCTACTGCATGGTTCTAACAGAGAAAATTAATTTCAATACGTAGATAGATGGTTAATGAGCTGGAATTGTAACTATTCGTTCGCATGCTTTGACACTCACAGGGTGTGTCTTTGTACCAAAGTAAATTGTCTTTTTATAGAAGCATGGACTTATTCTGGGTTTGCATTTAATGAGAACATTTGCGTTTTTCCTGAGAGTCGTTCAAGAGCTGAGTTTTCGAATTCAAGTAAAATTAGAGTATCGACCATCGTCCATAAAGAAATGTAATGAAGTTGTGGTCCCGATTATTAAACGATAATACCAAACTTGAATCTACATTAATTGACAATATCTTCATTTCGATATTTCGTCAATTTCCATCTGTCGTGCCTCATCGTCAGCCTCGAAACAGTGAGTGTATATTTATTCTGTAGAGAGAGACTACTGCTTATCGTTTGAATAATTTTATATCCATTAGCTAAACATACGAAATACAGGGTTAGGTCATATACTTTTGCGGGACGGTGCAAAGTGCAAAGCACTTATAATTCAATGTCAAGAATTTCACAGAGAAATGATGTACGTAACTTCAAAGCCTTAATGATAATAAGAATTACAATGAAGTGTTTACTTGCAGTCATAAGGAGAGAAATTATTATTACCGTTGGAGTGAAATGTTCGTCGTCAAGTTGCTGTGACCTGTTTGGGCCCGGACGTAGGACACGGAAAGAAAAAGTTCAGTTCAAACAGCGTATTAGAATTATATATATATATATATATATATATATATATATATATAATATACAATAATAAGATTTAGTAATCAGCAAAATAAAAGTGTAAGTCCGAACGGTTTATTTACGCTTCGTCTCGACTGTCTCTAAACTGTCTTGCGACTGCCTCACAGCTGCGTCCTCGGAAGTCAGACAGGTTATTATTTATTGTAAGTGTCCATTCCTATAGATAGGGCGCCATGACAATTACAGAATACATTTTCTTATGTTTTTCATGTTATACTGACACAGCACATCATCCAGTGTTATGTAGTTTCCAGTTTTGTATTGAAAACTGACAATTGTGGTTTTGTAAGACAGCTCTAGCTTGACCAATACTCTGCTGTTTTCAGATCTGCGCACACAGATACGATCAACAACAGCCTTACAATGATGAATGCTACTTCATATACGAATTTTTTTTCGTTTTGATATTCCTAGTCATCATGTCAATTATGGTGCAATTAAGGATACTAAAACTATATTTCACCACAGAAACATTCCGGAAAATAATAACTGATATTTTGTTTTATGAATTTAACTCCAAACGTACACATATATAATATTCCTTTCTTACTTACTTCCTTATTCAGTTATGCTTTATTCTATCAACTTCGATAAATTATTTTATTCCACTTCCCTAATATTTTTGTCGAAATCTAAATCTGCTTAGCTTGTTTGTGTAATTTACACATTTATCTAATACGAAATCCATACTGATGACATCAGTGAAACATTTTACATAATTGACTTTAACTGATTGTCAATTATGGCGAAGATTTGGATATCATCCATGTAATTAAAACACTTTTATTTACATTCTATCCATAATTATTACTTTTTAGTTCACGCGAAAGGAGGATTATGAACAGACTTAATATTGGCAAGGAGTCTGCTTAAAATTTCTTCGTCAAATATTCAAATAATTTTAAATGGTAGTGTGTTTCACTTGATTTTGGTATGATATGATTTTCCACAGTTTTATACTATATTTAAAAAGCTTAACTGTCACGAAGGTTATTTTGTACGCTTTCAAAGCCTTCAAGATTCAAGAGGATCAAAAGATTTAGCGTAACCTATCCAAACTGTGCTGCGATTCATCCCTTTTTCCTACAATGTTTCCAGGATCATTTTATTTATTAGTAGTTTATCTTTTCAGCTATATAAATCTCTTTGATATACCTTCTGTTCCAGTGTAAAAATGTTGTTTTTATCACGGAAAGTGTAAGTACAGTCTTTCAGGACAGACGTAATCAGTTAATATGTGGTAACCAAATATTTTGTTTTCCTGTAATATATTCAATCATCTGTTTTCTATGTTTTAATAACATTTCCTTCCAAGGATTCATTCATTTCCTGGATATTTCTATTTCTGTTGATTTTACTAAAGCTTTTCTAACATTATTCTTAGTTTTTCTTTGTTTTTTTGTTTTTTTCGTGTAACATTTTCAAGTAACTTTTGTTTACTTTCACTTAGGATTACTTTCCTTTGAGTTTCTCCAGATATTATCTCGAAATATTTGCACTTCTTCAATAAATTGTGACATTTTGACTTCTATAGTTGATTTTTTATTTTCTCTGTAAAATTCCTTAAGTTCCGTTTAGAATAATATATTTTGTCAACAGAATCTACAACACTTTTTTATATCAAGCTACTTTATCTGCGGGGAGACCTAAGGCAGGTAGTGGCGTGTTGTTATGACTCCATTTCATGTTTTTCTATCTTCCCTATCATCCCCAACATTACATAGATAAAGTTTTCCTTAGTGTGTGGGCTGTACTTAATAAGACAATTTTTGTATATCTCTTAAGCTGGGGTTGCCAGGGATTCTTTCAATGTGTTGTTTTGTTCCATTTTTTATCATTCCAAGTGCACCTACTATCACTGGCACAACTCTTGTTTTCAATTTCCACATTTTTTCTATTTCAATTTCCAGGTCTTTATATTTTGACAGTTTTTCAAATTCCTTGATTGCTATGTTACAATCCGCTGGACAAGCCATATCAATTAATAGACAAGTTTTCTCCTTCTGGTTTTTAACAATAATGTCTGGCCTGTTTGCTTCAATTTTTCTGTCTGTGTAGATGGTGTAATCCCATAGAATGGTTACATCTTCTATTTCTGTAACCGGTGCTGGGTAATGTTCATACCAGTGTTTGTTTACAGCTTTTCCATAATGTTTGCACATTGCCCAATGTAAATATTGTCCAACTCTATCGTGGCAATTTTTATATTCATTTGGGGCAAGCACAGAACAGCCTGAGATTAGGTGGTCTATTGTTTCTTGGTGTTTATCACAAAACCTGCATTTTGGATCCATATTATTATGCATAATATTTGCCTGAAAGTTTCTAGTGAAAAGACTTTGGTCTTGTGCAGCAAGAATAAAGCCTTCAGTCTCAGACTTCAATCCAGATGCACGTAACCATCGATGAGTATTAACTTTGTCAACATTGGATTTATTGGCACGTTCTGGATATTGGCAAACATTGGTTTGTCTTGCCAGCGCTGTTTCATCTGTTCAAGAGCTTTATCTTTGGCTTTCATTTTCATATTTTATGCCGCAATAGTTGGTTCTTGGCTACTGTTTTGCTTTTCTACAGAATCTACTAACTGTAAATCTTGTTTGTATTTACTGCCTTCTTTTATTATTGAATATTTTTTCTTTCTTTCTTCATGTTGTATCATCCAATCTTTTGTTGTTTCTATGTATGTTAGCAACCAATAGTTGTTGTCTTGTATGACAATTCCAGCTGAATAAGACCTCTTCCACCTTCTTTACGGGGTATGTATAGACAGTCTACATCAGCCTTTGGATGATGCATCTTATGCTTAGAAAGAAGCTTTGTTGTTTTAGAATCCATTCGCCTGATGTCGTTCAGAGTCCAGTTTAAGATGTTAAAGCTATATTAGACAACTGGGATTGCAAGGCTATTAATGGCCATAACTCTATTCTGTGAATTTAATTCAGTTTTTAATATCATTCGTAGCCTTCTATAGTACTCTTTACGCACTATTTCTTTCATTTTTTTATGGTGAATGTTTTCGCTCTCATTTACACCTAGGTATTTATAAGCTTCTTCTGGTTTTAATTCTTTTATTGTTACAGCAGGGTCTAAGCTAATTGAGGATGTTTCTTGCATTGTTCCACGTAAAACTGTAGCTTTAGCACATTTATTCAAATTGAATTTCATTCCAATGTCTTCGCTGAAGCATTTTACAGTTTGCAGAAGACCTTCCAGCTCATTATCATTCTTAGCATATAACTTTAAGTCATCCATGTAAAATAGATGGCTTATTTTCTTTTGGCCTATTTTATAACCACATTCTGTCTTATTAAGTTGACTGGTTAGTGCTATTAATGATATGCAGAATAGTAAGGGAGATAAAGAATCACCTTGAAATATACCTCTTTTGATGTTTATTTCATCAGACTTATAGGTTCCATTTATATGATTGAGGTAAAGGGTTGTTTTCCATATAGACATGCACTGTTTGATGAAATTGATGATGACGGGCGATATCTTGTATATATTTAAAGTCTTTAAAATCCAGGAATGTGGCACACTATCGAATGCCTTTCGATAATCTATCCAGGCAGTACTAAGTTTTTTCTTTGTACTGTAGCAGTTTTCCAGGATCATTTTGTTAATTAGCAATTGGTCTTTACAACCATAACAGCCTTTTGCACCCTTTTTGTTCAAGCGGTATCATGTCATTTCTTTCTAAGAATAAATATGTCTGTTTTGTTAAAATAGATGTTAATAGTTTATATGTTGTCGGAAGACATGTAATTGGTCTGTAGTTTTTCGGGTTGTTTGTGTCACCATTCTTGGGTAGAAGAAATGTAATTCCATGCAGGAATTTTAGTGGGATCGTCAACCATTTCTTGAAGTTCTTTGGCTAGTTTTTATGTGCTGCATTTAAATAATATAGCCAAAAGTTAGGAATTTTATCTATACCTGGGAATTTCCAATTGTGTGCTTTTTTTAGTGCAAATTTAACATCATCTTCTGTAATTCCAGACCATGTCTGTTCTTGTTTATTTTTAATTCGTTCTATCTCTTGCGCAATCCAATGTACTTCCTTGCTATGTTCTTTAGTTATTATTATTATTATTATTATTATTATTATTATTATTATTATTATTATTATTATTATGTCATTTTTCATCATATTTCGATTTCTGCATTGGTCTCACTACCAACCAAGTCTGCGGGGAGACCTAAGGCAGGTAGTGGCGTGTTGTTATGACTCCATTTCATGTTTTTCTATCTTCCCTATCATCCCCAGCATTACATAGATAACGTTTTCCTTAGTGTGTGGGCTGTACTTAATAAGACAATTTTTTGTATATCTCTTAAGCTGGGGTTTCCAGGGATTCTTTCAATGTGTTGTTTTGTTCCATTTTTTATCATTCCAAGTGCACCTACTATCACTGGCACAACTCTTGTTTTCAATTTCCACATTTTTTCTATTTCAATTTCCAGGTCTTTATATTTTGACAGTTTTTCAAATTCCTTGGTTGCTATGTTACAATCCGCTGGACAAGCCATATCAATTAATAGACAAGTTTTCTCCTTCTGGTTTTTAACAATAATGTCTGGCCTGTTTGCTTCAATTTTTCTGTCTGTGTAGATGGTGTAATCCCATAGAATGGTTACATCTTCTATTTCTGTAACCGGTGCTGGATGATGTTCATACCAGTGTTTGTTTACAGCTTTTCCATAATGTTTGCACATTGCCCAATGTAAATATTGCCCAACTCTATCGTAGCGATTTTTATATTCGTTTGGGGCAAGCACAGAACAGCCTGAGATTAGGTGGTCTATTGTTTCTTGGTGTTTATCACAAAACCTGCATTTTGGATCCATATTATTATGCATAATATTTGCCTGAAAGTTTCTAGTGAAAAGACTTTGGTCTTGTGCTGCAAGTATAAAGCCTTCAGTTTCAGACTTTAATCCAGATGCACGTAACCATCGATGAGTATTAACTTTGTCAACATTGGATTTATTGGCACGTACTGGATATTGGCAATGCAGAGGTTTGTCTTGCCAGCGCTGTTTCATCTTTTCAAGAGCTTTATCTTTGGCTTTCATTTTCATATTTTTTGCCGCAATAGTTGGTTCTTGGCTACTGTTTTGCTTTTCTACAGAATCTACTAACTGTAATTCTTGTTTGTATTTACTGCCTTCTTTTATTATTGAATATTTTTTCTTTCTTTCTTCATGTTGCCTTACTAATTGTATCATCCAATCCTTTGTTGTTTCTATGTATGTTAGTAAGCCAATAGTTGTTGTCTTGTATGACAATTCCAGCTGAATAAGACCCCTTCCACCTTCTTTACGGGGTATGTATAGACGGTCTACATCAGCCTTTGGGTGATGCATCCTATGCTTAGAAAGAAGCTTTCTTGTTTTAGCATCCATTCGCCTGATGTTGTTTAGAGTCCAGTTTAAGATGTTGAAGCTATATTGGACAACTGGGATTGCAAGGCTATTAATGGCCATAACTCTATTCTGTGAATTTAATTCAGTTTTTAATATCATTCGTAGCCTTCTATAGTACTCTTTACGCACTATTTCTTTCATTTTTTTATGGTGAATGTTTTCGCTCTCATTTACACCTAGGTATTTATAAGCTTCTTCTGGTTTCAATTCTTTTATTGTTACAGCAGGGTCTAGGCTAATTGAGGATGTTTCTTGTATTGATCCACGTAAAACTGTAGCTTTAGCACATTTATTCAAATTAAATTTCATTCCAATGTCTTCGCTGAAGCATTTTACAGTTTGCAGAAGACCTTCCAGCCCATTATCATTCTTAGCATATAACTTTAAGTCATCCATGTAAAATAGATGGCTTATTTTCTTTTGGCCTATTTTATAACCACATTCTGTCTTATTAAGTTGACTGGTTAGTGCTATTAATGATATGCAGAATAGTAAGGGAGATAAAGAATCACCTTGAAATATACCTCTTTTGATGTTTATTTCATCAGACTTATAGGTTCCATTTATATGATTGAGGTAAAGGGTTGTTTTCCATATAGACATGCACTGTTTGATGAAATTGATGATGACGGGCGATATCTTGTATATATTTAAAGTCTTTAAAATCCAGGAATGTGGCACACTATCGAATGCCTTTCGGTAGTCTATCCAGGCAGTACTAAGATTTTTCTTTGTCTTGTAGCAGTTTTCCAGGATCATTTTGTTAATTAGCAATTGGTCTTTACAGCCATAACAGCCACGTTTGCACCCTTTTTGTTCAAGCGGTATCATGTCATTTCTTTCTAAGAATAAATATGTTTGTTTTGTTAATAGAGATGTTAGTAGTTTATATGTTGTCGGAAGACATGTAATTGATCTGTAGTTTTTCGGGTTGTTTGTGTCACCATTCTTGGGTAGAAGAAATGTAATTCCTTTTGTCATCCATGCAGGAATTTTAGTGGGATCGTCAACCATTTCTTGGAGTTCTTTGGCTATTTTTTTATGTGCTGCATTTAAATAATATAGCCAAAAGTTAGGAATTTTATCTATACCTGGAGTTTTCCAATTGTGTGCTTTTTTTAGTGCAAATTTAACATCATCTTCTGTAATTCCAGACCATGTCTGTTCGGGTTTATTCTTCATTCGTTCTATCTCCTGCGTAATCCAATGTACTTCCTTGCTAGGTTCTTTAGGGCAAGCCCATATCTTTTCCCAGAACTGTGTGACTTCTTCCATTCTGGGGGGTACTGTCACTTCAATTCTTTTTTTACCTATTTCCCTGTAAAATCTCTTTGTATCAGTCTGAAAGATCTTGTTTTGTCTGTAAAATCTTGCTCTTTTTTCATAGCGTCTTATTCTTTGAGCCTTCAGTTGGATTTTTTTCTTTATTTTTTCTTTATTTGATAAGACGTCATTTTCATTCCTGATGTTATATTTTTTTTTCGGCTCTTCTTCTTTTCCTAGTTCTTACATTTATTCCTCTACTCAGTTCATCCATACTGACAGTTCACTTCTTAGTTGTTCGATTTCTTTTTCGATTTTTCTTTTCCAAGGTGGATCTTCACGTCTGCGTGACTGCCTTGTTTTTATTTTGATGTTTAATTTTTTTGTTGCTGCTGTTGCTGATGCATATATTACTTCGTTAAGATTTGTATTCGGGTCTTCATCCAGTATTGATTTCAGTGCTGCATTGTACAATTTAATAGTTCGGAGGTTTTGTTTTGTTGGTTGGAATTTTGGGAGCTGTTCACGTTCCTCCATTGTAATACTTTGTATTTGACTTAGCTGGTTTTTTATTTCTATCTTGGCTTCCTGTATATTGTTCTTATTTTCCGTCAAATAATTATCTTCGATGTGCTCTGAACTCATTTTATTTTTGTCTTTTAACTGACTCAGACTCAGATCGCACCTTTCCAGCACTTTTAGACTTACCTCATTATCTTCGCAGTGATTTGCGTGTTTCACGGTTTCTACATTATGACCTGTGATTTGTTTGATGTTATTACTTTTTATTTCTGGTTCCGGTTCCTTTTCATATTTTGTTGATTCGACTCTTCTTGTTACAATTCTTTTAATTTCGTGAATCTCAGCCTCTGACAGTCGGTTATTACGAATAATGTACCTACGTACATTGGCCAATTTATTTTCGTCAATATACTTTCTATTTGTTTGACCAACTTTTTCACGTCAAATGTCATATGTTTGGCGAGTCATGTTTTTTTGAGGTTTGAGTAACGCTTCATGAAATGCAGTCATAACGACTTTGTACTCCTCACGAGACCATTTTATTTTTTCTTTCTTTAAATATACGGTTGTAGATCTAGCTGGTGAATTTTCAGGACCATCATTAGGATTATCCTGGTTGTGGGGACCTGAAGATACATTCTTTGTGTAGGAGTTTGTTCCTATGGCAGATTTTTCGACCTCAGGTAGGTTCCCTCCTGAAGGACGGGCTCCCTGTTTATCCACTGGAAGAGCCATACTGGACTTTTTATTTCTATTTGTGTTTTTCATGTTTTTCCCACGAGTGACGCACGGGTCCAAAAGTCCACCCAAAGTTGCCCGGCACGTTGGGTAACGGTCTTTTACAAACAGGGTCCCGAAGCCTGTAGGGAATCGTTTGTGACCTCATAACGCAGTAGCCATTCACTCCTCGGCACGATTAACACCTTGAGTTGCGGGTTGTTGTTCGGAGTTTTCCTTCTCCTAAATGGGCTGCCAAGCAACATCTGACATAGACGCGATTGGAATTCAAGGAGAAAGACGGCTCAACGAAACAAAACATCAATATGTTTTGAGTAGTTTGTTTAAAAAAAAAAAAAAAATTATAATATCTTAAGAAAAAAAAAAATCCTGTTTATATTAAAACAAAATTTCATATTGAGAAAAGGAAAAATTCAAATAGAGAGACGTTTGTTGAAAAAAAAAAAAAAAAAAAAAAAAATGTAATAATTTGTTCGTCCACTTTATCTTTCATTTTTTCAACAAAGTCGTTGGTCAAAAATAGGATTATCATAATAAGATAAATTAAATAAGTAAATTAAATCAATAAATAAATAAAAATAAATTTATCAAAAAAATACGTAGACTTTCTATAAATTAATACCATATAAATTGTTTTTCATCGGATTTAATTTATTTTCTTGTTTTGTTTTGTTTTAAGAAAATTATAATAGTTAAAAAAAAAATTTTACGAAATATCGACAGCTAAAGGAAATATAATACGGATGATTTTATTTAGGTTAATTTAAAGAACAAACAGATAAATTAAAATAAAGCAGAATTTCATAAAAAAAAAAAAAAAAAAAAAAAAAAAAATTCCCTAATATCTAAAGAAAAAATCCTGTTTATATTAAAACAGAATTTCATATTGAGAAAAAGAAAAATTCAAAGAGAGAGACGCTGGTTGAAAAAACAAACATCACTGCACTTAGAGAGTATTGTTAAAAAAAAAAACCAAAAAAAAACCATTTATTGCTACTATTAACCTTTGTCCTTGCAAAAATAAAAAAATTCAAAATTTAATTTAATATGAAAAAAAAAAAAAAAAAAAAAGTGGACATACCTTTGAGTTTACTACCGTAACATTTAAAAATAATAATTTGTTCGCCCACTGTATTCTGTGTTATTCTTTCATTAAATCCAGCGAGAATAAAATTATCGAAAAATAAATAAATATATAAAATGAACGAACAAATATAATAAATTATTACATATTCTTTCTAAGAAAGAATATCCTAGATCGAACATTTTTTTTAGTGTTTTTCGTCATATTTTTTTTTTTCGTTGTCTTGCTTTAGAAAACTAGTTAAAGGATCATTAAAAGAAGAAACATACAATTTGAATTATATACGAAGAAAAAATTAATGTTTATGTTTAAAATAGTGAAATTCAAAATTAATGTTTACGTTAAAAAAAAAAAAAAAAAAAATCTCAAAAAATTTTTTAATAGGAAAGAAAAAGTGGACATACCTTTGAGTTTACTACCGTAAAATTTAAAAATAATTTGTTGGCCTACTGTATTCTGTGTTATTCTTTCATTAAATCCAACGAGAATAAGATTATCGAAAAATAAACAAATATATAAAATGAACGAACAAATATAAATAAATTATTACATATTCTTTCTAAGAAAGAATTTTTTCTAAGAAAAAATTATTATTATTATTATTATTATTATTATTATTATTATTTCTACTTCTCCTACGTTCACACTGCTAATAAAGTCTGCGAGAAGACCTAAGATAGATAGAAGTGATCTGTTATATCTACATTTCATGATTTGTTTTTTCTAACTCTTATAACATCATTATAAATAAATGGACAAGGCTTTTCTATATGTGAATTATACTTGCCACGACATTTCTTATTTCTTTTAGGATGAGATTTTTAAGGACTTTTTCAACGGTTTTTCGGTTTTTCTTTTTCTTTTGTTTTGTTTTTATAATGCCAGGCGCACTTACTAGGACTGGTACGATTCTTTTTTTCGATTTTCCACACTTTTTTCTATTTCGATTTCCAGGTCTTTATGATTCGATGCTTTTCCACATTTCTTAAAACCTATGTTACAGTCTACTGCGCAAACCATATCCCTTAATAGGCAAGTTTTCTTTTCGAGTTTTGACAATTGCGTCCAGCCTATTTGCTTCAAGCATCATGTCTGTAAAAATAGTTTAATCTCATAGAACTATAATGTATTATATTTCTTTAACCAGTGTTGGGTGCTGTTTATACGAATGCTTGTTAAATATGTTTAAAAGTGTTTGCAAACTGCCCATCTACACGCAATCGTGACGATTTATATATTAATTTGGCGCAAGAACAAACATCCTGGGATTGGATTGTTTATGACTTCTTGATATTTGTTACAGAAACATAATTTTGTGGCAACGTTATTGCCTATGATATTTGTTTGAAAGTTCTTAGTGAAATGGCTCTGGTCTTGTGTTATAAATATTGCCCCACTCTATTGTGAACATTTATATATTCATTTGGAGCAAGTATAGAACATCCTGAGATTAGATAGTCTATTGATTCTTGTTATTTAACACAGAACCCGCATTTTGGATCCACATTATTATGTATATTTGTCTGAAAGTTTTGCGCTGCAACTATAAAGTCTTCAGTTTCAGACTTTTACACAAATACTCGTAACCATTGTTGAGTATTACCTTTGTCAACTGTGGGTTTATTAGCTTGATCTGGATATTGGCCATGCAGAGGTTTGTCTTGCCTTCGTTGTTTCATCTGTTCAAGTACTTTATCCTTGGATTTCTTTTTCACATTTCTGCTGCAATAGTTAGTTCTTCGCTTCTGCTTTGGTTTTCTACAGAATCTACTAAATGCAAATATTTTAGTATTTACTGCCATCTTTCATTACTGAATACTTTTTCTTTCTGATTTCATGTTGTTTGATTAATTGTATTATCCAGTTATTTTTTTCCATGTGTCTTACTAAGCCAATAGTTGTTGTCTTGCATGAAAGTTCTAGCTAAATAAGACCTTATCCATCTTCTTTATAGGGCATGTATAGAGGGTCTGCATCAGACTTTGAATGATGCATCTTATACCTAGAAAGAAGATTTCTTGTCTTATAATCTATTCGTCTGGTGCCAATCAGTGTCTTGTTCTCAATGTTGAAACTATATTGGATTACGGGAATGGCAAGGTTAGTAATGACCATTACTCTAGAAATATCATTCAGGGATACTCAGTTAATGCTCTTTATTATCTGTATTAATGAGTCAATTATATCCACAAAGAATGAAAGTTGGCAGCTAATATTTGACCTGAGAGAAATAATGACTTTGTAAATATTGTGGAGACCAAAATATATAAGTAAGGTATAATTTTTGGAAGACCAAAATATATATATGAGGTAGCAAAAATAACAAAAATTGTAATATGTGTTCTGATTAAAAGATTGTTACTGTGACATCGGGTTTATCTCTCTCGAAGTATGACTCATGATATTCCCAAGGACACATGCTCCAGTAGATAAAAGCATTGATTGAGTGTTTAAAAAGGTGAAATGACGAAGATCAATAGGTAGATCAATGCCCTGCTAGAACAAAGGGAACAAAAATATTGGTGAGTTGAATTACTAAAAGTAATTAAATGAAACGGAATATATAAAAAAAAGACATGGCACGTGAACTAAATAAAGAGTTCCGTTCGAAATTTTAACAAATATCACATACAAACGGCCAAATTGAATATGGCAAATGTTAGTCAGTCAGTTAAGCGCCAAATGTAATACACGCCTGGGTGATCATGTCTCGAAAGATACATTACTGACTAGACAGAAACTTATCCCACAGTAGTTTGCTATTATTTTCTGCCGTAGACTGTTTGCCAGCCAAGACTATAGAACCCATTCTGCCCTGTTATTTAACCCATAACTGGAAGAGGCGGATTAATACCTTTCCCAAGTGTATTTGCAAGTGAACGCAAGGAATTCAACTGGAACTCGAACTCGGCTCTCCGATTACTCGTTTCCGAGCCGATATCTACATACATACAAGATAATGCAACTGTTATGGCCAGTATGGGGCCAATGTAAGTAGTTTAAATAGTGACAATACTTAATCTCAGAAATATAGACTTATGATTATTGTTCACATCACTCTCCAAAAATAGTGTCATTTGCACACTCAAAATTTTAGGAGAAAAATATATCGAACAAAATAAAGTCCAGTGTCTGAGTTCTTTCTGGGGGAACGTATGCTAAAGAGTTATTTTGTTCTTTTTTTTTAAATTATAGACGCATAAAAAATAGACCATAAAAAATTTAAAAAATACACTCTTTGAAAACACATATTTAAAATTATGCTCGTTGACATCTTGCGTGACAAAAAATAAATATTCTACATAAATATTAATGATCATATTCATTATCATTCGAATAATTACTGATTATAAATTGTTGTACAATTTCTAATGCATTACCACATTCAGTACCAGGTGTCCAATATGTGCTACTCTGACCTAAGCGTTTGATGGTAGCAAACTAGTCATTAATCTTTTGTCCCTTTCTCATTTTCACTGTAGAATCAATCAGTGCGGAGTTTAAATAGGTTCCCAAACTTTCGCGTTTTTAAGTTCTATAATGCTGCGGATATCTTGAATCATGTGAGCAATTAAGAGGTCTTGGAAAGAATGGCATTGAAAAGAAAACTAATACTAAGCATCAGGAAGAGACAATTGAAGTTCATGGGACATGCAATAAGGAAGGAGAGCTTAAAGAACCTGATACTGGCAGGCCAGATAGAAAGAAAAAGAAACAGAGGAAAGCAGCGGATAACATATTTGGAGGGCCTGAGCAGGTGGATGACAGAACGGAAGTTGCGTGGAGTAACATGAGAAAACATATTAAGAGCCACCAGGGATAAGGAGACGTGGAGAACCATAATGGCCTACGTCCTGAAAGGATAGGGCACATTTATTAATAGCACAAATGTTTGGAAAGATATAGTAAAATGTGATGCTACACAATTTCTAAGGCTATCGAATTTCTGGAAAGTTTTAGCAATTAGGAAGTAATTCCAAACAGGTAGTTCAATGAATTACTTTATTAATGACTAGGTATACCTAATGGTCTCTTCTCGGTTGTACCCTGTTTCTGATTCATAATAACGATGTACCTAACAACATGTACACATCTACTGTATATATCTCTGCAGATAATAGGACTGTATATTACACGGCTGCTCTCTTTCTCTGACCTAGAATTAACAGCTCAATAGAGGAGTTGACTGGCTCGTAGCATTCAATACCTCCAGACACAAATTAGTAATGCTTTATCATCATTGAACAGGCCTTAAATCTATGCGCATCATGGAGAAAGATAGCTGCAGAAATGATCACCCTGGCTTTAAACATATGTTGGCACTCAATTTCAATCTAGCCCCAGATGAAACCCATATATTTGAAAAAAATTTTCTGTAAGTGTGTCCCCTTAGAAACTACCTAGCTCTTCATACTCTGCTCTATAATTACAAGAGTCGGATCAGACCAAAAATTGAGCAATGCTGTCACATTTCGTCTGCTTGTAAATTCACTAAACATAGTCTAGGTAAAGATTAAAGATTACATATCTGGTACTTGCATTTCTCCTTTCATATATATATATATATATATATATATATATATATGAAAGGCAAAATGCGTTACTCTTAGTAATGAATTGAGTTCTCTCATAGACTGGCGTGTGTATACACCGCATATATATAACTAAAATTTCTCCTCTCTTATTAAATGTGCCGATGACTTAGGGAGTAAGTAACCCAAGAGAAATCAAAACGGTTGAATTTCAATCCACACTGAAGAGCTGTGATACAGCAAAACAGGTTTGGACGTGGATGAGTAATATATATATATATATATATATATATATATATATATATATATATATATAGTCATCCGTAGATAGTACTGCTTTACAGTATCACAGCTTATCATCACGGTTAGTTAAAAGATTACTTCTAGTCCATGTTGAAACCCGACCGAATTGACATCAGTCTGCTCTTCTACCTCTAAGCTATGAGCGCTCGGTAGGCAACGGCGGACTTTTGCGTCTTATATAAAATATAAGCACACCCCCGAAAGTGTTCATCAGTACTGAATAAACGGTGTGTAAATGCGTGAGCAACTACTGTTTTATATATATATATATATATATATATATATATATATATATATATATTTCCGCGTATAAGGCGACCATTGAATTTTAAATAGAGGGTCGTCTAATAAAACAGTTTCAAAAAGCTAACCATAAGTAGTGCAGTGTATTTGTTAAGCAGACTAGTACGCGTGATAGGCTAAGTACAACCTCGGTATGTTAACTATCGATGTATATATTTCTGAAACAATTCACATCATAATACTGTAATATAATTGTAAATATAATAGTTATAGTTTTACTTTTTGATTTCTCATTAAAATATAGTATTCAAGAGACAATTACACAACAAATTTGTAAAAGTTTTATTGTACAACACGCACACGTAACAAGTAAACAAATTTTAGTTCTTTTTTACTTTCTGTCCCTTTCTTCATAGTAGTATTAAATAACATCATTTAGGATAACATGCAACTGATATTTATGATTAAAATGCATTTTAATAGTTGTGTTAAATAAAACAACATCAATATAACATGCGATGATTATTTTAATGTAACATACATTATAGGGAATGTTTTGCTGTTTTAAGTTATAAAAAAGATGAAATGAAATTTTCATTCCACATTAAAGAACAGAAAACTTACGACACCATTATGCATAATTAAAACCTGTAAAATTACTATTCTCAACACCATTTCATGTAAAGTGCTCATCATAAACATACTCATTTTCAGTTTCGTCATATGGGTCAAGATTGGCCGTTCTATCCTACGGATATCAAATAATCTCACATAGCTTTTGGGTTTCGTTTTATCTAAGTTCAGATATACGCTATATATGGATGCCGGGCAATTTGCTGAATGACATTTCGCTGACGGACAGTTAGAAGACGGACAGTTCACCAACAGGTTTGTTTTTGTGTATGTCTGTGTGTGTAAGTGCTTGTATTTGAATGCATGTGTGTGCGTGCATGTGTGTGTATTTGAGCAACAATCACTTATTTATACAAGTTTTATTGAAAAAGACTAAGAAGATGTTGTTATTAATTTTTTTAATTCAAATTTTCTTACATTAGTACACTTATTTTTTTCTAGACAAATTTTGGTTAATCAATTACCTATTATCAAGGATGTTTTTAATTGTTAAAGATTTGAACGAGGTTGGCAATGTATGTCTTGAACTGACATATAGCTATCCCCACTAAATATTATCTGAATTTATATATATATATATATATGTGTGTATGTATATATATATATATCCAAGACAATAAGGAAGGAGAAAAATTACAACGTTCAAAAAATTAATGTTAAAAAATAGAGCTATCAATATTTATTTTAAATCATAGTTTAGAACATGTACAAATTATCATCTACTACAAAGTTTACATCTTGTTTCGACTTTAAAAGTACAATGTCTCATTAGGTTGTGTTAAAACAAGATGGAACATTCTTTACCTTATATTGGCAAATTATGTGTGAGAGGTAGGTGGGGTGGAAAATAGGAAATCAAAGTTGTAAGATGTAAGTTAGAATTTGAACGAAAAGAGGGAAGAGGTAGAGGACAGAGGTGATTAATGGACGTAAATTTTAAAGACAGATTTAACGGTCTAAGATAAGGTATGGTTCTTTACAGCTTTATGGCCAGTTCTTTGGCCAAAGAGAAAAAAAAAAGGAAATGTATATGAAGTGGAGGGAGTAGGAGAGAATGCGCTTAAAATGGGACAAAAATAGCTATTTGGTAAATGTATCTGTATTATTGAAGTATAGGACTACAAATATTTTGTATTTAAATTTAGTTTTTCTAAATAATATATTTTTTATATTTAACTTTTAGCTTAAAATTTAAGAAATCTCTTTTTTCAATAAAACTTTAATTAGATCACAATTTATAGTATGAAATAAAGATAAAATTAGAGATAAAAGTCTATATATATATATATATATATATATATATATATTAAAGTGGGGGAGATCATGCGGTTTAAAGTGAATATCGTGGTACTAATGTTAATACTATAAAGGTTTATCGTTTCTAGAGATCCTAAGTTTAGGTTTTAAGGATCTCAAGCAATGTCGACACAAAATGTACACTTTGTAGTAGATGATAATTTGTACATGTTCTAAACCATAATTTATAATATATATATATATATATATATATATATATATATATATATATATCGGTAATAAATACGAGGAAAACATTTGTAAATAATCTCAATGGATCCTAGTAATATTAGATTAAATATAAAAGTTCATCGAACAGAGAGTTCGATGTAAATTTATTTTGCAGAGCATATATTTATTCCACAAATATTATTGAAAATTAATAGAGTCAGCACATACTCCCAATAGTCTGATTGATAATGTAAACTGTACTTAGTAGAAAAAAATTATGATATTAAACTATCATAATCGGCATTAACTTTTAAATTAGAGACATGAATTGGTTAACAAATGTTGAAATATAAGTTTAAGTTTCTTTAATATGGGATTAACTATATCTCTTAATCACTTCCTCCATTCCATCCTATTCTTACAATTTAAATCTAAATTTTTCCACCTTTATAATTGCATTCCTGTTTATCTTCCTTTACATTTAACTGTTATATTAATCTCTTAACATAATGTTGCCTGATACTGGTTAGTACTTAAGTTTATTCACGTGATCCCCGCTTAAGTCTACTTATATTATAACGTTCAACTGTCGTGCATGTTATCTTCGTTTTAATTTTTATCAAAAGCACATGATATCTTCACCTTCAACCCTCTCTCCTACTTTTTGTCGCTTTTCTTTTTACTGAAGTAACTTTTAATTCTGTTCATATAAGAATCTTTTCATGATATCTGTTTCTCGGGGCACTGGAGAAACAGGTTTTTAAGGGTTTGTTCAAATGGTTATTCTCCAAATGTAAAATACTGAATTTATATATTAATAATATATTAATAATATTAATAATATCACTGAATTTATATATTAATAATATTAAAAAGTAAATGTATTCAATAAAATCGTCATTGGCTCTAGTCACAACATCCAGACGATTACAGAACCGCCTAGATCACTTATAGGCGGTCTTCTTGTTTGAGTCGGTGAATGCTGCCATGATCATTGCTTTCAGTATATTTTGGGTTTTACGGTACATCTTTTGGAAACGTAGTATCCTCTCCATTGACATTACAATGGGACTAAAACACTATAAAATATTTGTATTGGAGGGTAGAGCGTCAATGCCAGGAAGAACAGTATACCATTTCCAAACTTCTGGATAAGTAAATTGCGTCATAGTGCTCTTTTTCTTTCAACTAATCCTACTTTTACAGTGGAAAAGACAAAAACAAGCAGTTCGCATGCGTGAAAATAAAAATATAACATTCTAACAATTTATCCAAAGCTCCCTGTGTATACATAATATCACACTGGCAAAATCCAAATTGCAGAACTAATATTATTTATAAATTAACCTGTCGCTTAAAGAATTGAATTCCGCATTAAACTAAATTCATAATTTATTGGATATACAAGAAAATGCTGAATGAAAAGTGTTACGTTACATTTCTCAGACTATAGATTCATTACGTGTAATTGAAATGCACAAGGAGATCTATCAAACACCACTCCCATCATACTCGTTCATAATACAAATTTAAAATTCTTATCTACGTTTAAAAATAGCTAAATAATGGACGCATTCTTCTTCTTCTTCTATGTGCCTTGCCCTTTTAGAACGTAGGCGATCATGGCTTTCCACGTCTCCCTATCCCTGTTGACTCTTAGCAACTCCTGTTCCGTCATCCACCTGCTCATGCCCTTCAAATATAATATCCGCTGCCTTCCTCTATCTCTTTTCCCTTCTATCTGGCCTATCTGTATCAGGTTCTTGAAGCCTCCTTCCTAATTGCATGCCCTAGAATCTTCAATTGTCTCTTCTTGCATTTTTACTTAAAAATAAAACAACACAAAATAACATAACTCTAACTTCCCGACTTCCCGACTGTGGAATTCTCTTCCAAACGATTGCTTCCCCGACGGCTACAATCTCCAGGAGTTTAAATGTAAGGTCAATAGACACCTCCTAACACACTAACCTGCTCCCATTCTATCAAACACTCTTCCCATCTGCCCGACACTCATCCTCGCTATCCTTACTCATCTATCACCTTTCTCCTGACATTCCCTATGTCTATCCACTCCTTCTCTTTACCTTCCCCTATGTAGCCCCATGCGCAATAGTGGCAGTGGAATGCCTTGCTTGGGGTGAGATGATTAAAAAGAAAAATACGTTCAAAATGCGCTGAGTATAACTGGAAAATAAAACAGTATTATAAATCTTGATACATCCAAAAAACAATCCATACATTCAGTTAAAAGTAAAAATAAATACATTCTTGATAATTGATGAAAGTATATCTGAACGCACTTGGAGTTAGACAACCTTAGGGGAATTTTTATACAATTTATGTTTTGAAAAGAAAAAATATATAAATCCAAAAAAAAAAAAAAAACTTAATCTCTTGTCAATTGTTTTCTGAAACTTGTATAAAATAGGGATTGTTGATCAAATACACAATTAGATAGATAGATAGATAGATAGATAGATAGATAGATAGATAGATATTATTATAAGAATACAAAAACAATGTGTGAATATATGAGAAGAAGATAAAATACACTCATAGTTCAATTTGGGAATGACTGGTTTTTATCATACATTAGAGCTAATTCCACGTTAATAATATTTTATCATGACGAACATGACCTATTTTTCAAATCCTGATCACTTCCTGTTCTCAAAATATTGCTCTTTACCATGAACGCCTACTTAAATTTGCAATAAAGTTCTGTTTTGCAATAGTGAAAACGTCCTTATTATTCGATCCCTTGTCCATGGTATTCTTTAGAGTCTTTACGAGAACCATATTGTTTTTACAATATTGATCTTTTCCTCAATGAGTGTTATGGTGCCCTATCTACATTGGAATGAACTCTTCCTCCTTTATAAATACCTGCGTGACTTCCTACACGAGGCAGTCACGATGCAGTGTAACTTGACAGTTCGGACGAACGCTTCTATCTGCTGAGTAATGATACACTTATTTTGTATATATTTACTGTTAATCTAATACACGGATTCAACCTAACGTCTTCTTTTCGTGTTTTTCTTCCTGTCCTTAACAGGCGACAACAATGGGGAAAACATCCTTATTTTCCTAATACACTGGACATTCCTCAGTAAGACCATATTGTTTTTGGAATATGGCTCTGTTCTTCAACTGTGAAAACGTCCTTATTATTCACTTACTCGGTCCAAAGTATTCTGAACAATTAGTTTCTTTAAATTCATTTATTCGTATAGATTTTGTAAAAAGGAAGAAGAAGGAAAGGGAGACAGAGGAAGGCAGCGGATAACCTATTTGCAGGGCCTGATCAGGTGGTTGACGGAACGAGGGTTGACAGGAGTAACGGGAGCAAACATACTAGGAGCCACAAGGGATAGGGAGACGTGGAGAACCATGATCGCCTACGTCCTGAAAGGACAGGGCACATAGAAGAAGAAGATAGCAAAATAAGAATCTTCTCTGTTCTTGTGCTTGACTGATATAATCTTAATTATCGCCCACATGCGTATAATATTACGATACCAGTAAACTCTTCAGTAACTGCAAGAAGTAGTATGTCTTGGGTTTGCTAACCTGTAGGATGAGGGAACTTAACCCTTTCAAGGCTGGCTTGAAGATAAAGTTTTTTGTTCTCTACACAAAAGCAGTAGGGCCTCATATGTTCTGTTGTTAACCCAGAGCCCAGGTAGATGGGGAATAGTTGGATTTATGCCATTTGAAGAACATTTACACGTAAGTGAAAGTAACAAGCTCAACCGTTATTCGAACTCGTCTTGTAGATTTCCCCAGCCGCTATCCATTATCTCACCTAGCATTTCTCACAGATATATTTTCCTCTATGTCAGCATCTATCACTGTCTAATCCAATGTATATGCCTATCTAGATGGAAAGGCTTATCTTGCTTTCTGTCGTATATAAACTTAGTTTAGCCCAAAATTGCAGATCGCTTTTGCTTGTCGGCACGAGGTCTGGAAAAGACGAATATCTCCCAGCTTCATCAGGATTTAAACCAGATTAAGTCAGCAAACATCTCGGCTTGTCAGAAAAAAGAAAATGAAATCATATAAATGCGTTTTTATCCTATGAAAGCAGTGATTACCTCGAGGCAGTGACATTCATTTACGTTTTTTAGGTAGGAGATTTTCGTTCTTGTCGTAAATTCTGTTTTTCAGAGTCGCTTAGCTTTTTTCACATCACAAGACACAGCGCACAAAGGCAAATGATAGCAAACGCACTCGTACACAGTCATACGGTCTGTCAGACGCTGAATAACATAAGCGTACAGCGAAATATATATATATATATATATATATATATATATATATATATATATATATATATATATATATATATACACTCTACCGGAAGCGAAGATAGAATTATTGTATTCAAGAGATGCATTTAAAATGCACTCAGATATCGTCGCTTTAAAAATACATTTCACTCGTTAATCTTGATATAATCTCCATTTGTACACACGTATTTTTTATAAGAGTTATAAACTTTTAAATTTACCAAAGCATTAAGAAATTTAAAACTTTAACATAAAAGTGAGCGTGAGTTGGGTTAATATCAATTTATTTTTATACCAATATAAATGGTTGAATCTAAGGTTGAATTTTGTAGGATTCATTTGTGCAAGAAATTTTATCAAGAAACTTGATTCTCGGAGAAATTTAGCTTTCTTTTACATAGCAAGACAACACTATTCAAAGGCTTGCAAACGCATTCGTGCATATAATTGATATTATTAGAGCAGTGTATATATATATATATATATATATATATATATATATAATCAATTTTTAGATGTTTCAGAAGTCATGGTTGCTACAATTAATCACCACAATCATGATTACAAAGAAAAAATTTGATGATGTTTTATAAGATAGGCAATATTTTAATCATACAATGAATCGTTTTTGTGAAGATATTGAGTTTCAGGTATATTTATTGATTATCAGGTGAGTCAAATACCATAAGAAAAGTTGGTAATATTCAGAACATGTAGTTGAAGTAGTATATTTTCATAATCATGTATCTAACATTCAGGTTTTCTGATCCACGTTTTGACATCTATCTATCTATCTATATATATATATATATATATATATATATATATATATATATATGTCTAAAACGATATTTTCCTATATATCTAGCGAGCTAGTTAAACAATATTTTCATATCTATCTAAAACAATATTTTCATATCTATCTATCTATCTATCTATCTATCTATCTATCTATCTATCTATCTATATATGTATATATATATATATATATATATATATATATATGTCTAAAACGATATTTTCCTATATATCTAGCGAGCTAGTTAAACAATATTTTCATATCTATCTAAAACAATATTTTCATATCTATCTATCTATCTATCTATATATATATATATATATATATATATATATATATATATATATATGTCTAAAACGATATTTTCCTATATATCTAGCGAGCTAGTTAAACAATATTTTCATATCTATCTAAAACAATATTTTCATATCTATCTGTCTATCTATCTATCTATCTATCTATCTATATATATATATATATATATATATATATATATATATATATGTCTAAAACGATATTTTCCTATATATCTAGCGAGCTAGTTAAACAATATTTTCATATCTATCTAAAACAATATTTTCATATCTATCTATCTATCTATCTATCTATCTATATATATATATATATATATATATATATATATATATATATGTCTAAAACGATATTTTCCTATATATCTAGCGAGCTAGTTAAACAATATTTTCATATCTATCTAAAACAATATTTTCATATCTATCTGTCTATCTATCTATCTATCTATCTATCTATCTATCTATATATATATATATATATATATATATATATATGTCTAAAACGATATTTTCCTATATATCTAGCGAGCTAGTTAAACAATATTTTCATATCTATCTAAAACAATATTTTCAATATTTTCATATCTATCTATCTATCTATCTATCTATCTATCTATCTATCTATCTATCTCTTATTACACGATCCAAACCAATAAAGGAGCATTATTGCAAAATCTGGGCGGGAGCTGCTCAATCTTTACTTTCTAGCATCAAAAGAGCTCAATCACCTTTGCGCGGTCTTTTGTTTGATGAATTGTTTTCCAGCCTACCGTCTCTTTAAATATTGCCAGTTTCGGTACTCTGTAATCACTTTATTTCCAACGAGGACTCTCAATGTCACGAGGTCATCTATGTTATATTTTAAGCAGGAAAATGTCCAGTAATTTTTAGCAACACCGTTTTCGGTTATATTTGTTACCATTGCTCACACCCATGAATATGATCTCGGAAAGAGGTTGAAAGTACTTGGATATCTTGAGAAATGAATGAAAATAACATCTGTTAGCGTTACAGTTCATTTCTGACATCTTTTGACTGTAATACACGAAAGATCATCCGTGAGTATGAACGACGTTTATTAAAAATAAACAAACATATTGCTTGCAGTTTATTTAATCTGACATGTTTAAAAGAAAATTTGCTACCTAAATACACACTCACACACACACACACACACACACAAACACACACGCACACACATATATATATGTATGTATTTAGGCATCGACTTTTCTCATATATATATATATATATATGTATATATATTATATATATATATTATATATATAATATATATATATATATATTATATATATACTATATATATATATATCATATATATATATATTATATATATATATATATATATATTAATTATATATATATATATATATATATATATAATTAACTATCTATTCCAATGAAATCAGGAATTTTAAAAAGTGACCTGAATTTGTAATTTAATTATGATAAACATTTAATAGTTTTATAATTCTTACATCGTAATTGTAGTGGCACTTTTCAGAATATTGTCCGTCTGTATATCTGCAAATTTCGGATATATCCTTAGAGTTTTAAAACATCTTTTTAAGCTTTTCAGGGGTTATCACTTGCACTATTTACTGAATTTCCTCTTTGAGCTCGATTATGCTATTAATCTTTTCAGGATAAATCCTCGTTATATGAAACTCCACAAAGAGAAATCAAAATGCATTCAACAAAGATGTGTTTTTGGATAATTATTAGGAGTTTTCTGAATGGAAATGAAAATAAATATAGAAAAGAATTATGAAAATGATAAACTTACAAACAATAGTAGAAATTTATAAACTTCTAAAACATTAAATGGTAAGCAAGCTTGTCTCAAGTGTAGTGAGTTCAATCCTAACTGGATTCCCTATCCATACTATAGGTCTTATGCTTTAACTATGCTACTATTTGCAAATCACAATAATAAATGTTGAGGAGCACCATTTTTTTGCACATAAGAATGGATTCGCCTGATGTGTAGATATAATTCTGCCTATACAGAGAACGGCAGTGATCGTCGCAGCGTTGTCTCGCTGCGACGGCATTTCTCGCTGTCAGCCCTCTGCCTTCGGGGAAAGGGCGCTCTATGCTTCCGAGTCGTGGTTCCGCCGAAGTGTAGAAGCACACCTGGGGAAAAATAGACAGGTATTTTTTGGCCGGGCCATATAGCCCGCAAATTCCCACTCATAAACGGACCATGTATCACATGTTGCCCTTAGTGGGAGGTACAGCTAAATATAGTGATTGTCAGAGAGAGTTAGTAAGGAGTTAGTCAGTAAGTTGATATATATTAAGTTAGTGTTGTTTTGGATATGGACAATGTTATCTCATTATTCAGAAAATGACTTGAATATAAGAAACAATAATTTGTTTTTTATGGATATGTAAAGACGGAATATATATATATATATATATATATATATATAGTGTATCGAGGCAGCAAATAATTTTCTTAATATATACTGTTAACTAAAAGATACAATGAATGTTTCTTATGTTTAATCATGAGCCGTTCTAAACATCGTATTTTGCCTTTTATATCAGGTGAAAATAAAGACAGAAATTCTCCAACATTTAGATAATTTTTTATTAAGTTGGTTCTAAGCTTTCGGCTCACCTAAGCCATCTTCAGAGAGGTTACAGGGACGGCAAAAGGATTGGATTTTTGGAGCATTTTTAAAAAGCATGTTAATAAATTATTTTTATATTTTCTTAGCAAAATATTCAATTCCACAAACTAATGTGTATTTGTATTCCTTCTGCCAAAGGTAAACACTTAACGATAATTTTTTTACAGCTGCATCATAGTTTTCTTAATAAAAGTACACATGTCTCAACTACCGCCTTACTATTTTTGGTGATCTTTTAAACAGTTTTTGAAGATGGCAAATTTCAAGCACTGAAATCTTCTATCTAATTTATTCCATACATTTTAACAGTCGTTTGTACATATATATGATATAATGAATAGGTAATAAATATGTATACACCTTGGTTCCCCCTCACTGAAATGTGATTGGCTGGTATAAGCCATAAATATAGAGGAGGGTAAGGACGGAAAGTGAGAGAGATCTAGGGAGTTGTCTGTTGTAGATGACCGGAAGTATTTCTTGTTGGTTTCGTGCTTTTTTTACCGGTATGAGCGTGGTATACTCTGTGATCGTTGAGTCCGTTTGTTGAGTCCGTTGTAATTGTTCTTATCAGTGTTTCTGTTCGTGTCAGCAGTTAAACAAAAGTATTCCTAGGCGTTGGGAATACTAAAATGTATTCCTATGCGAGGGAATACTATCGGGGACCTACGCCGAAGTCATGGCCTCCGAAAGGCATCAGTCGCCTATTCCCTCCACATCGGTATGGAGTGGAAAGGAAAACGAGTGGTATGTCCCTGAGCCAGAAAGGCCGGCATCTACCGTTCTCTTCACATCGGAGTGGAAAAAGGGAACGTAAAAAAGTGAGAGGAATACTATTAGAATTTACGGGAACATTATGCTGAGTTTATCTCAGGAACCGAACTTCTGTCCGTGCCCGAAAGTCTCAAATCGATTGAGGCAAGGGTAATCTCCCTGCTGACGAAAAGCCAAGGCAGTGGCAAGGCGGAGTCATGCCATGTGGGACGTTCTGCTTGACACAGCTGAAGAAGCGAAACGACTTGCAGAAACTACGTTGACGGCAAAACGGTCCGGCTCCAGACGGAGTACATGGAAACTCGCAAAACACGCATAACTTTCACGGAGTTCCCATGGATATTGCAGAAGACTATGTCGGAGCGTTCTTCGCAAAATATAGGAAGATGGCGAAGGTCACTTCCGTTATCTCAAAGGTAGGCTTCGCAACCGGAGACATAACTTTGCAGGTGACGGTGACACGAAAGGAGTTTACCGATATACCGAATATCCTCACCTGCAGGGGTCGCTCCATCTACATTGTGGTGGAGGGTAGGAGGCCATTCGCTGGGTATGCGGGGTCTCTTATCACCTGGCAAAGGCTTGCCCAACCAAGAACCCGGTACCAAAGACCCATCAACTGAAGCCCCTCCTCAAATTATTTGTTATAGACAACAAGTCTGCTGATGATGCAAACAATTTCCCCCAGGCCCCAGGAGTAATTACACTAATACGAAATAGCTGGAGTAACTTGCAGATCTGGGACAATATTTCCGAGGTAGAAAAGCTTTCCCCGAAAATTACAATGTGCCGCAGTGGCACACCAGAACTCAAAAAAATATCATAGCTCTGTACAGTGAGGGTCCCATTTCTTCTCTACACCTGCTTATACAGGGTCATAAAACTAAATTATCACATGGACGTCGGAGGGATTGTCCTAGACGGACGGATTACGTCCGATGTAGGAACTGGTTCCCTAGGACAGTCAGTTGGGGTCCCGATTGCCAGAGATTATTACCCCGTATATGATTAGAAGTAATTTCTTCTCTTTTTCTACTTTCAGATCTAACGAATGTCAAACAAGTTAGCTAGTTTGAATGCGAAGGCGCTTGAGGGATCGGAGTAAGGCAGCCCGCCTGCTTCGGGACCTCTTGTCTTTTGACTCACTTTGTTTGCGACGTCGATGCCTGTGTGCTGTCTAACGACTTTGTCGTCTATTCAGCATATGGGAACCGATTGGCCAGAGGAGTTTCTTTGTTGGTCAAGCCTACCTTAGACGCAAAGTTAGATCTTGTTCATGTCGGTGCCGAGGAACGGTTGATCGTGGCCGATATTGCAGTGAAAATTGTGATTTAAGCGCTCAATTATTTGGAGGATAGGCGGGTCTCGTTTTTTCGGCTCTTGGAGCCCTTCCAGGTTATTTCTTTACGACTTGTTCAAATGGGGGACTGGAATGCAATCCTGAATCCCAAATGGGATAGAGAGAGGTGCGCTAGCGGGTGACGTGGTGATCGTAGATTGGTTGATATCATCTCGTTGATACATACCGGATCAATCATCCGGGTGGAAAAATGTGGACGTGGACTCATAGTTGGCCTTCTACTCAGGTATCTATTACCTAGATTGAATGTTAGTGAGAGAAGACGACATACATTTTCCTAGAATGTCAGACGTTCCACTGGTTAGACTACATGGACCACAAACTTGTTTGTGCCCGTGTAGCGTTAGAATTTCGGCCTAGAATGGCTGGTTACTGGAAGTTCAACCCGTCATACCTCGACAGGCGGAACTTTTGGCGCCAGCTAATTGATGTAGTGCAGCGGGCGTTAACTGGGGGTGTCATTGGGAATAAGTGGTGGGAGAATCTTAAGAATAGGATTTCACCACTGAATATAGCCAACGGCTCAAACTAGATAGGGCTAACAAGGTGAAGACGCTTAAAGCTAATTTCTTCCGGACGGAGGCTGGTGGGTGTCCCCTAGAGATAGCCTTATCTAAGGAAGCGCTGGAGCGTTCGACTAGCAAGCGTTACATGGGTCAAATAATTAGACATAGGTTAAACAAGATGTCTTCCAAAGCGGTGAACATGGGCGCAGAACTACGCAAAGAAGAGATTCGTCGAGGCAGCGACCGGTACATTTGAGAGGTGCGTGATCAGGAAAGACATACTCTTTGGTCGACCGACATGTGCGAGGCGTTTCGGCGGCATTTCGAGGACCAATTTACCAAGAAGATGATGAGTTTCGCAGCTATTTGGCTGACTTCCCCCGGCTTTTGTCGGCTGATGCAGCTAGCTGCGAGAGAGATATTACAAAGGACGACGTCTACGCGGTATTGAAGTCGCCAGGTTTGGATGGTTTGCCCTACGAATTGTACTTGAGGCTGTCGCACATTTTTGTCCAAATCTTGACTGTCGTGTTCACCAACTGGTTCTGTCAGGAGCCATACCCAACCGGTCGACCAGGGGTGTGGTCACGCTGTTGGGGAAAGGTAAAATGTTGGGAGGGAAATAGATGATTACATGTCCATAACTCTACTGAACACAGAGTTAAAGATTTTGACCAAGATCCTGATGAATCGTTTGCAGCTAATTGCCGAGTCTGTTGCGACTTGTACTGTGAGGGGACGAACAATCAGCGAAACCTACATTTGATCCGCACGATCCTAGAGGGTGTAAAAGACGACGATGAAGTCGTGCTGATCAATTTAGATCAGTCCAAAGCATTTGAATGACTACCTGGCGACTGTCCTGCAGGCCCCCGGATTCGCACCCGAATTCTACCGATGGATTAGTCTCCTGTATCAATCCGCCACGGCTGTGGTACAGGTGAACGGGAAGCTGTTGAGCGCTTTTGAGCTGTCTAGGTCGGTTCGAAATGGTTGTCCACCGTCGACCTTATTTTATGCTTTAGACTTGGAACCTCTCCTTCGCCGGCTAAGGGACAGGACGTGCATATCGGCCCTACGTGGAATTGCTGTCTCTGGTGGAGCTCGAGCCAGGGTTTCTGCCTACACCGATGACGTCACTACGTTCTTATCGTCCCGAGATGACACTGAGGTGGTACAGAAGTTGCTTGAACGGTACGAACAGGTGTCAGGAGCCAAGATCAACCGCGACAAGCCGTCCGGCTTGCGGTTAGGTACCTGGAAGTGGTGCTACTCTCACGGGGCCTTTCGACTGGACGGAATGCCTAGTCTGCATTTTTGGAGTGTGGTTTGAGCCCGACCTTCAGTTGGAGAAAAATTGTTCTGAATTACAGGGAAAGGTCAGTGCGTCGGTCGAGATTTGGCGTCGAAGGATTTTGTTCTTAAAAGGGTTTGGCTGAAGTGTGTGTTACATACGTCTTTCCCATTATCTTTTACCGGCTGTCTGTACTTCCACTTTGTGAATGGCGTGAGAAGGCGATCGAGCGTTTGTTATTCTCCCTTCTGTGAAGAGGACGCAAACATCACGTCAAAAACGTGTATATTACCAACGTCCGTGTCATGGGGGTCTGGGAATGCCACACTTGGGGAGTCACAAGCTCGCTTCAAGGATGATTTTTCTCAGACGTGCGTTATTGGAAGAATTGCTGATAACGGGGATAGTGAAGGACATGTTCACTAGCCTTACTATCACTCCCCCGGTCTCGAGGCGGTGCCTTAAGCCTCGAGGGCTATCGAGTTTTTCCATGAATGTCTGGCGGACTTGAGGGCCATTCCTCCGTCCAGTGACATTTCTCGGCCTAGGAAAGTCTTCTATTAGTGGCGGGTTTCGCGACGGGTCCACTACGCAAAGTGCCCGTCATGTCGGAGGGTGAGTATAGAGCTTTTTGGTCTTGGGCGCCAGGTGCCGATTATCTCGGCCACTCTGAGCTTTCACTTACCTGGCGATTGGCTCGGAATCGATTGTCTCTCAATGACGCGGCTTTTACATGTGGCATGGCGGATTTGCCAGATCGTAGAACGCAGTGAGCTTGGTTTAAAGGAGACGTCTGCGCACGCCTTCTAACATTGTTCTCAGGTTCGCCCGCTATGGGAGCGTGTCGGCGAGTTGGCTGCTCGTATCGCGCCGAGTGAGCTCGTGCTCATTTATTGTGCATACGTCTGTGACAATGTGTCGCCCATGTTTTTGGGAGTGAAGCGAATGGTGTTTCTGTCGCTGCTGGCCACGGCTTGAATGGTGATATGGACGACATGACTGGAGGAAGTCTTGCGGGGTCGCCGACTTTCACATCAGGATCGCATCCGAAACCAGCTCAAAATTAATATAAGATCTGATTGGAAACGGTTGATCTCGACAGGCTTTAGCAAAAGGTGGGTAAATGTGGCTAGCCTGGTTCGCGTGAACGGGTTTAGCCTTGATGTTCTCTTTTAGATCTGCTCGTCACATCGGGGTGGATACCTTCGGAACCCTCCCCTGGTTAAGGTAGTTTTTTGTGTACCTAGTTAATGGGAATGAATGTGATTCCAAGCCTGTCCCCGGCATTGTCTTTTGTTATGATCTAGGTCAAGATTCCCGTTTTCAACAGTTTTTTATTCCCGTTTTATTTCATCTGGGTCAGGATTATATTCTCCCCATCCAGTTTATTTTCTCCTCTCCACTCGCTGTAGATAGTGTGCCTCTTGATTTTGTCCTATTGTCAGAATACAGCGGCCGCTTTGTTTTATAGGTTGATTGGGTTCAACTAACTTCATGAGTTCTGTTTGTGTCTTTTGTTTCAAAAAGAATTTTTTCTTTTTGGAATTTATGTCATGCCCTTCTAAACATATCATTTCATGACATATTTTAAAATATATTTTTGTATTTATTGTTCATAATAAAAAATTTTATTTGCATTTGTGGGTTTTTTAGGTCCCTGGTAAGTTTGAGGTATTTTGGTGTATGAAAGACTGAATGCTGATGGACAAGTTCCTGTGGTTGATGAGAAAATTGTAAAGTATGTTTGGGTCGTGAGTCAGATTAGCTAGGTATAAGGATAGGTAGTGAAGACCAGCGTGAGTTTTCCCCCCCCAAATCGTCTTTGTGCGATAATTGTATGTTTTTATAAAATAAATAGTGAGTGAGAGAGATCTAGTGATATTCCACTATTGACTACGTCTACGTCTCAGTATACTGCATACGACGATTACCTTTATGTACTAGATTGACTTACCCGGTTACATTTGCCTAAAACCACTTCACTACCTCGTATTGATATATATATCCCCTTCCGAGATATATCAGTTGCAACGAAGAATTCGAAACTCGAATTCGAGTTCACAAAAAAAATTCTAAAGAACTTTAGAAATATTCGTTATTACTTTCAGAAAGTAAGTAATTTTTTCCTTAATTCTTTTGGTTTGTTGATCATTTCTAACGAGGAAGGTTTGATGCGGAAAAACTTGGCAACACTTGCAGAAGTAAGGAAGTGGTCTTGGAAGAATTTTTGTGTACGTAAATTGAATACATGTTCGAATTCCAATTGAAATCCTTGCATTCACATACGTGCAAATACTCTTCCCAACAGTTATGTGTTAAATAACAAGACAGATTGGGTTCTATAGCCTTGGCTGGCAACCAGTCTACCGCAGAAAGCAATGGCAACCTACTGCGGGATAATCGTCTGCCGAGTCAGTCATGTCTCTTTCGAGACATAATCGCCGAAGCGTGTATCATGTATGGCATTTAACTCACTGAAGTTGAATACATGGATAATATGGAACAAATTGTTGAACTAATTAAAATGCTACTAAGCACTTTACAGTAGCAATAAGAACAACAGCAACTTAGCAACAATTACAATTCCAACAATAACAATTTATGCAAAAACAAGAAACGTTCGAAAAATTATTTGAATTGCAGTCAAAAGATAAAGAAGTACTTTTGAAAGACATATTAATGCGGAGACCAAAAGATCCGGGATCTTTTTCCGCGAAAGGTATTGCGAATTCACTATCTGAATTTAAGTACGACCCCGACAGTGGTCCAAAGTTTCCGGCTTATTTTCTTAGATTCGAAACAATATTTACGAAACGATGCAAACATAAGTCGAACGCGGAAAAAATCAAGCTATTGTTATAAAAGTTGAGACGGAAGAGAATATAATATACGAGCAATATATCCCAGCGTTGCTCGGATGTAATGAAAGCTTTTATATATATATTATCGATTTTTTGCACTATTGTAAAAACTGCAACCTTGAAACTTCTGAATATCTATGAGTGTATCAAATTTGATTAAAATCGGACCACTTCTTCTATAACCCGATTTTTATGATTTTCGATATTTATCGGGTGTACCTGGACACAAAGCCTAGTTAAGAACACTCGCAGACGCTTATAGTACAACTATGTAGGTAACGGATATAAACACACTGACACACACATAGACAAATTTCCATTTATAAATAAGTTTAGGTGCTAATTTAGTCCTCCTAAATAATAAATTAACTTCAACGAATCAGTTGGAATTTGGTCGAAAATTTTCGATAAAAGTGGCAGTATATTCCACACACGATATTAGTGTCTGAATATCATAAAAAGATAGAATGGTAAATGCGCAAAGTGAGGCATTTAAACTAAACGAATTGTCAAGCGACATGTTCAAGTGTCTAATTTTTGTTCAAGGGTTAACGACGCCGAGGGACAAAGATAAGGTCACGAATCCTCACAATCGTGAAACAGGATCCGGACATTACGCTACAAAAAGTAACAGGAGAATGTCAGCGACTTATAAAGAAAAACAATATTCGAATTGAGGAGAAGACTATTTCGCGAGTAAAACTGTAAGACGTGGAAGCAAAATAAAGAAAGAAAAATTATATGTAATTCGTGTGGAAGACAACATATAAAGAAAGATTATTTCTTTAAGGATAAAAAATGCTTTAATTTTGGGCGTGTAGGCCATAGTTCTCATTGTTGGATAAAACAGAGAAAAAAAAGAAAAGTCGCGAACAAAGATGAATGCAGTTTGGTTGTAAAACGAAATTAAGGAGGGTAAAAGAAGAAAATACCTCCATGTAAAAATAAATGGTCAGACCGTAAAATTATTACTCGATTCTGGAAGTGACATCTCGGTAATAAACGAGAAAACATGGAAAAAATTAATTACCCACGGATGACTAACACAGAGAAAACTGCTAAGGGAGTGGCAGAAAAAAGACTCAAATTTAAAGGTGAATTAAAATGTAACATTTCGTTCATGGTGAAAAATTAACAAATCAAAAGTATACGTGCTCCCTGGTTCAAAAAACCTACTTTAGTTTAGATAAGATTATATTGTTTAAATACTGGTAGGAATTACCGGTAAATGCTTTCTGTAACGAAGTTAACGTCATAGAGAACGATAAGTCGAAGAAAACAGAAAAATCTATTACAGATTTGAAAAATATAATACCCGCGCGTCTTCTCAGAAGGTTTTGTTCCGTGTACAAAAACAGAAGTCATCTTCGGAATGAAAGAAAATGTAAAGCCAATTTTTAGACCGAAGAGAAAAGTGCCATTTTCAGCACTAGACACGGTAAATGAAGAATTAGAAAGGTTCCAACCATTCTAATTCTTCATTTGCCGTGTAGCTCAATTTCGAAAGTCGATTATTCGGATTGGGCGTCTGCACCCGTATAAAAAAGCAAAACCGAAAAATCACTGTGTACTGTTTTTTTTCGACAGGCTTAAATGACTGTTTGAAAGACCATGCGTACCATCTACCGTCTCTTGAGAATATATTGAACGGAGGTAGTGTTTTCAAAGTTGATCTTGTCGGAGACTTAACGTCAGGTTAGAATCAGTGAAGAATGTTTGAAGTACCTGGCTAAAAAACCCATGTTTTAAAGGAATGTTTAAATCAAATCGACTTCCGTTTGGATTGAAGACTTATTCCAGCAAATAATGGATACAATGTTGACTGGTATGGAGTATGCAATCGCATATCTAGATGACATATTGATTAAAAGTGAAAATGAGACCCAACACAAAACGCATATTAGAGCAGTATTTCAGAGAATTGAGAAATAATGGTTCAAGCTGAGTGCTGAAAAATGTGAGTTTTTCTTAAATAAGGTAAAATATTTAGGACAGATTATTGACAGTGTAGGAAGACAACCGGAACCAGAAAGGACTGAGATTATAAAAATATACCAGCACCTGATAATGTCGCTAAACTCCAGGCGTTCCTGGGATTAGTAAGCTACTATATATTTATATTCTGAAAATGTATTATATGAGACCTCTTTCGAATGAGTTGTTGAAAAAAGGCGCAAAGCGGATATGGTCGAAAGAATGCGAACAGGCTTTAGAAAAAAATAAAAAGCTATCTATTAGCAGACCTATCGTTAGTACATTTCGACCCGAAGAGGAAAATTATTGTAACAGCAGATGCCAGTAATGAGGGACTAGGTGTGGTATTGCTTCATGAATTCCAGCACGGGTCTAAGAAGCCAATAGCACATGCGTCGAAAATGTTACTGCCCTCGGAACGAAATTACAGCCAAATAGAAAAAAAAGTTTAGCAGTAATCTACGCTGTGGAAAACTTTCACAGGTTTCTATACGGAAGAGAGTTTACTCTGCAAACAGACCACAAACCGCTGTTAAAAATATTTGGGAAAAGAAAAGGTATACTAACTCACACGGTAAATCGACTACAGAGTTAGTGTGTAATTCTATTGAATTATAATTTCAAAACAGAATAGGTGCCTTCAAAGAAGCTAGGTCACGTTGATGATTTATCAAGATTGATACCTGAGTATACGGAACCGTTGGTAGAAACAGTAATAGCGGCGCTTAGAGACGAGGTTGGCGTGTCTGGTATGCAATACTCTTAGAGAACTACCCATTACTCTAGAAGATTTGAAGAAAAAACAGCGGAGAAGATGATGTCATTAAAGAAATGAAAAAGCATGTAGGATTAATCGATAAATATAAGAAGGAATTAGTGTGTCACTGTTTTGAATCTACCATCAGGTATTACTGTACGCAGATAGTTGTAATGCCGGCTACACTGCAAAAGAAATTCTAAAAGCATGGAGCAAGACATAGAAAACTTGGTAAAACAGTGCAGAGGATGTCAACTGTCAGCAAAGGATCCACCGATAAAGATTCAGGTATGGCTAAAGACAGATGTCCCATGGACTCGATTACATATCGACTATGCAGGGCCAATAAATGGATCTTATTATCTAATTGTTGTGGACAGTTTTACTAAGTAGCCAGAAATTGTTAATTTCAGAAATCCGAATGCAACAGATACAATCTTAACATAAGTTTTAGTCGTTTTGGTATCCCTAAAACTTTAGTCAGCGACAACGGAACGCAGTTTACGGGAAAAGAATTCAAGGAATTCTGTTCATCATTGTCCATTGATCACATGACAACGACAGTACATCAGCCAAAATCGTATGGAGAGGCGGAAAAATTCGTGGGCACCTTTAAAAGAGCGTTAAAGAAAGGTCAAGGTGTGAACACAAATGAAAGAGCTATTCCAAAATATTGGCAGTATATAGGATCACGCCAAACCCGAATACGACGTCAGGATTATCGCCAGTAGAGTTAATGTTTGCGAGAAAAATACGCCCTGTATTCAACATGCTGTTGCCTAGTCCGGGGAAGAAAACTACGAAAAAAGAAAACCTGATGATTAGGCGCTTGACACTGTGCATAAAATTCTCTCTGAACAATTCTTGGTAAGCTAGAATGACGTTCATACTTTGTAAGAATGTTGAAACTTCATAGGGAAATGAAAGAGAGATTAAATTCTAGGTGAAAAAGATTTTTCAAGAACTTTAGGGCTGAAATAATGTTTTTGGAAGAAGGAATCATAACCAAAAGTATTTGACAGGTCATATATGACATAAAAGGAAGAAAACTTTGGTGCAAACGACATTGAAATTAAATGAGACCCAGAACCATTACATACGTCACGGAAAACACCGACGAATTTCCAATGGAAGTCCTTCATGTCTCATTTGAAATTTCCGTTCCTGCAAATCGACATCCGCCAATGAATATATTCGCGACCTCAAGGCCAGAGGTACCAATATGTCAAATGGTAACATGCAGGAAAGTTGGAGGCGAAAAAGACTTCGGAAAAAAGTCGATCGTTTATCTCCAGACCCTAAAAAGAGGAAATATTGAAGTTTCCCTGGAAGATTTAGCTCAGTGGGAGGTGATGTAATGAAAAGGTAATGAATAAGCATACACCTTGGGTCTCCCTTACTGGAATGTGAGTGGAAGGTATCAACCATAAATATAGACAAAGGCATAGACGGAGAGGGTGTGAGAAAGATCTAGAGATCTTCCACGCTTATGTCTCAAGGAACTGCATACGACGATTACGTCTAGGTACTAGATTGACCTACCCGGTTACATTTGCCTAAACCACTTCACTACCTCGGATTTGTATATATCCCGTCCCGGGACATATCCATATATAAATATATATGTCTAAAAGGAGCCTGGTGCTGATCTACCAAAATGCAACATTCGTGGAATTGAAACTTTCTTGATGAAGTGAAAAAGTCTCTAGGCTGGTCATATGACAAAGATGGATGACGACAGAATACCTAATGTTCTCATGTATAGCCAGCTTCACAGTGGACAAGAGTATTGAACGCGTGTGTCTCAGGTATAAAAACAAATTAAAAAGTAAAGCAGTCAATGCACCTCATACTTACTTCGTGCGAATTACACTGGATACAAGCAACTTGATATATTTGTGCCAGAGTGGCATCGGAAATTTTGAAATCAGTCGTATTGACCGGCGAAGGGACGAAAGACAACAGGGAAACGCGTCAGCAAATGTTCCTGTTGCAATGTCAAGATATCCTGGATGGATCAGTCCTCGAGGTATCCCTTGATACAATTTGGATTCTAACCGGTTAGATGAAACGTTGGTGTGATCTTTTCAGTTCGTCGATCAGAGGAGAATAGTAAGCATTCGAATGAAACGTGAATAGAGTCTGAATACTGTCGTTCTGACCTAGGCGCTTGACACTGTGATTAAAGATTCTCTCTGAATAATTCTTTGTAAGGTAGAATGACGCCCATATTTTTTAAGAATGTTCAAACAACTTCATAGGGAGATGAAATAGAGATTAAATTCCATGGGACTCTATGAGAAAACATTGTCATCGATAATGGAGTTAAGCAATGTGACATTCCTGTTTCATTATTATATTCTATTCTGATTTCTGTGGCTCACTGAATGAGGTTGTCGGATCCTCATCCGTCGAAACTGTCAGCAGAGTCCATAATATATTTATAACTAAATATACTTTATCTAATCATTCATATATCAGATTCAATGAGGTGAGTTTTTGTAATAATGTTCATAGCTGAATGCTTTTACTGATAGCTGATCCGACAGTAAAGTTGTCAAAGATCAGAAGAAGACTAGTCAAGGCTGTCGATATGATCGATCACACTTTGACGTGATCATCAAATGTGGTTATGTTATTTTATATAAAACTACAATGATCGTGACATTTTGAGACACAGAGGTTGAACCGGCGTAGGATAAATTAATTTCGTACAGTCAACTCGACAAATGTTAACAGGTTCCAGCTATGTGAATTGAACATTTTTCTGATATTTTTCCTTGCGTTATTAAACAGTAAAATCTTATCAGTAATAAACGATTGTCTTCAACTGCCCTGTCTTATAGATCATATTAAAAAGATGAAATGAACAAAAAAAACACAAAATCAATAGAAAATATTCATATATGATCATAAGCATAAGTTTCCTTTTTATCGCTATTCTCTCCAAAACCTCGTCGTTTCTCGGCCTGTTGTATCCCCAGCATCCTTCTGTATAACTTCTTTTAAGTTGCTTTGAGTTTCTCCTTTATTTTTGAGGTTATGTCCAGAATTTGCCGCCATATAGGAAGAGAGATATCACATAACATAAGTACAGCATAACTTAAAAATATGTCTCATATATATACATATATGGTTGAGCGGGGTTTGAAAAAGATAGCAAGAGGAAAAATATTAAGAGCGACAACACATAAGAGCAAGTGAAAATCCATGATTACCTACATCCTGGAAGAACACAGCAGATAAAGAAGATAAAGAAGGTGTCTTTTAGGAATAGCTATATATATATATATATATATATATATATATATATATATATATAATGTAAAATGTGTCACATGGACGATTGATTGATTTAGCACCTCGGCTATAGACATTCGTTGACGAATCTTTCGATACATTAGTCAGGAGGTTTCAGCATACATGCCAGTGTTTCTGAAGGTTTTATTTTTATTTCCTTTCTAAATTTTGGAATCATAATAAATTTACTGAAGATTTTTTATACCACTATATGGAAGTTAGCATATTAAAATTTGAAAGTAGAAAACTAATTTAAAATCTTGGTAGTACTCATTTTAGAACTGTCAGAAAAGAATGATAAATATTGTAGTGAAATGTGGGTTTAAACTAATAAAGAGAATATTTGTCAAACACCAGAACTAATTTAATTTTCCGAAATTTTATTAAGATTAGAAATTAAGTTGACTTGCAACAGAATACGCCTAACGCAAACATAATCACCAATTATTCGTTCACTTCAAGATGAAATTAATTCATGCTATGAAAACCATTTTATCAGGTACTGTCGCTGTTGTAAGAAAGTGAGAATTTTAGAAGTTGTAACATTGAATGCAAGTATTATAATGTGCTATCGGAATATCCTAGAATGTTGTAAATATGTTGTATTTTGATATAATTAGCAATTGAAACGTAAATACTACTGCTACCATTAAAAATTTTAAATGTGCGCGGACATGATTGAATAGTTTTTAAAAAATCAATTGTCAATTTAGGACTTACTGATTGTGTGAATGGTCTTGACTTATCAACCCTTTGAATGTTATTTAAATCCAGTAGATATTTTTGATTCTAGAACATTCTGTGGATATGTTGTAGATCAGTGGTTCCCAATCTTTTTCTCTCATTTCCCACACTGAGACTATTTACTAATTGAATTTTCAAATGTACAAATATACTGATAAACTCATAGTTATAGACTAAAGTGGATAGAGAGCAGTTAGTAACAACTAATCATAGCCAGAGAGAGCTGTTAGTAATAAATAAAAGGACATTTGTTTGCTCTTCTACTTCAGAATTACCTTAATGAGAAGGGTGATGCTCCTTCTTGTGCACAAGTGTATCAATATCAGGCTTAGTTTTGGCAAGCGCGCAACGTATGAGAATTTTTTAGTTAGTAGGTAGTGTAATTATTTCCCCCTTGTAGTAGGTAGTGTAATTATTTCCCCCCCTTGTAGCTTCAAATTTCCCCCAGCAGGAAATTTTCCCCAGTTTTTGAATCGCTGTTGTAGAGTGACTGACACCCCTACATCACTCTCAATGATAAATTGCACTTCGTTCGAAATGGTCAATTTAATTAAAAAATAGTAGCATACGCGGTGTAATATTCAAGTGTCATTCAAATAAAATTCGGATTGATTACTTCGGTGACTATTTGTGATCTAAACCCATCATCTTAGTAGCGAGTTCTTTCTTGTCTGTCAATTAAACTATTGTACTGATCTGCGTATATTCGTTTAGAAGCCGATACTGTGCTGAATAATACGGCAACACAATTTCTCGGTGCATCGTATTCACATCGGCGATACAACCAGATACTAATTATAAAAGTACTACTATTTAACCCACTGCAGGAGTAGAAGAGGTGGATTCATGGCCTTCTCAAGTGTGTCATCGCATAAGTGAATACAGCAAAGCCAACTGGAATTGGAACTCGGCTCTCCAGGTTCAAATTTCATAACCGTATTCATCACTGTCCTGATCATTCAAGCTTACGCTACTTGATATTATCCCAAGCGGTTACCAATCTACTGCCGCGTATCTTGTCAACTTTGTTTCCCGAAGCTGCTGCAAAAAATATTATCAATTTTCTTTTTCTTATTCATTTTATTAACAGACTGTGGTTGTAGCTTCGATTCTAAGCGGCAACGCGAGGATTGACTTCCGTCGCACGTCTGTCGTACGCTGTCTCAGCGTTCCACCGCGCGTGGTTTTAGGCGGTTTATAACTTAGTTGTGGGAGGCGCTGAGACGATAAATTATTAACCTTTCGCATAACAAAAACAAACAGTTTGCAAAGAAATTACAAAAAATATCACTAAGATCTATTAATTTGCGGGGACATAAAAAATCTATTTCAAGAAAAAGATTTCATACATTACAACCAAGAGTAACACTAAATGGTCGATTTATGAGTGATGATTTTTATTTGCCTTTTCTCAGATAACCTCAGAAAAGTAGAAATGCATCTTGTCTCCCACTATGAAGCGGTTGATAGAAAGGCAAACTACGATTCCTAGCCTAGGTTAGCAGATATTTTAGGAGAACTTTTTTCTGAACTCAAAACTGATATGATGTGGGGATAGCAAGACATTAACGTAAAAACTATTAAATAAAACAAATAAACAGAAAGACGTAGTGTAGTAAGTTTTTCAGGTTAGTTATTACATTTTATATAATTATCCTAATCTAGTACAAAACGTGTTATACAAGGTGTTCCAAAAAAAATGGAGATTTTATATTTTCTATATAATGAAAGAAAATTAACTATATATTGGATATTAGAACATTTGTGTCTTTGTTCTGTTTTAAGCAATTAAGTTTCTATACTTTGATTTTTATATCAAATAAGTGTAAGAAAAATTCCAATAATTAAATAATCTGTACTAATTTTTTTTCTAGGGTATTCTATAGTTACATGTTTATGATTAATGAGTAGTGTTATATAAATAAAATAAAACGTGGTAAAATTAAAACTATTATGATAAGGATAAATAATATGTATTTCCCTTAGCTTTGAACATTCCCGATTGCTATCTAAGTGCAAAGGTGCGTCAAAAATGTCTCGTTACACAATATGTGCACGATGACAGTAGATAAAATATGTAAGGGAAGATACAGGTAATAGATAAATTAAAAGTTATTATATTCGTATATTTGACTATTTTTCTTAAATGGCATATTGTTAATATTTACACTGTTTTAATTGTTCCAATTGTGTTACCTGAAGAAGGCTGGAGACTACAACGGCCAAAGAGTTGTAAATATAAAAATAAAGATGAGGACAAAAGTCGCAACAATTTAAACAGTATAAACGCTTATATTTGCATCTTTGTATAGAGCAAATCATTTGAAATGATCTGCTTCAAGAAAACTGTAAACTGGTATTATATCCTGCAAAACAGTGGGTTTCTACACTGCAACTAAATAAAACAATTTATATCAATTTGTTGAAAAAGAAATCAGAGAAAACCGCATGTAACAATGCCGCTTTTTCATTCTGATTTTTATGACTTTCCGCGTATCTCGCTTCCCATAACATGGAAACAGCAGACGATTTCTAATCCTTTTGCGTGCCTACTAAACAAAATTACCATTTCAGAAAGATACGCCGAAAAATTCCAGTTAAACACCTGCAGGATTCTTTAGCTTTTGAATTGCTAATTCATTTGGCTCTGTGGCAAACAATAGAATAGTTTGCGCGTCTATCTTGAAGTGATTGGTGGAACTGGAACTTGTTAGAATGGGAATTTGTGTCTGGTTCTCTCTGGCAAGAAAAACAATCGTGATTTCTGCGTTGAAAGTAACTTTTGTTTAAATATTATTTATGTGGAAATACAAATTTATCAAAGAACAATTAACACAGATTTCATCCTCTATATTATACTTGTTAACATGTTTAGATAGTCGTGTCTAATTGGATAAAACCTTGGTAAACGTTATTTATAATTGCCACGACATTATATTGCAAAATATAATTTTCACAAAATCTCGGAAAATAACATTTAGGAACTGTTTACACTATTTGCATTGTTCGGACTGTTGTCTTCAAAACTTCATACACTTATGCCTCCAAGGACACAGGTACAAGGTAAATAAATTTGTTCTTTGAAGTATTCAAAAACTGATTTAACACAAAGGGTGGTGAGTTCCATACACAGCAGAGCGAAACAGAAAATTAACTAAAATTGAGATCTCCAGAAAAGCATGGCACGTGGTAATACAACAATCAGCTAAATAAGTCTAGGAATTAAATTGCTGTGTTTGAAGTTTCAACATATATCACCTGAAGAAGTACGGAGCATACAAAAACAGAAACATCGTGGATGTGACAATAAAGATGAGAAAAACAGTCCGAACAATGTAAATAATTCCAATTTTATGAAGTTCTACGTAAGTGATTTTAATAAATACAGATGAGTGTTTGTTTTATATGTTCTTCATCATTTACATGGGAGTAATCTGAACATACAAATAATAGAAAACCTGCTTAAAAGATCTAAGTTTCTATTTGTTTGTTATGGGCATCAGTCAATTAAGTGCCATAGGTCATATACGCTTAGGCGCTCATGTCTCCAAAGGGACATGGCTGGCTTTGTAGGAGATTATCCCGCAATAGGTTGCCATTAATTTTTGCGGTAGACTACCTTCCATACAAGGCTATAGAACCCAATCTGTCCTGTTGCTTAACCCGTAATTGCAAAGACGTATTCATACCTTTCCCGAAGGTAATAGCGCGTAAGTAAATTCAAGTAATTCAAAAGGAATTCGAAATCAGCTCCTGAATTTTTGTTCCAAGTCGGTATCCACTGCAACACATCCGTTATGGGATTCTTCATCAGAAAGGCCAAAAGACATCTATGAAACAGTTATGAAACACTTTTATTAAATATTGTTGATAGAATTTTAAATTTTTAGAGAAAATATATTCGGAACGTACTGAATGTATTTTCCCTCATATTTTAGGATATTACAATGATATTGCCATGAACTGAATAAATAATAATTTGAAGGTTTTACATCTAGTAAAGTGTTTTAACAGATGGGACACCGATATTTTTATGTTTATTGAAACAACAAAAGAATAATGAAAGTTAAACACACTACGAAGGGCATTGAATGCTGGAAAATTTCTTCACAGATGATGAGGATCCCATAAAATTTTCTGGTTCTACAGATGCGTTTTTGGACTTAGAATAAAACGACGAAGTAAATTCTAACGAAAATGACACGAGAAAGGAAACTTATGATTAGATATCAGAAATTGAGAGCTAGCATCTCTTCGAAACATGAAGAAAGAGAGCTGCAAGACTATGACTCTCAATGTGAAATCAAGATTGACAAAGGTAAACAGTAAGTACCCTACATAACAAGCTTGTATATATGAAAGAGGCAATAGGGTGTATAGTAAAAACATAAACATTACTAAGGGCAAGAAGGAGACGATGTTGTGGAGAGCCGAGATCGTCCACGTCTTGAAAGAACAGCCTATATAGAAAAACAATAACAGGGATATATGTCTATATTTCTGAAATGAAGTGTTGTAACTATTTACGTCGTTCGGATAATTTTCCTCGTTTTTATTGCTATATTCACGATCTTTCAATCGTTGAACGCACCGGTCTTGTTCAGGTAATACACTAAAGCTATTAGTTCGACATATATAATCTGATGAAAATCGGAATATATAACGGCTGAAACATTTGAATTTGGGTATAAAGAACAGGACAATGTTCCGAACGATATAAACAATAAATAACAGAGAAGCTGTGTTATCTCTTCTTTTATTTATGGGTTAATTTATTGAGACATTATAATGTCATTCTTACAATTAACCTACTTTATACGAAAGAAACCGGTACATCTTAACCAAATTCTTCAATATTGATTAATTTTCGACGTGAAAGTTATGGACCTTCAATCTAAGAGCAGGTTGTAGCCGACTGCTCAGCAAGATTTTTAAAAAATTATAATTTTTCAACCTACTGAAGGTAGGATCACCACTGGTTCGCCGTGGGATACATTGAGAGAAAAATGTACAGGGATGTCAAAGAAAGTATAACGGAAGTGATATGTCCCGGAAAGATATATATATATATATAAATGTGTGTGTGTGTGTGTGTCATTCGAGGTAGTTAAGTGTTTAAGGCAAATGTAACCGGGTAGAACAATGTAGTTTGTAAAAGTAATGGACGGTACTCGTCCTATACAGTATCCTGTAGGCGTAGTCAATAGTAGTAGACCAGTAGCGGTAGACCTCTAGTGGTAGACCAATAGACCTGTAGGGGTTAATCTCTAATGGAAGATCGCTGGGCGTCCTCACCTTAGTCTCTATTCATGGCTCACATCAGCCAATTCCAGTGAGGGGGAACCAAGGTGTAAATATATTCATTAACTATTCATTAAATCAGGAAGAATGAGAATCAAGGAGATAAATGATGAGTTAAATGATAAAAATGTGTTTTTGAATAGAAAGCCCGATGGTAATAACTATATTAATATTAGTTGTTTCCTTATTAGGAAACAGTTAGCTCTCGTTGACTGAGCAGCTTGTAGTGATATAAGTAGAAACTTATTAAAACTTACTCTAAATATTATTCCAGAAAAAAATTTTTCTCAAGTTTGGTTGCTGTTATCGCTCTTTTCACTATTGATGGATGTTTCTTTCCTAACTTTTTTTTTATGTAATGCTTAATGTCAACATTAAATCATTATTTTCTTTTCGAGTTACATTTAATATCATTTAAGATGTTGAAGCTGTTGAAATTCCTCAAGTATAGCGGTTTCGTTTATTTGGTACAGATTGTTTTTTGTCATTCTGAAGCGCCAGTCTACAAGTTTTAAAGAGGTGTGCTTGTTTCAAAGATTTGCGGGAATCACTCGCGCAAAACCGTTAGTGTGGAAAAGCAGCTGACAGATTAAATAACACTAAATGATCGCTGTTTATTTCTGTGTTTTCGGCAAATGATTACATCGATCATTACATGTGAATTTGATATTTATTACGGACGGTCAATGATTTGGAAATGAAATTAGAAAGCGATTGTTGAATTCTAGTTCATTACGTAAAATTTCGCGAAAATAACATTAAGGAAGATATTAGTCTGTCTAACTCCGAGCTATAGATTAAATAAAAAACAGATTAATCACTTTAGCTTTGGTAGACCACATTCTAGTAGAGCGACAACTCTGAATCAAAATAAGCTTGATGTGCAGATTTGTTTGAAATATATCTACGGTGATGCGATAAAAACACTCATCCGCTAGAAGCCTATCTGAAAGTGTTTAGTCAGTTATCTAGCGCTGGCTGAGTTTGATTCTAAATTTTTTACAGCCGAACGTGTTTTTTTTTTGTTTTTTTTTTTGTCGTATCTAATAATGCAGTGTTACTTTTCGAGCAACCCTGCTTCTTACTTGTTTTCCTCACGTTTCAACAATAGCAGACCATTTTTTAAATATATCTTTCCTTTGGCAATCTTTTTGTCGTGTCTGCCATTCTTTGCTGAAATCCTTGCGCCGTGACAGAAAGCAGATGGAAACAATATACACGTCGAGGACAAAGAAAGCATTTGCTTCAACATTCTCTGTAGGCTACCAAATGCTAACATCACTTGAGAAAAGTCGCTGCAAGGTTGCGATAAACACTGTTGCGATGTGAATGCAAATCCGAAATAATCACTGCCCATATATTAACAATAACAGCCTGTTAGTTAAGTGCCATACCTGACACACGTTTGGACGATCATGTCTAGCTGGGCAAAAGATTTTCTTGAATTAGGTTTTCATTACTTTATGTGGTAAATCGGTTGCCAGGCAAGGCTAAAGAACCCAATCAGTCCTGTTATTTATCCCATAACGGGAGGGAAGAGACGGTTTATTAAGTGTATTTACGCGTAGGTGAATGCAAGGAATTTAACTGGAATTCGAACTCAGCTCCTCGATTTCTCGGTCCAAGCCTATACCCACTGGACCACAACTCACATTAACAACATGTTCCAAAACTAAATGATATGCTTGTTAGAGTACAGTGAACTTTGAATTGCTCATTTATTATTGCATATAGATTAGTGGACAGAATCATTCACCCCTCTCACTTTTATGAATAGAGATAAATAGATAATAATTCATTGATGCATGTTTCATTAAATAAAATAGACATTTTTTGTCAATTTATTTTATGTAAATTCTTTTCATATCATCTAATAAGCTTAATAGCATTATCGTTCAAAAAAGAAAGAAAATCACAATATTGCTGCATGTTTATTTTATTTAATCCTTTCTGAGCTTTCGTCATATATCAGGCATTATCAAAAATGACAATTATATTGAGTGTATTAAAGAGTTCACGGACGAACGATAGTTTGTTTGCATGGAAGATTTTCAAAGCAACGGCGAACACGTGCGTGCGTGCGTGCGTGCTGGAAGTGAAAATCGCACGACGGCTTGTGACGTCACAAATGACCACGCGAGAGTGGGGACGAGAGTTTTAAGTATGGAAAGCCATTGGAAAAACCAATCGTCTCTGTTGTCTATTATAGGTATTTAAGTAATACTTCATATATACATGGAAACTTCTTTTGCGTTTAATAACGAATGAAATTATAATGGCTTTGAAAACATGTGCAGTGATCTCTTCAACGATTATTTTTATTTTAATGTCAAACAATAATCCAAAAATACAACAAAAGAATTAACATAAAACAAAAGTATAGAATCTTTTGCCTCAGTAATTTATTGTGTAGCTTTTATTTTTTTATTATTACCTTTATTCGTTTTTCATAGTTTCTTACAAGAACGCTAATAGATAATTGTTTCTATACTTTCTTAGCAATAGTATATCAAATTTCGAAGGTCTTTTTTCTCTACTCTTTGTTCAAAATGCCCATATATTTTCAATTTACGGTTAAAACTAGGCTGGGTACGCCAATACTTTAGGTTTGCTCTTTTCTATATATCGTGTAACCATTCGTGCAGTGAGTTCGAACGTCCAGTGAAGCCTCAAAGACAACTTTCGGGAATTTTATTTAATATTATGCTTAACATATCTAAATATTCCTCTGTATTTATGATATCATGTACTATGATACTCTGTACTCGCACTAGTTCTTCTGGTCTAGAAGAAGCAAAAGATCCCCGAGCAGAATTTTCCTACATTGGTGCTTAACTGTAGGGGAGGTATGTTTTCGCTCGTGAGCTTCATTCAATTTTCTCCATACATAACGCGAGTTCATATATCCAAATGGTTATACTTTGGTTTCATATGACCGTAAAACAGTTACAATATTTACTGTCATGTTCTAGATCAGAGATTTTTAAACATTGTTTGCGGACCACAGGGTATCCACAAAGATAAGATAAGGGGTCCGTGGAATTCAAAGTATAAATTTTCAATGTCTGGATATTTATTTTTACTTATTAATGTTATCAAATGACAAAAGCTTGCACTGCCGCCCATTACATGTCAACGTTATTTATACAAAAAAATATTTTATACGTGCTAGAGCTTGATGTTCAAATTATTTTTTTTAGGGTGAAAGTGTGACCCATGGATGATTTTTTTTAATAAAGGGGTCCGTAAGTCATCTGCTCTAGATGCCTTCTAGCATAAGCCAATTCGCATATTACGTGTCTCCATTTATCAAAAGACAAGCACTTTGTCTTGCTCGATGAAAACATCTACTAACTGTCTTCCTCGATACATTCAACTCTGATGTATTTACATCATTGTCAATGTCCTTTGTTGTCAAGTGAGAATTCTTAGGACATCTATAACAATGTTGTTTTTCTATTATCTCAAAAAGTAACAGTTTTTTGCCAATGTTTTATTTATTCTCAACACAGTGAGTTTTGTTTTATTTCATGATAATACTACGAATTGTCGATCTAGGTTTAAGTAAAGCCTTGGAATATATCTATTACCTACTTTGTATGCATCAACTATCTTTATTTAGGTTTTCTTGATAAGTTTAGCCGTCTTCGCCAGGGTTGCAGAACGTATGGGTTATCATGGTACGTGATATTCATATATTGTCTTCTTCATTACCTTTCAGAAAGTTATAGAAATAAGTCAATGTTTTTTTCAATTTCAAAGAGTGTTTCTATTAACCGTCAAATTAAGAAAAGCATTGCAATTGACATATAGCAACATTATTTCATAATTTCCGTAAGTGGCTCAAATAAGTTTGTACTGCAGTAATTTATAGAAAATCAGATAAGTATGAATCAAATAGATCGGAATTTCCACAAATTTCCCGAAGTGTTCAAAACTAAATTCAGTATATACATGCAAATATTTCCATTTCTTTGGTAAATATGCAAATATTCAGTGTGGGGAATAATTCTGTCCGCAACTTTATATATATTTCAAATGAAAAGTTTGAACAACTGGAACATTAAATCAAAACTAAATAGAAATTAGAACCAACCAGAATGTCGTCATTTCTCAACTTCTCTTCTTGAAACATGTTTTTCATTATCTTTCTCATTTTCTCTTAGTAACCCTTTGCTTTTTGGTGCCATTATCATGATGTCTTTCTTTATCCTAATGAGAAATGACTCCTTTTACATTTACCAAAATAAGTAGTTATTTTTAACACAAATTTGAAAGCAGTTGTCATATAACCTTTCAGATTTTTAGCAGTTTTTTTCTGTCAAAATAATCAGTTTCTTTTTCACGGTGGCAAGCAGAGTGTCTTTATCGACGTGGAAATGGACTAACATCATCTTGACAGAATCTGCCAAATCATCACTTTTACATTCCGAAGAAATGGAGGACGGTGCAAATCAACTATCTAAATATTTTTGGCCTCAGTTCTGACGTTTATTCTTTTCTGAAATTCTTAATGTAAAATACGGCAAAAATGCAACACTTCATCCTCCATCTTAAAGGCATTCATTTGTTTACAAACATCAACATTCAGCAAAATCATACTTGCAAATGACCGATGCAAGTTTTCAATTTAGTACACACTAGAAATCTGCAAACAAAATTCCAGTGTCAACTTGCGCTTATTTTATATGAACAATTGAAATCGAGCAGGTACTTTTGTCAATGACCTGATACTTTTATATTATTTTAAGGCCCTGTTCTTTTGAATAAATAGTGTTTTAAGAGATGGTGAGCAGAAAAATAAAAGAACTACTATCTGAAAATTTGAGTTGAATATACTCTTGATTTCTCCGTGTTATATTTAGAATCTTAAAACTACTCCCAACAACTGCGAAGAAATTACAAAAGCAGACGTGAAAATGTTTCGGGTGACAGCAACACAGCAGAGAGCGAGAAATTAAAAAAATTACCTTAAAAAAAGAAATAGTGTCATTACATATAGAAAACAGTAATGTGTTATCGGTCATCAGAGTTTTATATTGTGAATGTTAACAGGAATGTCGTTGTAGATGTCTAAAAAATGGTAGAAGTGAAATATATTATAAAAAGGCAATACTGCTACTCACCATCTGATTATGTAAAGTGAACATTATATATCAATTCAATTGTTCCTTGGAAGAATGTATCTCCGACAAAAAAAAAGACATATATATTAGATTTACAGCCACTATATTAAAAAGACGTATTATATTAAATCTTTCTGACCACTCGTCCATTACTACACATCCACAACAACGTTCCTGTGTACATTCACAATATAAAAAGTAATAATCAATAACACAGATATCCTACACTATAAAAAACCTAAGGAAAATACAGAGCCTCGAAGTAATATTCATTATTAAAACCTTAAGCAGTCAAGTAATAAAATCAGCTAAGAATGCTGTAGTAATGTTCTAAAACGTTTTTAGAAAGGCCGGTTTTTTCATGCTTTAGCACATGCATGACCGTGATATTACAACAGAAATATAAAAAAATTCCATTGTTGATTTTTTCACGTTCTAATAAACATTAAGCAATTTGTCAACCGTTACATATGAAGCAAGAAGAAAATTTGGTGTAATTCTTAACAACACATTTTTGCGTTTTTTGTTGTTTTCACAACTGACATCCCTTAAGATGATCTCGAAAAGAGATAGAAAATACTTGGGAATAACGAGAAATAAATGACAAAATTATCTTTCAAAGTTACAGTTCATTTATTACATCTTTCAATTATAATACGCGAAGGATTATCCTCATGAATAGATTTTATTAAAAATAAGTTAAAAAATTGAGATTTTTACAGATATTTAAGGGTATGGAGGAGTCTATAATGGCAAAAATTAGTGATTTCATAATGTTGATTCAATAAGTCAGTTTGGGGGAATTTTAATATATGGATTTTTTTCTTGTAACTAAAGGAAACATTTCATACAACAATTTACATATTTTAGCTTTAGTTAATATTTTCCATTTAACTGTAGGAGTTTTATTTGCATCTTTCAATTTCCAGTATATTTAGAGTGAAAATTAGAAATACAATATAATTATTAATTGAAAAATAAGTTATGCTGGTAAAATCGAGACTTGAAATTATTTTTAGTACATCCGATATAATGTGTGGTAAGATTAAAATTTTCAGTAGTTGAGATAGTAGCTTGGGATACATTGGAATCTGTAAATCATTTATGTTTCAAAGGGCATAGGTTAGGGTTATGACAATTGCAGGGGTAGTGTTATTGTCATTATTTATAGTAAGTTTGTTATAATTAATAGCATAATTTTAGAATTTTAATATTGTGTTTTTTCATTATCTTACCAAGCTTATCAATGCAGCTATAACTAAATTTCTGTGTTTTTTATTAAAACTTTTGTTAAATGTATTATTAGTTGGGAGGCGTTTTTGAAATAGATTAAAGAATTTAGGCCTAACCGGGTAGTAAAATATGGTTAAATGGTGATGCCTACCAAAGTAATTTCTTATTTCAATTATGTTATGTTATTATGACTAAATTGTTTATTATATTTAATATCCTAGCGATTATAGTCGCTGTTTTAAACCGTATTATAGTATTGTCTCTGCTAATAAAAATGTCTTCAGTGGAGGTATTATTGTTAATTTTGGTATATGTTTAATAATAGATGGCGGGTGATCTGATTTAGGATGTATGTAGATATGATTAGCATTATATTTTACATATGGTGAGTTAGTATTATTAATTATGTCAAGTGTAACATCTAGAAAGTCAACTTTTTTCAGGTTGGTATTTACTGTTACTTTAATATTAAAGTCATTCCGTATTTTATGTATGTATTTACGGATTTTATCTACTTTTGAGTTGTGTATATATATATATATATATATAGGGAAAATTAAAATGTTGTATTTTCTGACAGTATTTGTTTACTTTTTTATACATTTTTTTAAAAAAATACATTTTTAAACT
>JBBBDQ010001885.1:1265000-1330000 GCA_037127315.1 Ascarosepion bandense
AGTATTAACTTTGTCAACATTGGATTTATTGGCACGTTCTGGATATTGGCCATGCAGAGGTTTGTCTTGCCAGCGCTTTTTCATCTGTTCAAGAGCTTTATCTTTGGCTTTCATTTTCATATTTTATGCCGCAATAGTTGGTTCTTGGCTTCTGCTTTGCTTTTCTACAGAATCTACTAACTGTAAATCTTGTTTGTATTTACTGCCTTCTTTTATTATTGAATATTTTTTCTTTCTTTCTTCATGTTGCCTTACTAATTGTATCATCCAATCCTTTGTTGTTTCTATGTATGTTAGTAAGCCAATAGTTTGTTGTCTTGTATGACAATTCCAGCTGAATAAGACCTCTTCCACCTTATTTACGGGGTATGTATAGACGGTCTACATCAGCCTTTGGATGATGCATCTTATGCTTAGAAAGAAGCTTTCTTGTTTTAGAATCCATTCGCCTGATGTCGTTTAGAGTCCAGTTTAAGATGTTGAAGCTATATTGGACAACTGGGATTGCAAGGCTATTATTGGCCATAATTCTGTTCTGAGAATTCAATTCAGTCTTTAATATCATTCGTAGCCTTCTATAGTATTCTTTACGCACTATTTCTTTCATTTTTTATGGTGAATGTTTTCACTCTCATTTACACCTAGGTATTTATTAGCTTCTTCTGGTTTCAATTCTTTTATTGTTACAGCAGGGTCTAAGCTAATTGAGGATGTTTCTTGTATTGATCCACGTAAAACTGTAGCTTTAGCACATTTATTCAAATTGAATTTCATTCCAATGTCTCCGCTGAAGCATTTTACAGTTTGCAGAAGACCTTCCAGCTCATTATCATTCTTAGCATATAACTTTAAGTCATCCATGTAAAATAGATGGCTTATTTTCTTTTGGCCTATTTTATAACCACATTCTGTCTTATTAAGTTGACTGGTTAGTGCTATTAATGATATGCAGAATAGTAATGGAGACAAGGAATCACCTTGAAATATACCTCTTTTGATGTTTATTTCATCAGACTTATAGGTTTCATTTATATGATTGAGGTAAAGGGTTGTTTTCCATATAGACATGCACTGTTTGATGAAATTGATGATGACGGATGATATCTTGTATATATTTAAAGTCTTTAAAATCCAGGAATGTGGCACACTATCGAATGCCTTACGATAATCTATCCAGGCAGTACTAAGATTTTTCTTTGTACTGTCGCAGTACAGGATCAGTTTGTTAATAAGCAATTGGTCTTTACATCCATAACAGCCACGTTTGCACCCTTTTTGTTCAAGCGGTATCATGTCATTTCTTTCTAAGAATAAATATGTCTGTTTTGTTAAAATAGATGTTAATAGTTTATATGTTGTCGGAAGACATGTAATTGGTCTGTAGTTTTTCGGGTTGTTTGTGTCACCATTCTTGGGTAGAAGAAATGTAATTCCTTTTGTCATCCATGCAGGAATTTTAGTGGGATCGTCAACCATTTCTTGAAGTCCTTTGGCTAGTTTTTATGTGCTGTATTTAAATAATATAGCCAAAAGTTAGGAATTTTATATATACCTGGGAATTTCTAATTGTGTGCTTTTTTATTGCAAATTTGACATCCTCTTCTGTAATTCCAGCCCATGTCTGTTCTGGTTTATTTTTCATTCGTTCTATCTCTTGTGCAATCCAATCTATTTCCTTGCTATGTTCTTTATGGCAAGCCCATATCTTTTCTCAGAACTGTGTAACTTCTTCCATTCTGTGGGGGGGGGGGGGGACTGTCACTTCAATTCTTTTTTTACCTATTTCCCTATAAAATCTCTTTGTATCGGTTTGAAAATTATTATTATTATTTTTATTATTATTATTATTCGCGGAAAGGCATATTGTTATGACATTATTTTTCTTTCTCCAAATTATTAAATTAAATGAGAGATGCGCTAATTAAATAAAGCCATTTTTTATTTGGATAAGAATGATCTATAAGAGAAAATTATCATCCTCTGCAAAGTGTTTCAAGAAATAGAACCTAAAATAAACGTTATCTAATTAAAGGCTACGATATGGAATTGGAATGTAACCGTGATGTCATCTATCAAAAATCCGTTCAAAAACCAGTACGGTGAATTACTAAATACTAATCGTTTCCAATACCTTAGTGTGTAGATTAGTTATATTAAATTTAATTTAGTAGAAAAGGAAATTGTATAAGGAACAAGCAGCATTAGAATTAATTTCACCTAAAGCCGCAAATTTCTACAAACCCCTGAAGAATAACTAACTGGAGTCATGTTCTTAAACTGCCTCTTTAGATAGAAATGTTCATATGGATGGCAATAAAAAGCTCTATAAAAAGCTCAATGCTTGAAATAAATTTACCATGTAAAGCCTATAGGCCGACTTGGCTGACCGCCTGCAGTCACTCTCTCACCGGCGTGACGTGGCTTCCCTGTGACTCTTCTATAAATACTTTCATGGCTTCTGCTCTGACGAACTTAAATCACTGGTGCCCCCCAGATATGAATTTGCGCGAGATACTAGATTGGCAATTAGGTCCCACCCGTTTACAGTGAAACCGATGAAATATAACCGCAATTTCTACTCCAACAGCTTCTTTCCTCGCATTTCCCGCCTGTGGAATTCCCTACCGCATGCTTGCTTCCTCGACGGCTACAACCTACAGGAGTTTCAATGTAGGGTCAATAGACACCTCCTAACACACCCACATTCTCCAACTCTCTCCCTATGTACATCCTAAGTCGTCTATCACCCTCCTTCTGACATTTCCTATACCCAATCGCTCTATGTAACCCCTGCGCTATAGTGGCAGTGGAATGCCTTGCTTGGGGTGACACGATTAAAAAAAAGTCTCGGCGAAGAATATACATCTTACAAACTGTTCCAAAAAACAGAAACTGCTTTACTTGAGGCATTTTTTCAACAGCAACCACTAAAATGGATATCACATGTCACTCAAAGATAAAAATAATGAATTAATCACAGTTTAGGCGTTCCACAGTACTCAAACAATCGTTTGAGTAGGAACCTTCTTCAATAGCAGATTGAACTATAACAGGTACGGAATCTGAATGAGCTAACTTCCTGAAAATTAATATTATTTTTTTTTCATAAATTTCAACCAATAGTCGTACTGGTTGCACGGGCTGTAAATGTCAAATATGAGTAAACAACCAATTTTACCTTTACTAAAGGAAGAACTTTTTTTTTTAAATAATTTATTTATCGCTTCAAGGCATCAACAAAAGTTTAAACATCACATAAAATATTAAGCCGTTTGAAAAATATTGACCGATTTTAGAACTATTATTCCTGAATGAATGCACGTAAACAATGTTTAAATCAGTCATTATAAGAACACTAAACATTTCTACATTTCTACCATCGAGTGTCATGGTAATTCATTCTTTTGCAATAAAATTCTTAAAAGTCTAGAATCAAAGATATTCTGCAACTGAAGCGAATTTGGCATAAAAAATATTGTCACGATACTTTTAAAAATGGTAGTCATTTGTCGAGATATTCAGAGGAATATGGTAAATGTGACACAGTCTGGTATCTGGAAATTGAGCTTCTCTATAGTTAACCTGGCAACATATGGCCATTTTCGTGAAGCAGCATTGGGCCTCGTCGATTAGCCAGTGACGGTTGCATTTTGCTAAACTAAATGTGCATTTTATGCAGTTGCTAGCAGCTGTACACGGGTTAGGCACCAGAAATCTGTAATCGATAAGACTCGTGGCGGACCACCGTAATTTTCTGTTCGCTCATTTTCGGCTTTAGAAAATGTTTAAGTTCTTCGTCATGATCGATCTACTGAGCCGATCATTTCCGATTGTTATAAAGGATCCATTTCTCATCAGAAGTCCCTATACGTGCAATAAAAGTGTCATTCGAATTTCACCGAACACACAATGCCGAACTGTTTGACCTTCATTGAATTCATGTGGAATCGATTTCTTCCCCATGTCAATTTTCTTGAGATGTTGAAATGCTGAAGCTGTTTAAACGAGACATTTGTCCGACATATTGAATAGGTTTTGTTTTACTAGTTTTCTCAAATATTAATTGACAATTGCAGATGAGTGTCCTTTACGACTTTCATCTTCAAAACTGTTTTCCCCACTGAGGAACTTCAGAAACCAACGCCCTACTCTACGCGTTTTTTGTTGTTGTTGATGTTGTTGTTTTTTTTATCATTTCACCCCAAAGAATGTGGTATCGCCAATGGTGCGCAGAGGCTACATGAGAGAAAAGTGAACGTTTAAGCTGGAAGAGGGCGAGGAGAAAGACGAACCGGTTAAAGAGGGTGTCAAAGAAGGGGTAAGAGAAGAATGTAAATATAGAAGTGAAGACAGTTGCGACGGTAGAGTGAGAAATTAAAGGAACAAGATACATGGGGTGGTGGGGAAAGGACGAGATAAAAACTGGATTCAAATGGATAAGAGATGGGCATTGACATTGCATTTAAATTCTTAGAGATTGTAGTTCCACAGGTGGGAAGTGAGAGAAACGAAGCTATTGAACTCTAGTCCAAAAGCTTTGTTTCTGTGGTGGCTGCATTTGGTTGATTTAACTGTAAAAGATGGGACCTTTTTGCCAGTCTGGTTGCTCGAGTAAATTCTTGTGGAGGGGGCATCAGTGAACTAAGCTCGTCGGAGCAGAAGCAATAAAAATATTTATAGAATAGACAGAGGGAAGCCACGTCCTGTCGGCGAGCAAGTTGCTTGAGTCGAGCTGCCAGGTCGGGACTGATCACATTACAGATTCTCTTTTGAGGCCTTTCGAAAAACACGAGATGAACAGTAGGGACCAGATATGATGACAGTATTTATTGCACTGTCAGAGATCTTTCACTCTTTCCGTTGTTGGTGTCGGCGGCAGTTTGAAAAGTTTTATCTCGTACATAAGAGTAAAGGCATCTCTTCTTGTTTAATGTTAAAGATGTTGGTTATATAATGATTTAAGTTAAATTCTAAAAGCCCAAAGAGATAGCGGAAAATTCTATGCAATGTATTAAGAAATAGAAAAATGTCGCTAGAAAAAAGACTGCTGAATTGTAATGTAATATCAGTACTCTTATATGGCAGTGAATGTTAAGCAATCTCTTCAAAAATTGAAGAAGCTTGAAACAACAGATCTAACTTTCTACAGAAGCCTACTAACGCTACCATGAAGCGAATATATTAGCAACGAAGAGTTTTTGGAGAAAATAGCAAAAACATATCACTTATACTTAACATCACAAAAAGACAGTTGAATTTTCCCGTAGGGTATAATCTGGACAGAAGGTTTGAATACTTACAGGTCATTGAAAACAAGAGGGACAGACAGAAAGAAGTTTTAACACAGTGAGCGACCTTAAGTAAATAGCAATTAATCGTTTTGGTAAAGATCTTTGGCAAACGCCTATCTGTGAAGACGCAAAAAATGGCGTTGAGTCGTGTGCAGAAATGTCTGTTGCATCTATTAACACTTGGGCTTTCACCATTAGCTGCAGTACAGCTTGACATACACAAAAAAAAGGAATCTTTTAACAGGTCTAGATCAAGCCTGTCAGCACTCCGATTTCAATTCAAGTGTCAGGAAAAGAAGCAGTTGGCAGGACTCGTTTTGCTATTGTCAGACAATAGGTGACCTATGAAGACATTCCTTTGGCAAATTCGTTCCAGAAATTGCATTCCGCCAACCTAGATGCGAAATTTGAGTATTGACTAATGTTGGAAATTATACAAATGTAACGAGTCCCCTCATTGGATTATGAATCCAACACATTGTTTAAGACAATCCTGCTGATTGGCTGAGTGGGCCGACCTCGTTTCGAACCTTTGGCGGGCTTAGCACAGAAGGGAAGATTTCCGGCCTCTTTGGTTAGCCGGCTTCGACAGAGCACGGTCGCATTTTAGTACCGCTCCTTCTTATATGTTGCCGCGGGGCCTACAGTGGGCGCCCTCATGTCTCTATTTCCAGAGACAGTTGTACCTATATCTAGGTAAATTTATTAGGCAAATGCCTTATCATTTTATTCAGAGAGACTTTCTCCAAATCCTTCGTACCCTTGGAGGTATCCCTTTTTGGCTATTGCCTTACTTGTAGAGAAAACTTCTCTAAGAATTCTTCAAGACGAGGCCGAATCGACCTTCTTTCGACCGAATTGGAAACGGCTGTAGAAACCAGACCTCAGAAGAAATATTCCTGAACGTCGCGGAATTTTCAGCTCCATACCTTCCAAGACGAGGCCGAACTCACTCAAGTCTCCAGAAGGAAGCCAACTACCGTCTCGAAAAGAGACTATATACCAAGCTGAGCAGAAGCTGCAAAAATCAACCTTTTTGCAAGACTAATAAACTTGTTGTTAAACCCCAGGTATGTCTTGTTATAGTTGTTGATTTCCACCCACTGCTCGAGCTCTGAGCTATGTGGGAATAATTTCTCACATAGCTTTTATTGCAAAAAGGAGTCGATTTGTATTTTAACGTTTAAATAGCTTTTATTGCAAAATAACTTTTCATTCTAAATTGTTTCGGCAATAATTTGTATGCATTTCTAATGCTTGAGCGAGTTGTCATTATCACTCGTAAAAATTAATAATTTTCCCTTCCAGAATTATTATTTGTATTATGTGTGATTTTTTTTTTGCTATATCCGTTAGCTATATATTGAATTGGTGCTTCTTGTCTGCTACCTAAAAAAAAATGTTCCCTCCCTAATTATTAGTTATCGTTTGTCAAATTTGTTAGAGAGGGGGAAGTTACCTCCCTTTGACTGGCTAAGCCTTAACAATTCCTCTTTTTTCTCTCTTCGCATTGTATCGTGCCTTTGGCCGTTCTTTGAATTAAAATTGTCACCGTTCTTTGGGTATTGTTTCGCATCTTATCCTAGTATCCTTACGGGCGACATCATGGCGGCCTTAAAGGAATTAACCAATAAAATCGAAACAAAAAAATTTCGGATTCAATGTACAGTGAACTGGCTTAAGGATAATAATTCCTCTCTGTCGACCATTGAGGCAAGAGAGAAAGATGTCCTAAATTGGCTGAAGGATTTGGACAATTTATTTGACCAGATTATTTTAAAGTCTCCTGAAGAGGAGCGGTTGTCATTTTGCAATGACTCTGAAAAATTTTCTTCTTGTGTTAGGGAAACATTATTTGAGTTAAAATCTGGTCGAGAGAGCGGCAAAAATATAAAACCTGTCTCTCTTCAACATTTAAAATTAGAATTGGAGTGCCCTAACTTCTGCGGGTCTACTTCGGCCGATAAATTCGAATTTCGGACATTTCTCAGAAGGTTCGAATTCTGCACAGCCAACTTGGGAAATGCTGACAAGATGTTAATTCTCAAGTCGAAGTTGAAGGGGAAAGCCTTTGATTTAATTTCTAATTTGGATGTTTCCTCCGAGAACTACACATTTGCATTGGATAGCTTAAAACAAAAATTCCTGAATCCTTCCCTTATTAAGGACCGAATTTTTGAGGTAATAATTCCACTACCGGTACAAATTACCAAATTGGATGAGCTTAAAACTTGTGTAGAACAAGTAAAGCTTGACTTATCTGAGTTGGACAAGTCCTTTGGAACAGATTTTTTTTCGGAAAATTCCACTTCTGGGTCAGTGGTGGCCCATATTCTGTTCCGAAAATTCCCAGTTAACGTTCGAAGGGAATTAATGTCGCGAACGAAGGAACGTTATCCTTCACTTTTAGCAATTATGTCCAACCTTTTCGACATTATTGAATTTTTGCAAGCGGCGCCTTTAGTTGATAAAAGGCGGGAAAGTGGCCCGCTCAAGCCGCCATTTTCTGCTTCTTCTTCATCTGAGCCTCGACCCAATTTGTCGAGCCATAGAAATTCCAATCCCAAAAAGGGTACGGATTCCTCAAATACCCGGACTAGCGTCAGAGAAGGCAGAAGGTTTTGCAAGTTGTGTGACTTAGCAGACCATACCGTTAAGGACTGCCCGAGATATCCTAGCCACGAATCAAAGGTTCGACGAGCTAAGGACCTACGAATCTGTTCCAGATGTCTGGGTGGTCACTCTGACCAGGACTGTAAGGGAAACCGAGGGTTTCCCTATCCCTGCAATACTTGTGGACTGAAAAACCATTACACGGTTATGTGCCCTAAGGCCTTAGAGTCCTTTGTGGGAAGGACTACACTGTCAGACCTGGAAAATTGTATATTTCCAGTTATTAAAGTGTCCATGAAGGGTGAAGGGCGTCCCGTCTCATTTCACTGTATCTTGAACTCTGGAAGTCAAAAATCGTTTTTCTCTCAGGCTATTTTAAAAAAATTGTGTCCTCGGGAAAAATTAGTACCGAAACCCGTGATAATGCCGGTTAACACCCTCATAGGAACCAGGTCGGTGGACCTTCTTGAACTTAATGTCTCCATTAGATTAGGGTCTCAAAAACCTTTTCCCTTCTCTGCCTTATTTGCGGACAACCTTAACCTCAAGTTTCAAGTGCCGAGATTTGATGAGATTACCTCTAATATAAAGGGGCAGGATTTCGTTTCGGTAATGGCTATGAGGACTTGAACGGTAGAGATCTACATGGCCTTGTCGGTTTGGATTTAATCCAGCAGTTGAAGGATTCGCATTTGGTTGAATGTCTAAATGGGACTGCATGGAGAATTTCTGACGAAATCATTCCCTTCGGCTATGGGCACCATTTTTTGAAGCCGGTATTTAATAGGGAGGATAAGCAAGAGTGCCCTCCCTTTAATCAAATTATTGAATCCTTGCCTAAATGTTCGTCGTTCTTAATCGACAGTGCCTTAAATCCGGTATATTCGTATTCGGATACACTTGGGCCATTTTTCGAGGATTCCTCTGTTGAACGCGGAATTGAACATTTTCTCTCTCTCGAGTCTATTGGAATCGACGAGAGTGAAACTTTATCTTCCTATGATGAAGAAAAAATTGACGACTTCAAGAAATCCATAGTTTTGAAAAATGGTAGATATTATGTGGATCTGCCCTGGGACGGAGATAAATTGTCTCGGGTGGATTCTAATTATGTGCCTTCCCTAAAAATAATGCATAGGGTGGCAGATTCCTTGGAGAAGAAGGGACTCTATGACGAGTATTTACAAGTTTTTAGAGAATATGAGGATTGTGGTATTGTTGAACCCTTTTCAGTTCCTCCTGGGGAGTTTAAGAATTATTGTTGGATTCCTCACCGGCCCTTTATTAAAGAGGGCCTTGGGGTCACTACGAAAATCCGCCCCGTCTTTAATTGTTCGTTGAAACGGCGGTGGGGGGGTGTTTCTATTAACGATGCAGCATATGCTGGAGTTAACTTAACAGCACAGCTACTGGACTTGTTGTTGATTTTTAGAAAGAACTACTATGTTCTTTTAGGAGACCTTTGTAAGGCCTTCCTCCAAATTCGCCTGAGAACTGTTCAGGACAAAAATAGATTTTGTTTTTTTCTCAAGGTAAATGACAAATTGTATACCTACAGGTATAACTCCATCATTTTTGCCTTTAATGCAAGTCCCTTTATTCTGGGTTGCATCCTTAAGTTTCACGTGGAGAGATATGATTCTGATATATCCTCTTCTGTAATCTCCAACAATTTTTATGTTGACAATTTGGTCACCACTAGTTGCGATTCCAAATCTCTTCTTTCTGTGTATAATACTGTTCGTAACAGGTTGAAGGACGCAGGATTCGATCTTCAGTCCTGTAACTCCAACTGTGCGGATTTGCAAAATAAAATGTCAGAGGATGGATCGATTACCTCCCCCCTTCCCTCCTATGAAAAGGTACTGGGGTATCATTATTCCCCTCGACAAGATACAATCAGACTTGCGCCCACTAAGATTAACATTGAGGTAGACACTAAACGTGGGTTTCTGTCTCAGACTTCCAGCATCTATGATCCGCTTTCCTTACTTCTCCCAGTTACTATTCAGGGCAAGACGTTCGTTAGCCAACTATGGAAGAACAACGTGTCCTGGGATCAACAGATCCCTGAAAAATTTACTATTCCTTGGCAAACTCTTGCTAAGGAACTTAATAAATTAAGTGGATTTGAGTTCCCCAGACGTGTGTTGCAGGAGAGCTCCCCGGTGGAATTTATTTGTTTCTGCGACGCATCTAAGCTCGCATACGGGTTTTCTTTATATGCTAAACAAGGAAATCGATGTTCCTTGTTGTTCGCTAAAGCTAAGGTGGCTCCCATTAAGCAGAAAACCCTACCTACCTTGGAACTAATGGCGATCTATCTCGCTCTCAAAGTTGTTCCTAAGATTATTGAAGCCTTAAAGCCTATCAACGTCCTTTCTATTTTCCTTGCGTCAGATGCGCAAGTAGCCTTATCTTGGGTTTTAAATGGGAAGGGGTCTAAAAGAAATATTTTTGTGGAGAATCGTGTCCTGGACATAAAAAAAATGTTGGAGGAGGTTAACCTCAGATTTGGCGTCTCCCCCTTGTTCAAGTATGTCCCTTCGTCGGAAAATCCTGCGGATTTGTTGACTAGAGGCCTTTCTGCCTCCAAGTTTGAACAATTGTTCGATTTTTGGGTATACGGACCCGATTGGCTACAACAACATACCATCGACTGGCCAGTATCTCCATTACCTTGCCTTAATGACACCAACCGGAAGATTGTATCCTGTATGTTAACCGAGGATTCTCGCGCAGGCGAATCCAGTCTTCCTATAAATATTTCTAAATTTTCAACATTGTCTAGAGCGATCAACGTTCTTGAAAAGGTTTTAAGGTTCGGTGATAAGTTGATGCATCGACACACTGATACCTACCATAGAGCCAAATTGTTGCTTTTTTTCTGATATGCAAAGGGAGGCATTTCCCTTTGAGTTGGAATATTTGACTCAACCTTCTGATAAGGTTGTACCTCCAAGAATAACGGCCCTTGGGTTGTTTATTGATAAGGATGGTCTGTTGCGGACTAAAGGACGCATTCAGAATTCCAGTATACACCCCTTCGGAGTCAAATTCCCTATACTTTTGGGTAAACATCACCGCTTAACTGAATTGGTTATTAAAGAGGCTCATTTGAATTGTTGCCACATGGGAACCAATTCAACTCTTTCCAAGTTGAGATTATCTGGGTTTTGGATTCCCCAGGGAAGACAATCGGTTAAGAAAACACTTCGTAGCTGCATTACTTGTAAGAATATTAATTCTTTACCGTATAAAGCTCCTTCGGGTTCTCAACTGCCCACCCACCGGGCAAATTTTGTTCACCCCTTTCAACAAGTGGGTATCGATTTTACCGGCCATTTCTTGGTAAAGTACAAGAATGATGAAATAAAGATGTACATCCTGCTATTTACCTGCATGAGTCTTCGCGCAGTGCATCTGGAGCTTTTGCCTGACATGAGCTCCAGATCCTTCCTGTTAGCCTTCGTCAGATTTACCAATCTTTTTGGCGTTCCCTCTCATGTCTATTCGGACAATGCTAAAACCTTTCTAGCATCCGCCATTATGTTGTCTGAAATTTTCGTTTCCGATGAATTCAGGGAACATTTTAGATCCGCTTCCATTAGTCATCTCACCATTCCCCTTTATTCCGCCTGGCATGGGGGCGCATGGGAGAGAATGATCAAAACCATGAAGCAATGCTTGAAAAAATTAATAGGTAGGAGGAAAATTCAGTATTTTGAATTTTTAACGATAATTTCTGACATGCAGAAAGCGATCAATGATCGACCGCTGACTTATATTACCGCTTCAGAAGGGGGCCTAGACATTTTAACCCCCCAATCACTTTCTACAAACTGGCTACAATCCACGTTTGTTAATTAGTAACTATGGATCGGAAGATTTGTGCCCCGATCCTCCTAGTAGAATAAAACTGGTGCAATCTTTGGAATTAAGACATAAATGTGTCGAAAAATTTAGGAAGATGTGGCACAATGATTATCTGTTGTCCCTGAGAGAGAGAGAGATACGGATTTAAGGGGAGATTGCCCTCTAAAGGTGTCAGTTGGAGAAATTGTATTAATCAAATCTCCTAATAAGACTAGATCCTTTTGGAGTCTAGGTAAGGTGCTTAGACTCATTACCGGGAATGATGGTAAAGTTCGCTCGGCCTGTGTGTGGAGGGACGGATGCGAACAGGTTCATTCCTTAAAACATTTATTTCCCCTGGAATTAAAGGGAGTTTCTGCGTCGTCCCCAGCAACATTTCAGGAAGAGGGCGGTCCTTTCTTCTGTCCTTCTTGTTCCGTTGCAAACGATGGATCTTCTCCCATGGTGTGTTGTGACGCCTGCGACAATTGGTACCACTTTGACTGTGTAGGAGTGGTCCAGCAGGATACTTTGGGAGAGTGGATTTGTCCAAATTGTTCGGATAAAACATCTCACTAGTCTCGTAGGGACTGCAGTCCGATTATCAATTTTAATGATCTAGGTAGAACCAGGTTCATTAGTTATAAACTTTATAGTGGCAGACAGAAGCACGTTCAATTCCCTTGAAAGGAAAATAAAAAATTCTAATTACTTTCGAATAACTGATAGTTAATACAATTATCCCATTCTATGAAAAAAAAAAAGTAATCGATAACCATTACTTTTTCGTTGCTCCTTTGGCAGTGTGTTGGAAATTATACAAATGTAACGAGTCCCCTCATTGGATTATGAATCCAACACATTGTTTAAGACAATCCTGCTGATTGGCTGAGTGGGCCGACCTCGTTTCGAACCTTTGGCGGGCTTAGCACAGAAGGGAAGATTTCCGGCCTCTTTGGTTAGCCGGCTTCGACAGAGCACGGTCGCATTTTAGTACCGCTCCTTCTTATATGTTGCCGCGGGGCCTACAGTGGGCGCCCTCATGTCTCTATTTCCAGAGACAGTTGTACCTATATCTAGGTAAATTTATTAGGCAAATGCCTTATCATTTTATTCAGAGAGACTTTCTCCAAATCCTTCGTACCCTTGGAGGTATCCCTTTTTGGCTATTGCCTTACTTGTAGAGAAAACTTCTCTAAGAATTCTTCAAGACGAGGCCGAATCGACCTTCTTTCGACCGAATTGGAAACGGCTGTAGAAACCAGACCTCAGAAGAAATATTCCTGAACGTCGCGGAATTTGCAGCTCCATACGTAAACTTCACCACCTTCCAAGACGAGGCCGAACTCACTCAAGTCTCCAGAAGGAAGCCAACTACCGTCTCGAAAAGAGACTATATACCAAGCTGAGCAGAAGCTGCAAAAATCAACCTTTTTGCAAGACTAATAAACTTGTTGTTAAACCCCAGGTATGTCTTGTTATAGTTGTTGATTTCCACCCACTGCTTGAGCTCTGAGCTATGTGGGAATAATTTCTCACACTAAGTAACTGAGTCATTGCTAACCTCACGAGTCATGACTCAGATTTATTTTGTTTCCACTCGTTTCCATTCTCAGCCTATTCCTAACATCAAAAAAGAACTAATCTGTTATGTCTTTCCCCTAACTTCAACTCATCCTTGCTTTATTTCACATGTTTTTCTATGGATCATGTCCCTTCACAATATAGGTGATCATGGCCTTCGCCGTCTCGCTATCCCTGGTGGCTCTTAGCACGCTTTCTCCTGTTAACCCACCTAAACCTCGCTAAACCATCCACTTGGTCAATCCTGTCAAATATGTTATCCGCTGCTTTAATCTTTCTACCTGACCTTTGTGTATAAGATTCTCCAAGCCTTCCTTATTTATCACATGTACCAAGAACTTAAGCTGCTTTTTCGTGATGCTCATTATTAAGTTCTTTTTCATTTCAATCTTTTCCAAAACCTCATCATTATTCACATGCTCGATCCATGATATCCACAGCATCCTTCTCTAGGAGCAGATTTATGTTACTTCAAGTTTTTCCTTCATCTTTGATGATATTGTCCAGCATTTGCTGTCATATTGAAGGACGGACATCACATAGCAATCTAGTACTCTCTTATTTGTTTCTAACGAAATTTTCCTGTCTCATATTACTCTGCTTAGCTTCTGGAATGCGTCTTTAGACAAGCCGATTCGCCTTGGATCTCTGTGTCCCACTTTCCCTTTTCTGTTAAGACACTTCCCAAGTACTTATATTTTTATACATGCGTGATTTTAGTATCCCCAACCTGTATTTAATACTTTTGGATCCTCTGTTGCTGATGTCAGTACATTCGGTTTTCTTTTAGATTATTTGTAGTACTTTGTCTCGACTTTCTTCATCTACCTCTTTTAGGAATTCCTGTAGTTTTATTTCCGTGTCGACTATCAGCACTGTAACATCTGCGTATCTTATGTTGTTCAGATTGTGACTGCCAATGACGATTGCTCGCATAACTTCTTAGGTCCTCAGAATAGTATCGCTGTACAAGCGGAATAGATTCTGTGAAAAGTCACATACTTGTATTACGCCCCTTTCTATTGTTGTATATCTCCTGAAGTATTTTCCTGTCCGTATGCAGGCGGTTTGCTGCCAGTAGAGCTTCTTGATTACTCTAATGTCTTTTTCAAATATTTCAAGGTTGCTGAGCATTTCTATCAATTCTTTGTGGCGTACTTTGTCTAACGCCTTGCCATAGTCTACAAATTATAGGTAAACGTCTTTTTCATTTGTATCGCTCTTTCCGATAGGATCATAAACATAAATATCGCATTCTTTGTTCCATTGTCTTTGACGAAACCGCACTGTTCTTGTCTTATCTCAGGTCTGAGTCTGCTTTGTGCTCTATTTATCAGAATTCAGACAATGAGTTTCGTTATGTGGCTCATCAAACTGATTGTTCGGTGGAGTTCGCATTCGATTAGGCCTGGCTTCTTATGCAGAGCTATGAAAATTGATCTGTTTAGGTCATGTTGTATTACACCACTGTTGTAGATTTCATTTATTATCTCCGTAATTTTCTCTATGCTGAAATCTTCTAAGACTGTCAACATGACTATTACAATGCTGTCTGGTCAAGCTCTTTTGTCCCAATTCAGTTTGGCCATTGCAGCTTTCACTTCGGATTTTTGTATTTTCGTTCAGTCGACAATTTTGTTTATTATCGGTTGCTCTCTCTCCTCATAGAAGAAATCTTTCATATATCATTCCCTTCGCTAAAGTATTTCGACTTTCTCTAATATGATTGATTCATCTACAGATCCTGTTCAGAGCATGTTCTTTGTCTTGTCAGCTCCCTTATTTCTTTGTGCATTTCTTCATATTCTTCTTCTTCTTCTTCTTCTATGTGCCCTGTCCTTTCAGGACGGAGGCGATCATGGATCTCCACGTCTCCCTATCCCTTGTGGCTCTTAGTATGTTTGCTCCTGTTGCTCCTGGCAACCCCCGTTCCGTCATCCACCTGATCAGACCCTGCAAATATGTTATCCGCTGCCTTCCTCTGTCTCTCCTTCCTTCTATCTGTCCAGTCAGTATCAGGTTCTCCAGGCTCTCCTTCCTCATTGCATGTCCCAGGAACTTCAGTTGTCTCACCTCAGCATCAATTTCCTTTTTGTTGCCATTCTTTCTAACACTTCGTCGTTGCTTGTATGCTCAGTCCACGATATCCGTAGCTTGCTTAATCTCTCTACTTCGGCACATTTTTTGTTGAGCCATCCCCCTTTAGCCTGTCTGCATTTGGTCCTTATTTTTTTTTTTTTTGTAGTTTCTTGTATTCAGTTCCATGCCAATGCATATTTTTCTGTATCTTTTGCATCATGTCAAGAATCTCTTCAGTCATCCACTCTTTTTTTCTTCTGCGTCTGATTTCCTTTCAGACAATGATGTTTGTTGATGTCACTCGAACTTCTGTAAGCGCGCTCAGTTTCAAACTTCTAAATGTTATTTGTTCTTCGTATTTGTTTTTCACACTATCAGTGTATTTTTTCTGCAAGCTGAAGTCATTTAGGATTGTGTTGTATTTCAACCTGGGTACTGGCATTATTTAGTCTCCAAAGTTTCACCCTTAGTTTGCAGATAACTGGAAGATCGTTACTTTCCCAGTCGGCACTTAGATAGCTTTTGCATTGAACCCCTGCGTGTATATATATATATATATATATATATATATATATGTGTGTGTGTGTGTGTGTGTGTGTGTGTGTGTGTGTGTGTGTGCATGCAATTCCAGGTGAAGCGAACTCAAGGTTTTTTTTTTTTATTTTGAGTGATCTGGCATTTATTTTATTATAAACAGTGCTCAATATAATGAATATTATAGAGCTTAATATAATTATATAGTTATGCATCAATTCTACATTGCGACACGGAAATTTCTATCCCAAATTGAATCTCCATCCTGATTAACCACAATAAACCCACATCCGTTCACAGCAAACCAAAGAGTTTTGTCATTTAAATGTAAATCATTTGCACAACTACATCAACATTGCCTGATGATGGGCATCTATCTCGAAACATAGACATTTCCGTGCCGCAATGTACAATTGATACATAACTATATATATATATATATATATATATATATAATTTGCTATCTAAAACAACTACCGTGATAAAACTTGAATCCTGCTTCTACGTGGCATATATTTAGGGACGTTGACGAACATGTATCTCCACAATCTTCTTGTCGTTTGTAAAAAAAAATTGTCTTTTGATTATATGATTTGAAACAACCATATATAGCCAGAAACAAAAACTTTTAGAATTAGGAAATATTCTTTATGATCCACCGACCAGCCATCGCCAACTTGCTAAGACCGAAATAAAAATTGAAAGGATTCACACGTCGAGACGAATAAAGCCAAAGATCGTTTTGTCAATATCTCTTTTTGCTCAAGTATATATTGTATTTATCAATAACTCAATCTGGGAGGCGTCCAAACCAGATCATGAATGTATTCACTGCCAAGAATCGTCATATATATATATATATATATATATATATATGTGTGTGTGTGTGTGTGTGTGTGTGTGTGTGTGTGTGTGTGTGTGTGTGTGTTTGTTTAAACACACGCATCTGATTCAAAAGAGGACAAACTGGATGAGCTAATATAGACAGATTGATTTCGTGTTGTACGGTATGAGATAAGGAGAAAAAATTATTATTAAAAAATTAGGTATTAACCACTATTTATGCTGTCACTCACACTCGTCTCTGAACAGCTCTTTTCTTTGCATGTTTGAACAGTAACTTCTATGTGAATCTATCGAGTCGCCAGTGAAAACCCTTGTGTGAGCTTGTATACAATCATTGTAACATTCACAATGGGAAAGATGATAGATTCTTTACGCCTCGTCAAAAATGTTTTGACAAAGTCTTGCATCACTCTACTCTGTGAAGATCCTCGCAGTACAGAATTAATGTCGAAAGATATGATTGCCGTTGATAAGATTAAAGAGAAAGCGACGAGACAGAACCAATACTTTTGCTGATTTTTCTTTGGGTTTTATCAAGAATCTCTAAAAGTACACAAGGCGCACTGAACCATATGTAGCAGGAATATTCAACGATTGACTAATGTCAAACTTAAAAATATCAAAGATAGATTCAGGTAAAAAATATTATCTCGCATTACAAAGTGTACCAAGATTCTTGGTAGTATGCCTAACAATAAATACAGTATAATCTTTAATAAAGATAATAGAAGGTTAATATGCGTGTGTATTTTTGTTATATATATATATATATATATATGTGTGTGTGTGTGTGTGTGTGTGTGTGTGTGTGTGCGTGTGTGTGTGTGTGAAAAGTGTATGTATACAATTATAAATATCAATATATATATATATGCAAATTGTTATATATATTATATTTTTTGCATATTATATATGCCTGGTACTTATTTAAAAACGCTCAATGTTAGTGATAGAGCAGACATATTCATATAAATAGGTGTGAGTTTGTAACTCTGGGTTTCACGTTTTTGCGATCGTCAGACAAACTGATTAATTTTTAAAAAAATTGGTTATATTCGTGTATTTTTGTGGAAGTGGGGGAAAATCTGTCGTCACGACAGACGCAGACATATATATATATATATATATATATATATATATATATATATATATATATATACTCTTCAACGCGCGCAAGGACACACACACACGCGCACGCGCGTTTGGTCACTGAGGCTTGCATAAACATACACATGTGAATCGTGCGGAGTTCGGTATATATATGTATATTTGTGCCGTTGCACACATACATACTCATTCGGTTGGCGTATTCGAATGGTGTAGCGATGCCAACGTCGACGCGCGAATAGTTGTCGATTTTTTGTTTTAAAGTTTTTTTTTTTCTGTTGGAGAATGAAAGATTGTGGTTGTTATTTCTTTTCTTAAATGGTCCCTCAGTAGCACCGATGTAGTACATAGTGTTGTTTTTTGCACTTACCTTGGCTTTATATACTATATTTGTTTGCTGGCAATTTCTCTAGAGTGGGCATGTAGTTCCGTTTCTGCATTTTCATTGAGCTTTTTCGATTGCATTATTGTAGTTTTTTAATTTTTTGTTGTGGCTTTTTATTATTTGTGTAATACTTTTTGTGCAGCTGTAACTAATTTTGACGTTGTTTTTGTTGAATATTTTTGCTAATCGGTTTGCCACCGGGAAGTGTTTTGCTAATAAATTCAGGAATGTCTTACCTATGTTTGTTTTGACGGCTTTGTTGTATGGTGGATTGAACCAGATACGACGAAGCACTAAAGAAATGTGGATACAAACAACAACTACAATATACACCTCCGCAACAAAAAAGCAAAAACAGAAAAAGAAATATCATCTGGTTCAATCCACCATACAACATGTACGCCGATGACACCACAATCTACTCTCGCCTCGATCAAAAACCCGCTGTGAGCGACAAAGCGAACCTCGCTGACGAGCCTGAAAAGGACCTCCAATCCGTAGTGGTCTGGGGTAGGAAATGGCTAGTAAATTTCAATGCTTCTAAAACGAAGCTGTTATCAACTAACCACCATAGACAATCGCATCTACCCCCCATTCTTGCCTCCCAGAGAGTAAAACACTACGCCTCCTTGGCCTTACACTTTCGGCGGACCTCAAATGGAATGACTATATTGAATCCATTGCCAAATCTGACGCTATGAAAGTCTGTGCAGAGCCCGGAAGTTTTTCCCGCCTGAATCTATCCTGCACATATACAAATCTACCATCCGCCCATGTATAGAATACTGCTGCCACATCTGGTCGGGTGCCCCTGCTAATCTCCTTGGGCTTCTTGACAAAATACAAAGGAGAATCTTTAACGTGGTTGATACAGACTTGGCAGACCGGCTGCAACCACTCTCTCACCGGCGTGATGTGGCTTCCCTGTGCCTCTTCTACAAGTACTTTCATGGCTTCTGCTCTGAAGAACTTAGATGATTGGTGCCGCCTAAGCACGAATTTACACGAGATACTAGATTGGCAACTAGGTGCCACTATTTTACAGTTAAACAAATAAGATGTAACCGTAATTTCTACTCTAACAGCTTTTTCTCGCGCTTCCCGCCTGTGGAATTTCCTTCCACATGTCTGCTTCTCCGACAGCTACAATCTCCAGGTCTTTAAATGTAGGGTCAATAGACACCTCCTATCACAGTAACTTCCAATTATTCTCTCAACACTCTCATCTACCCAACCCTCATTCTCGGTATTCTTACCCGCCTATCACCCACCCTCTGACATTTCCTATATTTAACCATTCTCGGTATCCCTACCTGCCTATCACCCACCTTCTGACATTTCCTATATTTAACCATCCTTCCTCCACTCTATGTAGCCCCCTGCGCAGTAGTGGCAGTGAAATGCCTTGCTCGAGGTGAAACCCTTATATAAAAAAAACGATATGACAAATTACTTAAAATAATATTTTGTACTTAGATTTTAATGGCGTATTATTAGTTTTAAAATTGATATTTTCAAATTAAAACTGAAAAATTAGATTTTAGAATTGAGGAAAGGCGGTTCCTTTACATATAACCAAATAATGGTTCTAAATTGACAGAAAAACTATTTTTTGTTAATCTAACAATTTTCATGGTTTCAGGAACGTGTCATCAATGATAATCTTCAATAATAAAACTTCGCATTAGGAAAGTCTTCCTATTTTTTACCTTGGAAGCAGTCAAATTAAGTGATACTATGGGTATAGATTAGTCTGGCGTGGTGCTCACGGTATTAATCGAATCCATTAATATCATCCTGAGTAAAACTTATTGAAGTAGAAACAAATATCTCTTCCGATACAATAACACATCAGTGATAGTGATTAAAGATTAGCTTTTTGGTGGGATACGTACAATTCAGTAGACATTGCAAATGTTATGTATCAAATTTTCCTGGCCAGAAAAATGGACCTAATTGTTTCGGGGAAAATTTTAAAAGAAAAGGAAAATCAGTGATCGGTTGTAGGTTTTCATTCAACCCAGCATCACACACACACACACACACACACACACACACACATATATATATATATATATATATATATATATTTTAGCGCTGCATATTCACTTCATTTGTGTTGGGTGTGCATTAAGAATTTTTTTCCTAACTATCAGCCACTATTTGTAGCTATATATATATATGTAATTGTGACAATTTATCCATCAGAACCTATATGTATATAGATTCTGATGGATAAATTGTTGCAATCTTTTTTAAATTTCGCGCAAGTTCTTTCTTTGACTGAACATGATAGTAAGGTCATTTGGGCACCATCAGTGAAATATGACACCATGCTACAATTTACTAAGTCATAAATTTGGAAACAGCTGTACCGATTGAGATTTGCGCCGGAATTTTGACACAATTTGTATCTAGAAAAAAAACGCTTGAGAAAATTAAAGAAGCTTGATCGCCGTACCTTGTCAGTCGCTTTTAACGAAGCATTTAGAAAAGAAGGGTTGCTACACAAATGCACAATATATATGTCCATAAATTTCTTTTAATGCATACGATACAATGTATTTTCTCCGAATATTTATAGGGACCATTATTCAAAACAACTCTGTTTACCTTTATATGTATTACATTTCTTAATTTTAATGATTCTGCTCGCTTTTCTCTCGTAAATGCAGCTCAATCAGAGAGCTTCTATCTGAGAATGACTTCTTTGTGCAAGAGACAACGGAAAAGATGCTTAATCTCATCTGTACAAAAGTAAGTTCTTTTAGTCTGAAGATAACCGATTCAAACAAATTTTCATAAGCTGTACTTACATTGACCTCATACATCGATGTCATTTAGATAATCGCTAAGCTTGACTGATTCTTGTGCCTCATATTTGGTAAAAATTAAGTTTAAAAAATGTAAAATATTAATATTATTATCTCATTATATTAATATATATATGTGTATAAATATGTATGCGTGTGTTTAGGCGTGTGTGCATATATGCATGTGAGTAAAGACGTATGAACGCTTATGTGTACAGATACATGTAAACAATTCTAAAAGCTCACATGCCAACAACGATAAAGGGTCAGTAAACTGATTGGATTCTTTTGCCAATGGTCCAAGCTTTTCAATTGTCTGATTTAAAGCGACAGCTTCCGCCCCGAACAATACGTACGCTCTCATGCCAAGCAAACCTGGGGCGTTTCTTTTGTTCCGATAAACCAAATCACATTATGTAAACATTGTACGCGCAAAATAGGAGGTGACAACGGATAAACTGGCAGGTTAGAAGAGAAGACATCTTTAGAGATTCGATCATCTGGAAAGACTTACTCAATTATCTCTTCATGAAGGAATTCATTTTTACGCATCTATAACTTTAGACTCACAAATGTGCAAACTTCTTCATTTTCTTGATTCGTGTTAGCGTTATTATCTAATTTGCAGTTTTGGCTCTGGTTGAAAATGGTGGTAGCTGCTCAAGGACAAATTTTTCGTTGTCTTAGCAATTGTGTAGTTATGAGAGAGTATACTCGCTTGTTTCAATTTATACATTCTACAAATATTCATTTATAATACACACAGTTATATGCAAACTAACAGTGTCTTTTATCTATTATGAAACATCAGAAACCAATGACGTGTCATTAGGGCAGGTCGAATTTGGAACATTGGTATTGCACTCAATTTGAAAGTCGGAGTTTGACATAGTAAATAATAACACAAAATATTTTTTTAACAAATCATTACCATTTTTCAAGAAATGAGATTATAGCTTAAGCTTAGGCTAAAAATTGTAGTGTTAGAAGTTCATTCCGGTGATCAGTGAAAGCCTTAGAGCACAGTTTTATAAAGTTTGAAATTTACTGAAGTTTTGCAAATTGTATTTGGACTAAATGCATGAGGCAAGCACATTGTTATTAAATCACTGTACCATCGAATTTATTTTAAAAGAAAATCATACTAAACTATTTAGCTACATTATGACTCAATATATTATACAGTGCAGTAGCTTTAGCGTGAGTTTTAATAAACAATGCAAATTTAAAACATTTGTCTTATAATTTGTGCCCAGATAATTATGTTTTTTTTATTTACTTTTATCTCTGTTTCGTTTAATTTGTAATGATATAGAAAATGTGATTCATTTTCTGTTTTCTTTTACATTTTCGTACAGTTTTTGCTTTTTGAATACAATAAATAAATTGCGTGTTTTGCTTGTTGTGATTCATAATTAAAATTATGATTTGAATACACTTTCCAATCAATGTATATAACACAAAAGCTACCCACATTATCTGAATTTATTCTTCAAATACTAACGCCTTGAATTACGCTTGTAATTAAAAATTTGCCGAAAGTAGATATTTCGGTACAGTTTTTCAGACGATATATAAAATTAATGTTCATCAATAGGTAAAAACTATGAATCTATTTTTGGTGTCAGTGCTTAGCACATCAAACACAGGCTTTCACACCAAGTTTAATTTTGCTTTTCTGCAAAAACCTGTCCTAGTATATAATATATCTAGGGTAATCTAAGTCCAGGAATAACTGCTAGCAAGCGTATTTCGGGTATAATACACATATTTTTTAAAAATTGAGTCAGTTAAATTTTAACCTTAATTTATGGTATTGCCATTTTTTCTTCGCCTCGTAATGACTGAAAATAATTATCTACATTTAATTTAATAGTAGTTCCCAGATTATCCGACATCGACATTATAGAAACGTTTATCCGAAATAAACCCATTGTAATAATTCATGATAAATCTATTTATAATTTCATAATATCGTCTGAAAGATATCTTTCTGCCTCCCAACAGGAGAATGACTCATTACGCTCTCGCTGGCTAACATTCTCGGCTGACATGAAGTAGAAAATTATACTGCATCCATTGCTGAGTCTATAGCTAAGAATACTTTTTCACTGTGTTGTGCTGGGCATTTTTCTCTGCAGAATCTTCTTCTTTTATGTGCCCTTTCTTTTCAAGAAGAAGATGACCATGCCTTTCCATGTGGCTTTTAGCCCGCTTTCTCCTGTTACACCACGCTACCCCCGTTCTACCTGATCAGTCCCTTCAAATATGTTATCCGTTGTTATTAGTATCAGGTTCTCTAAGCCTTTCTTCCTCATTACATGCCCCAGGAACATCAGCTCTCTCTTCCTTGTGCTCAGTATTAATTTCTTTTCCGTTTCCATCCATTCCAAAGCCTCATCATTGCTCAAATTGTATCAGCAGTCAGACAGTCAGTTAAGTGCCACACGTGATACACGCTTGGGCGATCATGTCTCGAAGGAGACATGACTGACTCGGCAGAAGATTATCCCGCAGTAGGTTGCCATTGCTTTCTGCGGTAGACTGGTTGCCGACCAAGGTTATAGAACCCAATCTGTCCTGTTATTTAACCCATAACTGTAAGGAATAGACGGATTAATACCTTTCCCATGGGTATTTGCGCGTAAGTGAATGCAATGAATTTGGCTGGAATTCGAACTCGGCTCCCCGATTTCTCGTTCCAAGCTTATATCCAATACACCACAACGGACAGCAGTATCCTTCTGTAAAAACACATAAGCCTACCATTTGTCAATCTTTGAATATTGCTCACACATATTGTCCAGTTCATTTGAGTGTACTTTTACAGACTCTTGATACTATCCAAAAAAAAAAATCAGCAATCTTATTAGTCCTGACTTGGCTTCTTGGCATCAATGAATTTGCAACCATCATACGCTAGCTTCTGTTTAACTTTTATCGTAATTGTCCGGATAAATTTTCACTATGGTACCTATCTATATTTATACTGGCAGTATAGCCCGGCGTTGCTCGGGTGTAATGAAAGATTTAAAACTAATCTATGGTCCTGGAGCCCAGACGATGGCACGAAGGACTAAAACGCAATAGTTGTTTCCAGTTGAATCGAAACCGTAGACTGAAAGAAAAATGAATGGATGTAAGTCAATTATTGATCCTTGTATCGATATCAAATAAGTTTTTTTGTTGTAAACTGAATTTTGAAGGCTAAATAAGTTCTCTGAGTAAATAGTATCATTGCTCAGAATAAGAACTACAATTATATCTATTTAGAGCCAAACCCGAAGCAAAAACTAAAATAAAAGGGCTGAAAAATACAGGCATATAAAGAGACACACACATCTTGCCTTTTATATATATATATATATATATATATATATATATATATATATATATATATTATCGATTTTCTGCACTACTGTAAAAACTGCAACCTGGAAACTTCTGAATGTCGTTTCTTAGGTTTTTGTCTATGAGTGTATCAAATTTTATTAAAATCGGACCACTCCTTCTATAACCCGATTCTTTCGATTATCGATTTTCGATATTTATCGGGGAGACCTCGACACAAAACCATGCTAAAAACACTCGCTGACGCTTATAGTGCAACTGTGTAAATTTTCAAGAAAATCGGTTCAGCCGTTTCGGAGTCTATAGGTAACGGACACACACACACATATACACATACAGACAAAGTTCCATTTATAAATAATTTTAGATATCTACTAATTATTAATGCTTTGAATATTGCTGCTAAATCTGTTCCAGTGTGGATGCTGCATAATAAACAATAATATATTGACAATAAACTGCATAATATATTGACAATAAACTGCATAATATATTGACAATAAACTTCATAATATATTGACAATAAACTGCATAATATATTGACAATAATCCTCATAATATATTGACAATAAACTGCATAATATATTGACAATAAACTTCTGTTTGATTATGTAAATGTTAAATTTATTTAAAAAAGTAACTGCTTTCAACCTTTTTAATAACTTAGGCATTCGATACTTTATTTAGTTCCGTCTCAACAATCCGGATAAATTCTGTCCATAATCCAAAACAAATTGTACATGCTCGTAACAGATAAGAGATGTACACTTGTTTCCTTTATATTTAATTAACGGAATCATTAGTGTATAACACGTAGCGATTTACAAAACTACTACCTTAAAGTGGACACGAAAACTGGAAGCTTAGCACAGCTTTTCTGCAAGTACGTGCCAGATTAATTGAAAATTGCTGCGGCATAAACGCAATGGGCGGTATTTAAAATTAAATACATTTTTTTAGAGAAAAACACAAGACGTGGAAGACATCTATGTTGACGAAGAGTGCATTCGCCCATTTTGACGTCTAACTTCAAACAGACGGTTCTAAAATTGGAGAAAAATATTTATAATATCTATTTGCATACAATAGGAAAACAAATGACATTTTTATTTAGTAATTTGAAATCTTTGTTAAGGTTTGGATTCTAATATAGATATAAATTAGTGCAGAAAATACCGTTTTAAATATGCTGACTTTAGTTACCAGAAAAATTATATATCTTGTATAGTTCATGCTTTTAACTTAAGGTTTAAAAATATGGAGAAAAGTGATATTATTCACAAATAATCAAACAAAATATAAAATACAGTTTTGATAAGTGCTTAATATGGTATGTTTCAATGTGGGTTTAAAGTTGAATAGGAATAAAATAATTATTCTGAGGTAATCTTACGAATCATCCATGACAAAATGGAAAATTTGATGAATAAAACCGTCGTCTTTGCTAACTGCAAGTAACTAAACAGCAGGATCGTCATCCGTATTCGCTTTTTATCCAATCACGCAATTCCTGGCGGTAGTAGAGATGTCTGCGAAGGCCCACCCTAATCCCGGAGAGGCTTGAACAGGAGCAGAAAGAAGTGTGGATGATGGACGCGAGTGGATGTGTCTGGTCCAGTGGAGGGTACGTAGCAGATCGTCTATATGTTGGTGACTCTACTCGAGTCTCGGTCCGCCCGCTCCCTCACGGATGGTCCTACAGGAAGAAGGCGGATTTGCAAGTATCGAGTCAGAGGTGTTTTCAATTGATCCATGAAGCGTCCGTTTACGCCTGCATCTCTTGCTATTGGCGTGTTCTTCAAACAGACCTATTTTGGAAACGTGAATAAAAATAGCTGATAACAGTAAAGAAAGACTATAATTTATTTAAATGTTTAAAAATGACATATAAGGATAGAGTAGAAAGTGTTCAATACAATATAGATACAAAAAACGCCTTGCCAATAACATCAAATAAAATATATTTTTATGATATATGAGTAAGCTAGTGCCGTCAAAAATGACGGCAACATATTTATATCGGTATCTGGCGAAAATGACGACAATATATATATTGATATACCTATTTTTGAATCCCTTACATTAAGACATAGAAAAATAATAATCCCCACTGAGTGTGACTGTTATATATATATATATATATATATATATATATATATATATATATATATATATATATTTCAACAATAATCTGCCTTTATTATGATAGAGGGAATATATATATTCTTCACTCATCAACGAACATAAATATTGCAGAAAAAATAATAAGACACTGGTAGTAGCGTTTAATAACTTGTAGTAAAGTGAATGAACTAAACAGGCTTTGCTTGCGTATTGTCTTTTTTCCATGGTCGTGACATTAGGGATATATATATATATATATATATATATATATAGGTGTGTGTGTGTGTGTGTGTGTGTGTGTATAAAAATGAAGGCAGACAGGTTATTCTATTTAGACGAAACATCATCAGCTCCCGTCTTTATTGTACAGAAGATTTTACACGAATAAAATTCACAAATAAAGACCCCAAAAACACAAAAACAAAAATAAAAATAAAGATCCTTCCTTTAAAAGTGAAAAATTAAAGAGAAAGTTCATCATTACATCATTTAAGCGAATACACACTTACATACATACATAAACCTATATGCACACATATGTGCACAAACACATTATATAATCAAAGAGCACGCGTAAGAAAGGGTGTAAACTGAAAGGCTCTTTACGTAAGTCGGTCAGACTGCTCACACGTATATTTAGAAATTACAATATGGGGTTGGGTAGAGAAAGATATCATAAAAAAGGGTGTTTTTATGAGCGAAAAAAGAAAAGAGAAAGAAGAAAAAAGACAAGAGGAATAAATATAAATTTGAAAAAAAGATGATAAGAGAAAACAAAAATAAATAAAAAATACATTTTATAGGGATAAGAAATTAGAGTCTAAAAAATTTAAATCTTTAAAAATATTTAAGATATAATAGTTAATCAATCTGTTGTAATCACAATTACCACTACACCACGATATGTTCAAAATTATACTAATTATTTAGTCAATAATACAGTTATGATACTTTATAACGTTAATAATGCAAAAATAATTAATTAATTTAAAAATACATTTAATCACTCAATTTAAATTTCATTACTTAAACTTAATTATTTCATTGAAAAAAAAATTCATATTAACGGTGAAAGGATAAGAAATTAGAATCTAAAAAAGTAGTAAAATTAAAATTATTTAAGAAAGAATAATCAACCCGTTGTAATCACAATTAATATCATACATCTATATAATATCAAAATTATAATAAATATTCGAACAACACTATAATTATAATACAATGTAATGTTAATAATGTAGGAAAATTATTCAGTCAACGATAAAATTATAATAGAGTATAACGTTAATAATGTAAAAACACATAAATACTCGCACACACATACACGCACACACATACACACACACACGTAAAAACAAATATATATATAAATACACACATATACACACACATATACATACCACACATACACACATAATATATTTTTAAAAGCAAAAAAATAAAATTCTAGGATTTAATAAAATGAAAAATAAATTATATATATATTAAGTAATAATAATAATCATATAAATAATAATATATGAATATATAAAAATATATAAACACCAATGTATTAACTACTTATTCGAACGCAACGAGATAATATCAGAAAGAATATCTGAAAAGAACCAGGTATTAAAATAAAGAAAATACAATATAACTTTATAAGGATAGGATTTAGATATGAAAGCAATACCATAGATATATATAAACCCGTGTATATAAAGTCATCGACACATATAACAATAAGATACAAATAAATAATAAATATTTCGTAAGATAGTGTCCGACAGAAGATATAGTGACGTGTGGGAAGTCCTCAGAAGAAGAATGAAGGACTAAAAGTTTAACATAATTTAAAGCGACTCCTATTTCGATATTTAAAACTAGTTCCTTCCTTAGATTTAGTGGGTCCAATTGATTTTTGTGTTTGATAATGGTGTTTTTTATCAAGGCATAAGTAACAGTAATTACTGAAGTTGATGGGTGTGCTAGATTTTTTGACACTTTTCGATTCAATCACATCGTTGAAGTTCTTGTCTTTCAATGACCAGAGATATTTGGATAGAAATCTTTGGTTTCTTAATTCAGGGTTGGAAAACAAGTGTTTATGGTTCTATCAATTTTGCTTTCTACCACCTGCTTAAATACCAATGTAGAATGTCTTCAAATTGATATTTTCTCTTGGGTATATCATTGCTTGATATACGACCCCTCCTGTCATACATTCTCCACCGATAGAACACTCATTTTTAATTCTACAATTGCATCTAGGTATATGATTGCCCTGCCTAGCTGTATTTCTTATGTTTTGTGGATTCTGGGTAACTCTAGGGTTGGTTTGATTAGGAATTGTAGAACTAAGGTTGGCTCAACTAGGAGCTGTATTTAGCTCGATATATAAATATATATATATACATATATATATATATATATATATATATATATATATATATATAAGTTGGCTTGATATATATCATTAATATAATTGGCTTGATATATATATATATATATATATATATAGTTAATACAAAATGGTCTTAATTATGATCGAGAGGATAGCTTTCCTAAGCAGGTGGTTATGGCTTTTCACAAATCCCCTATTTTATATTGTAGTGCTAGACCTGGTTAAGCGATTTACTGCTTGATTAGACATAACAAGGTGGCAAAACTGATTCAATATTTTATTGCGAGAGAATGCCTAGTGACGCTTTGAAGAATGAAATAATTGAGATTAAACATTAAAAATAAACAAGGGAAAATAATTACGGGTCGAGGCAAATAAAGAAAGGAAAGAAGAAATTAAAAATAATAAATCAAAGTCATAAAATGATTTTGAAAAAGGCTCCAAGACAAATCTAACTTGAAATAACCCAAGTAGAATTCATTAAGATTTGTAAAACTAGATTTTCCCCAAACCACACAGTTGCTGCTGGGACAATATGACAAAGATTTATGACCTTCTGATATTTCTTAAAATCCCGGGATGAATTCTTGATATGTTTACACAAAATACTATTTGTCCGAAAGGTTGATTTCATTACCAAAAATCAAGGTGCAATATTCGAGGCATTAGATTTTTGCGAAACCCTCTTGATGGGATTCTTCACCAGTCATAACAATCTTAATCTTCTCATGTCTTTAGTCAACCGTCATTTACCTAATATAGCCTCGTAATATTTACATATTGATACCTATTGTTATATGCTTAACACAGCCTCATTTATTAACCCACTGTTTTCAGGGACTCTCAGGTCTTGTGTATGAATGAACAATAGTAATATTTATTTTCAAATGAGAAAAGGGATGCAATGGGTTATTTGATTAATTTTCGTTGTAAATGTGATGGTCGCATTATTTAAAATAATTTTAACAAATCGTTCTGTTGAATCGCACCGTCGAACGATTAACGCCTCAGGATGGAGATTGTTCACACATTTCCAGCAAGGCGTAAAGGGAAGCAACAATTAATATTCATTCATTTACAAGAAAAAAAAGTTCGAGCGTTCACAGGACCTCCCCCACCACCAAATATCGTTGCACTAAACATTTATTCCAATGGAAAAATGACGGAAAGTGTATCACAAAAATACAAAGCAGCATATAGATTCCATTAGATGCAATATATATAGAACTATCAATTTGGGAAAAAATTGAAACCAGTATTGAATTGATATTTAATATATAATTTACATCGAGGCAGTGATTGTTGAACAATCCTCTCAAGAATAAAGCAGAAAGATGAAGTGATAATATGTTTATATTGAAAAATACGAGAAATAATATGGATTGAACGTAAGAGCAATACGGATTTTTCTTCTTTATTTAATCGTGTTCGCCCCAGTCAAGTCAGTAAAGCCTTGAGACACAACCGGTTACAGGGTCTGGAAGAATTAGAAATCAGAAACGTTACTAGAGTTCACAAACAAAAGATGAGTAATATTAAAAGATAGCGATGGACATTGCGTTTAATTTTAAATAAATTAGAGTTCACTTGAAAGCATGAGGCCGAAAGAGAGTTCTACAAGCGAGAAGTACAAAAGAAATTGTTTCACAGAACTTACGGTTACATCTAACCAACTCAATTCTTAATTTTGTGACCTTGTCGAAAGCCTTGTACTACGCATAAATTCATAACGTCTACAAACCTCAGCGAATAGCTCAACCGAAACGGTTCAACGGAAATAGAGAAAAGGCACTGGATTTTATCAAGGATTTCTAGATATATACCACAAGCACAAGTCAATATAATGCGGGCCATATTCTAAGAATTGCTGAATGGTATAGTCATAGATATGTAAGCTAGATTTCAGACGTGCATTGTGGTGCAGTGGATATCGGCTCAGAATGAGAAACCGGGATGCCGAGTTCGAATTCTAGTTTAATTCTTCACATTCACTTACGAGCAAATAACCTTGGGAAAGTTATTTGTTGTGGATTCTGGGTGAAGAACCGCACAAAATAATGAAGAACAAAACGGATATTTGAGATAGAAAAATAGGTTACATTAAACGTAAAGATACAACTGGAACGCAGGTTAGTAATCCAGGAATACGATTAGTGAGGAATATATATATATACAAGTTAGGCCGTACTGGAATTAGTATGTCTGTGTAATACTATTCTGGCTGAGTGGAGGTCAGAGCTACTATGACCACTGACGCAATATTCTCTGTTTAACTTCGGTATCTCTCGGTAACTTAAGTACTCTTACGGTACTCTCTACAGATCTGACGTATCTTACTATGGAAAGAGTGTATGTATAGTCAAGTTGAGTCCATTATCATAGAAAAGGGGAGAAAATGGGAGATCCCACAACAGTATTAATCCTCCTCTTCCTTCCAGTTATGGGTTAAATAACATGGCAGATTGGATTCTATAGCATTGGCTGGCAACCAGTCTACTGCTAAAAATAAGTGCAATCTACTGCGGGATAAACTTCTGCCCAGTCAGTCATATTTCTTTCGAGACATGATCGCCTAAGAGTGTATCACGTATGGCAGATGACTGGAGATATACTTTGAAAAGAAAAAATTCTAGCATGTCACAGTGAAACAACTTTCTTAGCTGCTGACCTAGCAATGTTTTTAATATAGTCTTTTCTACTTCATGTGCGCCGAGAACGTTAACCCAAAAAAGTACAACGTGTTATATGGACATTAGCATTAGACAGTGTGGATTGATCTCACTATTAAGTAGTAACTGTTCTAGTGTCACAAGATTTGTAACCTTTACATCACGTTCAGGGCGCCTCGACGTGATGTAATTGTTAGCAAACTTGTCTCGCTGGAATCATTAAAATTGTGTAGTGACTTCGATCCTCACTGAGTGACCCATATTTTCAGCCTTGTGCCATATCTCAAATGTGTCCAGAAAATCGCCATTACACCACGTTGAGACGCTAGTAAGCTGTAACTTGAGAGTGATGAATAACAAAATACATACTGAAGAGGGTTAATTTAGAAATGGCATGTGATGGAGTCAAGATATTGGTGGTTTGTGATAATCAAGGGGGGATACTTAGCCCTTTCATATGGACTCCTACTTCTTGTGTCTCCTCTTTCATGTGGAGATCAATTAGCGTATACAAAAGTCCGCTTTTTAGAGTGTCCTTTCTCAGTAGTCATCTTCTTCTATGTGTCCTCTCCCTTCAGGATATAGGCGATCATGGCTTCTCACGTCTCCCTATCCCTGGTGCCTCTTAGCACGCCTTCTCCTGTTGCACCATGCAACTGTCGTTCCATCATGCACCTGATTAGTTCCTTGAAATATGTTATCTGCTGCTTTCCCCTGTCACTTTTACCTTCTATCTGGCCTGTTAGTATCAGGTTCTCCAAGCCTTCTTTCCTGATTGCATGTCCCAGGAACTTTAACTGTCTCTTCCTGGTGCTCAGTATTAATTTCCCTTTCGTTTCCATCATTTCCAAAACCTCATCATTGCTCACATGCTCGATCCATGATATTCGCAGTATCCTTCTGTAGAACCACATTTCAGTTGCTTCAAGTTTTTCCTTTATCTTTGATGATATTGTCCAGTATTTACTACCATTTTGAAGAACTGACATCACATAGCCACCCAGTACTCTTGTCTTTCTTTCTAGCATAATTGTTCTGTTTCTTAATACTTTATTCAACTTCTGGAATGCTTCTTTTGCAATGCCAATTCGCCTTCGGATCTCTGTGTAGTGAACTGAAATGATTGCAGTTATTACCATTTTACTTTGTAGCTTTTTCTCAATAAAGTTCGACGAGATCTATTGCTAATAGTTGCGTGCTGAGAAACAGGCTATAATCCACCAATCTTTTGTATAAACCAGTTGTATAACTTGAACCCAAGTTCAAGCGAACATTCTAAGGATATATAACTTACGAAAGTTCATATTCACAAAATACTTTTAAGAAAAAGTCAGTTGGTTGAATGCCATACGTGATACCTTCTTGTGTGATTATGTCTCGAAAGAACATGACTGACAGAAAAGAAGATATGCTTACAGTAGGTTGTCAAGAATGTGACTGGTTGCCATTCAAGGCTATAGAAACCAATATGTGCTGCTATTTAGCCTATAGCTAGAGGGAGAAGAGATGGATTATTACCAAAAGTATTTGCGCGTAAGCGAATACGACGAATTCAACTAAAATTCGAAGTCTACTCGATTTCTCGTTCCGGGTCGATAACAAATGGACCACAACGCACATTCAGGAGTACACACAAGAGTCCTAGGGAGCAACGGAATCATTTTTAACGAGTTTATATGTATGTATCGAAGACTAATAGCAAAGTGTGGTGGTAATGACCCAAATGTGACAGAAACAAGAATCAATATGTTATGGAGAGCCGCAGCACGTACATTCTGAAAATATATAGCACATAAATAAAGTATATGATGTTGTATATATTATTTGCAATCATATTTGGGTCAACTTGTTGCAATGTCCTTATTCAGATTCTATATGTCGAATATCAGTGATTATTGCGTGTGAAAGGGCTGTATTACACGAGTCATACGAAATTTCAACCAATATCATTGACATAATTTCCTCTGACCCTATTACGTGTGTGTTAGGGATAACGTCGTCACAGTCCCTTACCGAAGATTTTACATAAAATATGATCACAAGAAGCATATAAAAAAATCTGGAACATGAATAAAAATAAAGCACCAAAACTGAACTGGTGGTTCAAACATCCGTTACATACATGTTTTGTCACAATACTGCTTCTGAGCATACGATACATTAGTGCAGATTGATTTTTCCGTTTTGAAATAAAATCAATATTGCATTGAGTTTAAAAGCTTGTATTTCATATATTAAGAACTGAAGCAAAAATGGATTCATAGCTTTTTATCAATTTCTAAATATTTAGTTTGAAAAATGCACAGAAATACCTAATTTCCGCAGGTCTTTGAGTAGAAACTGATTAAATAGTTCAATAATAAATCCAAATAAAATTGGTACATTTTCTTTTATAAACATTGCATACAAATGTATTCAAGCCAGAAATCTAATTATGAATCACTACAAGCAGAATATGTTTATTGTATTCGATAAGTAAAAACTGTAAAAAATTGGAAAAGATTACAAAGTGTGTTGGGACGCCCGCGCCTATTCGGCTATAATGGACTATTCCATTAATGGTGGCATCTACGTAGTAAAGTGTGCCGAGCAGCCGATCGACAAGTCAGTCGTAGACTTCCGGTGACGACCCGGAAGTACCCATTGCTCATACTACGTCTTACGACGGTTGAGACGATTAACCTTTATTCTTGTATTGGATACTAATAACCTTTGTAAATACTATTTTCACGGAATACAACAATTAACCTATTCCTGTTGTTGAGTTACTTATTCTTACTCACGACATAACAGTATGGCTACTAAATCAATAAGATTGGTCAGATGAGATGCTAGATCAAGATTGTTAAAAGCAAAAATAAAAGACAGATACAAATGTCCAACACTTTTGAACACAAATTGTAAGACAAAACATTTTGAAATTGTATTGTCTATTAAAAATTATATCAAAACTACTGTACTGTATAAAATATTACATAATAATATCGCTAATGTTTTTACTAGAATTTCTCTTTGAAATAAACGATTGTTTTATTTGACGGCACAATGATTTTAGTAATATTGTGTTTGTTTTTTACATCTTGCTCATGTACAATTTGTAAAGCTTCAATAAATTATACATTTTCTAAAGCTATTAAGCTTTCGCTGATCGCCGGAATTAAATACCATTGTTACAACTTTGAAACTAAACTTTTATACTCGTTTACTCAAAAAAGGTAACGATAGTGAATTATTTATCGCATCAAACACGAACATTAAAATTGAGCGCAATGCCACGGTTTCGAAATTTATCAGATAAAAGGAGAAAAGAATCTAAAATTTGATGAGGTCAGAAGTAACCTTGCTACGTTTGTAAAGAAGTTACCTAAAGATTCACTTGAAGACAGTCTGCACCAAATTGTCTGCGAAACTGCATCAAAATTGTTAAGTCCTGTTTCAAAACGTTTGAAAGCGAGTGAAAATATAAAAGTTCTTGACAAGTGCATAACACGTAATCTCGCCTAAAACCAAAAATACCTCTTTCCAGAAATATGTTTGACGCTGTCTTTATGGATAAAAATAAATCAATGTTTTGATCAAGTAGAAAATTTCGATGATGGTTAAATCTTCTAGGACAAACTGTTGTCAGAATAATTTAATCAGGAACAAACTACAAAGTATTTTTCAAAATCAAGGTTGAATTGAAGGACAATTATAGCCATCGCATTGGGTTCTCTGATAGATATAATAAACTAGAAACAAGGAAGAGACTACTGGATTGCTACATGCTATCCGTCCTTCACTATGGCAGTGAATGCTGGACAATATCATCAACGATAAAGGAAAAACTTGAAGCAACTGAAATGTTGTTTTATAGAAGGATGCTGCGGATATCATGGATCGAGCATGTGAGCAATGATGAGGTTTTAGAAATGATGGAAAAAAAAGAAATTAATAATGAGAATCAGGAATAGACAGCTGAAGTTCCTGGAATATGCAATGAGGAAGAAGGTCTTGGAGAAGCTGATACTAACAGGCCACATAGATGGGGAAAGAGACAGAGGAAAGCAACGGATAACATATTTGAAGGACCTAATAAGGTGGATGACGGAACGAGGATTGCATGGTGTAACAAGAGAAGGAGAGCTCAGAGCCACCAGGGATAAAGAAACGTGGAAATCCATGACAGCCTACGTCCTGAAGGGACAGGGCACATAGGAGAAGAATTCTAATCAGATTTCAAAAGCTTCACAGTCTGGTGACGAAGCTATATCCTAATCTTTCTATTCTTCAGATCTGCTCCTCCAAAATGTTGCGAATTTAGATATTTTGGTGAGTAGATTAACTCTTGTTAAGTAATTTAACTCCTGTAAATCGGTATTTAACGCTTCCTTTCTAATTATGCAATAAAAATTAAAAAAACAGTTACAGGGTAATCTACATTAGCTAAATGCTCTAAAAGCTTCCATAAGTCATAAATACGATTATATATTAATGCAGGGAAAGCCAGGGACTTAAAATTTCATCAATAAGAATAAAATCATATCCACAAAGAAAGTGATATAATCAGAAAACAACGGTTTGAAAAAAAGAAAATACACACACACACACACACACACACACACACACACACACACACACACACACACATATATATATATATATATCTATATATATATAAATTACTTGAATATCTGGATCGGAATGCAACAAGAATAAGTAAAGAACATGTAGGAAAAAGTGACTTTAATATGTTTCACTTTAACAAATTACTCAGAAGATACATACAGGCATTAATTAATTAATCAAAGGACAAAAATATCATTCTAATCAAATCTGATGAAGTAGGAATTATAGTTATAATGAATCAAGACGTATAAAATGAAAAATTAGAATCACTTTTATATTATGATCTATATACCTATATACAAACCACTAAGAAAAATAATAAACACTGAAATACAAAATTTTAACAAAACTATCAAAAAGCTATTAAAAATAAAAAGAAGTCTTGGTTCAAATTACTAGAATATCACCCCAATATACTCAAAATATATGGCTTACCCAAAACTCATAAACTAAATATTTCCATTAGACTTATTATATCTAGTCTTAACAGTGCTCTCTATAAATTAGAAAGCGCTTTCATTAAAATACTTACACTATTCATAGGCACCATTAGCACAACACATATCAGATACTCAGTCAAATTACTTCCTAAAATAAGAAATATTAATATGACTAACTTATATATAACAAGTTTGCATATAAAATCAGCTATACTAACATACCAGTTAAAATGCCTAAACATTCTCAGAAACCATCTAAAAAAAAACTCCAAAGTAAATCTCTACCAATCCAGAAAATCATAAAAATATGCACATTAACCACTAATTATTGTTATTTTTCTTTTAACAAAATGTTTTACAAACAAAAATTTGGCTTACCCATGCGGTTTCCTATTAGTGGTGCTCTCTCCTTGCTTTTCTCTAGAGTTCCTAGAATCTAGTTCTTTCAAATATATTGTACCTAACAATTCTACTTATTTAAGATATACAGATGACGTCCTATTATTTTACCCCATGACACTAACCTATCAAACACAGTCATTAAACTCTATAAGGCAGAACCTAACATCGAATTCACATATGAACTTGAACGTAACAATTCCTTACCGTTCCTTGATATTTTATTAATATGAAAAAAATATAAATCAGAATTTAAAGTTTGCCGTAAACTTACCAACAAAATTAATTAATTTCTATTCCCGCCACAACCAAAGAATTAAATCTGGTTTAATTATAGGTTTCTACCTTAAGGCCCTCAGAATATGCGCCCTAATTATTCGTCTGAGGAAGAGAGATATATTGAACAAACATTTAAACTTCTACACTACCCAAAAACATGCTTATAAAATACACAAAACCAAAAAATATATATAAAAACAAAAATAAAAACAAATACCCGTAAAAATCACATAAATTTTATAATACTACCTTCTAACAACGTTTTATATGAACTCTCCAACAAATTTACTTTACAAAACACCTGAATTGTTACTAACACCTCTAAAGATACTGGTGATATGTTAAAGACACCAAACATCAATTTGAATGCTGTAATTTACAAAAATACTCTGTCTACAATGCAATAACGTACACATGGGGGAAACATCACGAAATCTAAAAGCGCGGATCTATGAACATAAAAGAAACATACGGTTGGACATAAGTTCCAACTCTCTTGTATTACATCGATAAAACGTAGGACACAATTTAGATTTCTCAAATGCCGGTTTAATTTAAAAAAAAAGAAACAAGTACTTTAAAAATATATTAATGACATTACTACCAACCATAAACACATGATTAAAATATTACATCGTTTCCAAATTCATAAATCCAAAATACCAATAGATAATATTAAATAAGTTAAAGATATTTTTCGATTTTTAACAATGTAATATTGTTTTCTCTATATGAAGCAGATTCCATAATTAATCTAATTAAATCTTCCCTCTCTTTTTCCTACTTCACCTATTATCAATTTTATATATTTTGTAGTTGTTTATTTTTATAATTCTTCGTTTTATTGTTATTATTTGTAGTTTTATTATTATTACTAGCAGTATAGCCCGGCATTGCTCGGGTGTAATGAAAGCTTTAAAACTAATCCATGGTACTGTAGCTCAGACACTTTGGACACTGGTACGAAAGGCTAAAAAGCAATAGTTGTTTCCAGTTAAAGCAAAACCATAGACTGAAAGAAAAATGAATGGATGGAAGACAAATTTTGATTTCCTGTAATCGATATTAAATAAGATTTTTCGTCGTAAACTCCATCATTTGACACGTGTATACCTCATTTCACATATTAACTTTACTGACTCATAAACGCACACATTTACACATGACTTCTCTCAACATATACATTCAAAACTGATTCTCTCATTTTATTTAAAACAAAAATTGGTTTCATCACTTGACACATTTCTAGAAAGAAAGAAAGAAAGAAAGAAAGAAAGAAAGAAGGGGAAATAATGAAGAAAGAAAAAGAAAGGGGCAAACGTATCAAGAGATCTATATCAATCAGGGTCTAACAATGTAAATATTTTTTCTATGACAACATGTGGTCATTAAATCCCTGTTTTTAAGAAAATTAGGCTTATTGATATGGATAAAGACGACAAGTTTTTCTAAAAGGCATAGATTACATCTGTCTCTTTACCCGTTGTAAGCTTTGGATTTAGCTACAATATTCCAGGTAATAATTGGATTCTTGTTGTTTCTAAATTTCCGATAATATAGGGATAACGTACTTTTATTGTATTTGCTGTTGGTTAAAGAAAATATGTTGTTAAATCTCATCCTCCACCTTCTTAGAAGTGTTTCCAAAGTAAAATTTAACATCATTATCATCCGAATGAATTCCAGCTCTATAAACAATACCTTCGGACATCCATTGGCCATTTACTGCTCAGGTTTCATTTTTTTCGGCAATTGCAATTAGTTTTAAAAGTGTTATTGCTGTTATTGGTTTGATGATTGATGTTGTTTATGTAGGTCAAATATTTATTTGAAATCATAGTATTATGTTGTGAAAAATATTAATCTACGTTTTCAACGTAATTATAACTGAATTTAACATCGTTTTTGTTGAAGATGTTTTGTGTGTGAGTGAATAGTAGACATGTTTCTAAATTAAGTTTAGGAAAAGTTTACCAGTGTTAGTTTGGACGTTACGACTGAAGGGTGGCTTAAATCAAATAACGTTGTCTACGTAATTTCTGCTTATTTCTGCCTACCTTATTTTTAAAGGAGTATTCTAAACTAGTGTTGAGTTTACTTTTTTCTAAAGCACTAATGTATTTAGTGAAGGTAAATGGTGAAGGGTTTTTATTAATATCTAACGGGGTCACCACATTTTTGCACAATGTTCTAGGCATCGGGGGAACCTATTCTTTACATACAATATATAGTGGAAATTGATGTTACGTATAATTGAGCTGTTCGTTGTTTAGTTGATTTTTTTTAAGGACACATCAACCTTCATTGGTTTTTTAATACCAAAATCTAAATTTGGGTTGGTTGATTTTATTTAGCGGCATATCGACACTTATCGATTCTATATTGCCTAAACCTAAATACTTTGAACATAATTTCCTGTCTTCAAATAAATATATTTTGAACGAAATTTTATAAAGATAAAATGCGCTGTTGGTCATTTCGCTATAAAATGTGTTTCTGCTTATTTCAATATAAATATGTATTTTGGGGAATTTTATGTATATGTATAAATATGTAGGGTTGATAATTCTTTTATATAGATATATATGTTTGATACTTTCTTATTATTTTGTTTTGTTTTGGTGCTTCACCATTTGGCTACAGCTGGAACCTTAACAATTTCTACCCTCCTAGCCAGAGTAGAACTGGTAACAACAGGAGTTAAGAGGTGACGTATTCATGTATTTTTCTGGTTTTCTAACATATGACAAGTACTGCTCTGGAGGTGGCATGTCAAGCTCGTTCAGGTGACTATAGATCTTAACAGAATACCAACAGTCAGTTGTGAGGAGGCAACACATATGTGGCAGCTTATTGTAACTTTGAGTAAGGTAATTTAGCAAAAAATAGTCCTTGTTCTTATTTAGCATTTGTGAATGCTAAATAATTAGGTAGATTGATGCGTTTATACGGGTTATCGCCCCATTGCAGGTTATTTAAAGCCAGAAAATATTTTAGATTGTCAGAATGTGTCTTTCTTTAGCATAGCAATGGTTTTGTAATAAAGGTTACGAACAATTACGAATAGAGCACATTTATGGGCAAAACTGTATTTGTTTAGTGATTAAACTAGAATATTTCTCTCACTTTTAATTATTGTTCAGGTACAACTTAGATTGATTGATTCGTTTTCTACAGCTTATCAGCCCCTTTTTAAGACTTTTTTAGTTAATAATAGTTTATTGATATCGGTTTTACTTTTTAACATAGAGCTGGAAGAGAAGAGACCTTTATAGCTTTTCCAAGAGTATTGGCTTGTTAGGGAATATAACGAACACAACTTGAATTGGAATTCAGCTCTCATTGTCCCATTGTCCATTGCATCACCTGCACATCCTATCTTTCAAGATCTGGTATCTCTAAACGTTCACTTATCTAGAATTAATTTTTCTTAATTTTGTTGATCATACAGAAACCGGTATTTCAATGTGACGTGGCGGGAAAACTGTGGGTTTTCAGAGTCGGATCATTATTCACCTTACTTTACCTACCTTCCCCAAGTCGTCTCGGTGGATTGTAATTTGTCCCGCCCTCACCGTAGCGTTTGCCTGTGTCAGCTGGCAGTGTCATTCTATAAATTCTTCCTTGCCAGTCTTTCTTTATTTGCAATGTTTGACTTACTTCATTGCATTTTTATATAAAATCTCTGCGTGTTTATTCGTTGGTAATATTAAAAAACACCAGCTTCAGAAATGTTTTATTGTTAACTATTCTATGCTTATTACCATCTAATGTTTTATCTCAAATTTCTTTTTATGACATTATGAAAGACATTCTTGTTCTGATTTTATCAATATTCAATTTTCTTTTTGAATAGTTCACTACAGCTTTTCTGAAGCAGTGCTCTCATTACTTCGTAAGTATTCAATATTTTATTTCTCTTTTGAGTCTATCTTTTAGGACTCATCTCGGTTTTCATATAAGAAACTAAAAACCAGTACAAATAACTATACTATTATTTCACTATTTATTTTTATAGGATGGCCTGCTCTGACATATCCACGTTATTGTAAATTTCTTATAAAACCTATCCAACAAACTTAAGTCGCTGGTGCCTCTGCAACATGTGTTTACTCCTGCAACCAGATTGGCAGCTGGATTCCACCCATTCACAGTTAGATTAACCAAATGCAGACGACAATTCTACTCTTGCAGCTTCTTCTCTCGCACTTCCCACCTATGGAACTCGTTTCCATATTCGTGCTTTCCTGACGGCTACAACCTCCAGGAATTTAAATTCAATGTCAATACTCATCTATTAACGACTTGACTCTAGTTCTTTCACCACCCCGTATATCCTTTCCTTTCTCTCCACCTTTGCAACTGTCATCACACCTGTATTCCCATCCTTCTCTTGCTCCTTTCTAACTAGTTCGTCTTCCGCTTCACTCTCTTCTACTTAATCTTTTTACTCTTATGTAGCCCCCTGCACATCAGTGGCATTACCGCCTTGCTCGGGGTGATACGATTAAAAAATATTATAAAGAAATGTAATTACATCCTTACTTAACTTATTTTCAACCTGTTAGCAACGAACAATATTTTCAGTGCATTCACTTTTAGAAGAAATTTTACATTGTGTATATTTGCAAAAGGTGTACTATGAAGGTAGCCATAGTTATCTCCCTCTCAAGATACTTACCATAAAATTAATTGTCGAACTTCAGTTATGAAGTCGTTAAATTTCACTGAAAGATTCGCTACAAGCTTAAACATTCAGTTGTTTTGTTTTACATAGAGAAAAATTTAAGAAGAAATTAAACTGTACGACATAACAAGAACCACATTAGTTGGAGAACAGCAATTAAAATTGATATCACGTGTAACTTGAAAAGAAAATAATGACATCATGTTACTTTTGAACAAAAGTTAAAAAAGGAAGCCTCCACCAATACTGGAAAAGAGCTGTATAATTAATTCTTCTTTTTTCATTGTTTGCTCTTCGTAATAGTAGTCTTCTATTTATTCCCAAACACTCAGTCACATATTGTGTCTTAGTGACTTTATTGCCTTGCTTTTTTAAAGCGATGTTAGAAGACCTGTGAGACTGATTTTCTTGAAACATTACTTGTAGTATTCATAAATTTCGACCGAGAGTAGCTTTCGCTGTCCGGCTAAGAAAAGCCTAATTTTCCATAAAAAGTAATAGGATAATATTACTAATACCCTCATATAATCTGAGAAATTAATATTTCTCTCTGGTCATTAATCTCATATTGTTATTTGGCGTTACGGAGTCTGACAAAAATAAAAATGATTACGGAAGGTCAAACACATTAACTAATTATGACTAGCTGACCAACCAGAATAAATTTACAATAACAACACTGAGTTCACTGCTATAATAAATACATCTACAGTATTTTAATATTATGTAGGTGACAATGGCTCTCTAAAATGTTGGTGTTTATGGCTATATCACGTTGAAATACCGGTTCCCGTTCTATCACTAAAGTTCAGCATTATTGCCTTGCTTTGGGTGTAATGATCAAAGAAAAGAAAATAATGGAAAGGAATGAATCTATTCTTATCTAAACAGGAATAGATTCATGCCTTTCCATTGATTTTAGTTTCTTTGATCATTACACACAAAGCAAGGCAATAATGCTAATAAGACACAAGGGGTTACTAAGAGTGAAGGAAAACTTGAAAATGTTAGTTATAAGAAACGACAGTAAAAGACCAGTTTTTAGAAAGATAGAAGTGGCGATTGACGTTATATTCTAGTCCATAATGATCGTAGGTGACAGGGGAGAAAGAAAACCGAAGCTACTTCCACAGCGGAGAAGTGCGAGAATAAAAACAGAGAATAGAAGAAATGCGTCTAAAAATCACTTTTCAATGCCACGTGAATTTAAGATGCGGTAATTTGATCTCTTCTCGACGATTTCTCATTCTGTGTCATTTACCCTTATGACACTTGTACATTTTCTTTAGAATATTGTTGCAGGTGTGAAAAGAACAATGAAAATATCCAAAATAGATGACTGATTCGGATGACTTGTGAGGATTTATATCAGACTGTTGGTGTTGTTACCGTGATTTATAGAGAGAATCTGATTCGATCGAGATCGCTTTTAGTCAAGAAGCCTCAGAGGAAATCTTTTTTTTTTTTAAATATACGATGATTGATATTGAAAATGTTTAGCATCAGTATTAGTAAAGTATAACAAACCCAAGTATTATAAATACTGATGTGAATTTGATCTTATCTGAAGAGAGCAAAATCAATAGTCAACTCATCCATAAACAATGAAAACCCGAGGCCTTTTTACTTTATTTTATTTCATCTTATTTTTCTTTGATTAATCTTACGCGAATTTTTTGTATCGTCTTCATTTTTTAGATTTTTACTAGAATATATTTCTTTCGCCGACGTGACTTCTCTACCTGACCTAGCTATAAATAATATATAAGCTTCTGTCGCTCCCATAAACAAAAGGGAAAGAGAAAATATAATGCAAAATCTTTAAATATATACAAGATTCATAACTAACAAATTTCATACTACAATCTCCTTCCATATATTGTTCATCACATTCGCCCTTCTCAACAATCTTTAGACGAAAGCGTACGCTTCGAGATTCCAAACCTGGAATTTTAACATTTCCCTCGTTCATTCCCAATATTATTTTTGTTTTTATTTCTCCACATTTTTTCTCTTTTTTTATATCCTCACCAGGTTTGTTTCTTTTTTCTTTCGGGTTTTTCAGAAGTTTTTCATTTTACGATTTCCTCGAGAAGAAAAGGGAGATAACTCTTTTCTTCCTTCATTCCCCAAACCTCTCGGTTGTATTTATTTCCGGTGATGGGTTGAAAACACTTTCTTGACTGTTACTATCGTGAAGAACCCAGGGTTGAAAGAATAAAAAAATAAAAAAATATAAATCCTGTTACACATAACAAGAGGATGTCGTTATATTTCCGCAGAAAACGTTAAGCATTTCGGTTTGGCCTTTACCTCAAGAAAATCATGTTTGCTGGCAAAAATTTATTATCTTCAAGTTAATTAAATCTGACAGATTTCTTGTAAACATATCTCAGATAATAATGTCTTCCTTACGCAACAGGAAATATCGCACGATATCAATTTAAAAAATGTTTTCATTTATTTTTTTTTTTCAATATATATCATGAGTCAGACAGCGAATTTGTTCTCCACTCACTAAACAGTATTGGATTGTGAGCCAAATTTGTTAAACATGGTTCCAGTATTTATCTATTTAATAATTACTAAGCTAGACTGCGGGCACAAACTTACAATCAGTGAGCATCTATCAAATATCAAACTCATGAAGAATGATTTTTAAAATTAGTCAATCAGCTTTCGACGTTGGGTTTTAGGTAAATAATAAACAGAGATGTGTTTATCTTTTTAATGATTTAGTTTGATCCCTGAAATTATTAAAAATAACCCTTTATTGGCACTTAAAATGTTTTCTGAAAACACTTTTTTTTATTAAATCCCTACGTTTATTTGTAGTAGACAAAAATTAGAAGCTTCATTTATTATGACACTACTTGTACAAACCACCTATCAAGAAAATAAGAAAAACTAGGGAAATAGTATGTAAATTTTGGAACGCAAAGAATCGTTTACTAGTTGTAATGGTCTCCAATACATGCCAGTCATTGACCCATGTCTTGATGCTAAGTTATTTAGGTCTTAGCTAAGTAAAACTATTAGTGTGTATAGCAAGCACTGGGCATCGTATTATACCAAAGAATTAAATTTCGAGACTTGCCTGCTATTATTCCTTAGTTTTCTTTCAGATGTATCTTAATCTGCTATTTATTTAGAGTTCATTGACAAAATCTAAACTCAATGTGCAATATTATTAGTCCTATTCTTTCATCTTCAAAAATATAATGTCACTATCAATCGCTATCTACTGTCTTCCTGATTGATTTTTTATTCTTGCTCTTTTTTAATGTATCTGCTTATAATTCTTCCACACCCAGTAACCTTAGTAGATTTACTGTCTTGTTTAAGGTGAATTCAATAAAAATATCATTGCTGCTGTTGTTACATATATTCGTTAGCTTTAGAATTTTCTGATACTTACTTGCCTGCCAGGTAGGGATCATCATCTCTCAGTAGCGCCTATATTTTCGGACAGAGTGCGATTCCGTCGGGTCTCTGTCTGAGAACAGATATTTATCTGAGAATAGATACTGGTTATAAATATTGTTGTCTAATATTACTGAAATGTTATTTCAGATTAGATACCCTTTAGATTTGGCATAGCAAATAAACAAGAATGTGCATGTTCTGTAATTAATGTAAAAAGAATTGTCACAGCTGCTCGAGACATTTTCTACTGTGCAGATAAATGACAGGAAAACATTCTGTCATCTATCTAATGAAGGGGAAATTCGAACACACAGACTCTTCACCTTCTGGCCAACATGATCAGGTTGATGAGAACCAATTCCACTAGTGGATTAAAGAACCGCACCGGGCCACTAGGGGATTGCCCAAGAATATGTAAAGATCTCATGTTACTATCGCTCGTTACCTGGACTCAATGGGTAAGATACATAAATAAAATGCATGGGTGCCACACGTAATAACCGAGAGAAACAAATTTCTCCTCAATGTACTTGATCGGCACCAGTTTACTCACAGGTACAAAAAAAATTTCATTTATCGTATCATCACAGGAAAATGATGCCTTTACTTGAATATTAAGCAGAGAAAGCCATAGTAACTTCTACGCAATCTAATTATCTACGGATAATAGAATAATTTACTGGCAAATGCTTCAAAACAATCAAGCGGTCAATGCTAAGTTGTAAGCTGAATAGGTTTAAAGAGTTCATTCAGCTGAAAAGATGGGACTTGCGAGACAGTGCGAGTATTTAACATGAGTATGTTAGCTCTCACGTTTCTAAAATGTCTAAACTTACATTTAAAGAGTTTGATTAGGACGTTTGTGTTACACCCACTATACACTCTTGATTTTAACCCTTCTAGACTACCATTGTTTTCAGTTGCTTTCTAACCATTTAAACGGCGTTTCGTTAAAAACATTATAGAGATTAAAACGTAGCTCGGTCATTTCTTCGAGTCAAAACTTATTGGGTTCTTTCGTTAAAGCATTGAACATTTTGTAGATCGTTGACAAAAAGTTGTAAACAAGGAAATAAAACATATTGTTGAGTTTTAATAAGAACTATTAACAAATTATAAGTATTAAAATAAATGATAAAAAATAGACGAAATTTTGTAACGACTTTTATTAAGGCCGGACGAAGAAAGCAGAAACTTTATTATGAACAAATTTACTATTATTCCCCATAATGCTGAGGTTTTGTTTTTATTTTGAATTTCACATTATTAATATGCACTCCATTAGAACAAAGTTTGGTTTAATTTCATTCTCGTCCATTTAAACAGAGTATATTCAGAAAATAAGTGTGTTATTTAAAGCAAAAGTTTGAATATGTTGTAGAACACTACAAAACATTTTAAATATAACACAAATATTGCCGTATATAAAAAGCAATTTAGTTATACAGCTGAACATAAAAGTACATCTATATTGAAACTCCACTACATAAAAAAGTAACGTTAATAGCTTCTTTTTTCAGAAATGGTGACAGCTGCAACAGTGATGTGAATAATAAAAATCAGAAAAAGAATTTAACTGAACTGAATTCTTAGAAAAATTTATTATCATGAATAGCCTTGCATCACAGTGATTAAATATAGTTTCGGCAACTTGAAATAGACTTTAAATGTTATGATGGATTTTTTAGATGAGAAAACTTCTTTCGAAACATAACATGCACTATCAAAAGGTTAATCCAGACCATCTATAGATACTTCATAAAAAAGATGAACAAGTTCTTATTCATCTATAGTTATCACACAAGGTAATTATTGGCTTACAAAAAATAAAGGACTGTATGATACAATTAGTCAAACAACATGAAGACAGAAAGAAAAATGCTCAATCATGAAAGAATGATTTGAATACAAACAACAGTTCCATTTAGTAAATTCTGTAATGAGCAAAGCAGAACTCAAGAACCATCCGTTGCAGAAAAAAGTATGAAGAGAAAATCAAGGTTAAAGTTCTTGAACAGATTAAACAACGCTGGAAAGCAAAGCTCTGCATGGCCAATATCCAGAACATAATAAAGCCGATGTTTAAGTTAACACGCCTCGATAGTTGCAAGCATCTGGATTAAAGGTTGAAACGGAAGGTTTTATTCTTACAGCGAAAGAGAATCTTATTTTTTACTAAGAACTTTTAAGTAAATATCATACATAGTAATGTGGATCTAAAATGCGGGTTCTGTTATAAATATCAAGAAAACATAGACTATCTAATCTCAGGATGTACTGTATTTGCGGCAAATAAATATAAAAATTATGATGACAGAGTAGGGCGATATTTACACGAGACAATGCGCAAACACTTTGGAAAAGATGTTAACTAACACTCATATGAACATCACCAAGAATCAGTTACAGAACTAGAATACATCAAAATTCTTCGGGATTACCCCATTTTTAGAAACATGAAGCAAATGGGCTGGACATAATCATCAAAAATCGAAAAGAAAAAACTATTTGATATAGCTTGCCCATCGGACTGTAACATTTGAAAAACTATCAAAGTCTAAAAACATGAAAATAGATTAGAAAAATGTGGAAATTGAAAACAAGAATATTACCAGCCCTAGTACGGGGGTTTGGAATGATAATAAAAAATTAAAAGCAACAACACCATTGAAAAAACACCATGGAAATCTAAACTTAAGAGAAGTACAAAAGATTGTTTTGATAAGTACAGTCCGCATCCTAAGAAGAACTTTGTTCATGTGACGCTAATGATACTATGCAAGTTAGAAAAGTAAATCATTAAATTGAGTCCTAACAACATACCACGACCTGCGTTAAGTCATCCCGCGGACTTGGTAGGTAGTTTGACAATAGAAGGACTCAAAATATGTTATTGATAATAATAATTATAATTATAAACCCTACATTGAATATTACCAGGAAAAATTCTAGTATGCCATCAAGTAATAACAACATTGCTTTAAACTGCAAATACTCTGCGAATGGTTATCTGCGTCTGAGGACATACGATTGATGGAGAATATATATAATACAGCACTTCAGGCTGAAAATGAAAACTGTTCGAACAATGAAGACACATTATTACTGTCATTATCACTCACACAGTTAAAGGCAATTTTTAAAAAAAATCAAAACGGCCTAAGTAAGGTGACAGTGACACTGAGATGCAAGAGGCTAATGTGAATGAAAAGGAATGAAAACGATTTAAAAAAAGACCGGTAATCCGATATTAAAAAGAGATAAATGGAGAGACTTCTACTCCTGTTTAAAAGCCGCAGAGAAGTATGAATTGGAGGATAGAACATAAGTGATACACGCTTGGACAATCTTTTATTTTTAGATTAATGATGGACTAATTAGATTTGCCACAGTAGACTGCAGTTTCTTTCAGTAATAGACTAGATGCCAAGCACACCTATAGGTCTCAGGTTTTTTTTTGGTTTTTTTTTCATTAATTCACCCCAAGCAAGGAATTACTGTCACTGGTGCAAAGTAGGTTGCAAGAGAGAAGAACGAAAACAAAGAGGAACAAGATACAGGTGGTTGGGGGAAAGGATGAGAAAAGTATTGGAATCAAGGGATAAATGATAGTACTTGACGTTCCACTTAAACTCTTGAAGATTGTAGATATCAGGGAAGCAATTGTACGAAAGGGGGTTCTAAAGGTGGGGGGTTCGAGAGTAGAAGAGGATGCTACATTTGACCGTGTGATGAAGAAATAAGAGATTCATACCTTTCTCAAGGTTATTCATAGCGTTTATGCACTATGCAATACTGCACATTTATAGAATCACTACTACAACTATGATAAATGATAAAAAATATCATCTAAATTATCATCCAATGCAAATGTTAAACACACTCAAATTTTAGTTACTGGTAACTTTTATATGGTAAGCGGAAGAAGTAAATATTTGTGGATATGTAAAATAGATAAAGGCTTATTCATACCTGGTAGAGGTTAAAATTGTAGTAATCGGTGAAGCATCCTTTACGGAGACTTTTCCACAAAGTAGGGTCCTCACGAAGATGCTGCCATATTGGATCATTGTTTTTATCAATAAAATATGAGAGCAGAGAGAAGATTGTGGTGATTCATCTGTTGGAAAAGGGATGTAGGATTGAAATTAATTAATCGTCTAAAAGACCGTACACATGTTTTGGAACTCTATCAAAAATGTTATTGGGCGTCTACATTCTTTACATGCTAGCAATACTCCCTTTAAAAATTTAGATTAAATTAAACATCACGCTCACTGACGAATTAGGTAAAAATAAAAATAAAAATAAAGCCAAAAATAGAATAAGTTAGTTTTCCTTTTTGTAATAATCCCCCCCCCTTTGTATCAGGATAATAAACTTTACAGAAAATTGATAGATGGAGCGAAAAAAATAGCAGTTCGAGGTTTTTTTGGAAAAAATCTTTTCTTTAACAAATAGACTAAAGGGGACGAGAAAGGAGAGTGGTACTACTAAAAAGTAGTAATATAATAAAACTGAAGGAAAAATGATAAGATCAGATAAATGCGAAGGAAAATAGACAAGAGAAGAATAGGGTCAAGGAAAAAGAAAAAAGTTGGTTAGCACAGAAAGTCTTCGGGGTCAAACCCCAAAGTGAATCTCCATTCTGATTAGCCACACACACAAAAAAAACACCCACATACATTCACAGTAAACCGAAAGTATTTGTCATTTAAATGTAGATCATTTGCCAACCACACCAACATTGCCTGATGAGAATTAATCTCGAAACATAGAAATTTCCATGTCGCAATGTAAAATTGACATAACCATATAATTATATTATATATATATATATATATATATATATAGTATCTACGCGTCGTTCATTCAGTAATGAATTAGAACACTACTGGCATATGAATACATGATATATCACACGCTACAAGTCTGACGAGCGCCCATAGCTCAGAGGTAGAATCGCCGACTGACGCCAATTTGGTCGAGTTTCAATCCTGGGTAAAATGCAATCGGATGTCTCACCGTACTGATGAGCTGTGATAAAGCGAAACAGATCCGTCTGCGAATGACTATATATATATATATATATATATATATATATATATATATATATATACGAATTCTACTTGAGAATTGAGATAAACTTGCATCCCAATAGATGCCTAAGACAAAGAATCTCATTAGTCTGACTCGATTCTTCCAGAAGGTATTTCTATATCATTACAAGATAGAAATATTTTCCTAGCATCGTATGCAATGTATTGCTTATATGAGTTCCACCTAAGACCTGAGGTGAACTTGAGGGCCAAGAGATGCTCAAAGCAAGTAGCATTATTCAGAAAACATCTATTCATTCCAGTTTGAAATTATCAAGGTATACCCGATAATGATGGAACGCTTGGTTTTTGAAGTATTAAAATTGTAATTCATTTTTTCCATTGAGCTGTAAGCGCTTGAACAAGACACTGAACATTTTCTAATTATGCAGATTTTTGCAGATACACATAAAATACGCTATCATCTGCAAAGTTAATTACTAAAAAAATGAGAATGTTTCTGAATATAGTATGTATAGCTTGGTAGAAATAGCCGTCTGAGATATCTAAAATAATAACAGTTTGGATAGAAATTCATATACAAGAGACATCAGAAGAAAATTGGGTTCGACTTATATGCTGTTAAATATTGTAGATAGCTAGATGCAGATGGCTATAATAAATAAATAAAAATAGATATGTAGTGGACTAAAAAACGATTAGTTGAAAAATACGTTATTCTTTTTCCTTAAACTATCACAGACTTTCCTTATTGAAAATATTTAACTCAATTCTCTAAATAGTTGTGACTAAGCCCGCAGGATATGTCAAAATTATTCCGTCAAAAACGATCAAAGGCGGGTTTTCATCCTGCCAGCCTAAATGAACTAACGCCCAAGACGATACACCGCATGAAATGCGCACGCGCGCCGACGCCCGAGAAAAAGTAGTAACAACCAACTTCAACGACACATGTTCCTCCGGCTAACTACAAGCTGATAAGTACAGATTATTTCCCATACACAGAAACACATACACGCGTCACATAGACGCTTAGCAATGCTAACGCACATACACACATCTCAGTCTGATGAAAACACGACAAGGTTCGAGTATCAATAAATATATTTTGCATTTGGTAAACTGTATTTTATTACTTGTTTGTAATTGTTGCTGTCTAAGTATGAATTCGTAACTTTATTCAGTATAAAAAATACTGAAATAAAGTAACGTAAAACTGAATTAATTTTTTACACCTGTTTAGAAATATTTACTTAAAGTGATGGTGAGTTAAATATCATGGACGTAAACTAAGGGTCAACAATCTTCATCTATGTGCCGTATCTTTTCAAAACGTTAACAATCGTGGTTCACTATAATTTTCTATCCTTTGTAAAATTAGTAAATTTTGTGTTTCTGTTATCTCTCATGTATCCTCTTCTGTAATCAATTTAATCAACCTCACTAAGTAGGTTACATGTTGTTTTCATCTGTCCCTCTTGCCATGAAAATGTCTTGTGAGTATCAAATTTTACATGACCTCCGTCACCACTATGTACCCTAGAAAATTCTACTGTCTATTCTTGGTGTGTTCCCTTTGTTTTCATTTTCTCTAAAACTTCGTCGTTGCTCACATGTTTGGTCTATGCTTTTCTCAGCGACGATAGTAAGCAATCATTAACTGGCTTTGAAAGGTTTTACTGACATGACTTTTGTTGAAGAAATATACGACTGGAGTCGATGACTTACATCTAGAGTATTACGGACAAACATCATTATTATAAAAGTAATTAAAACGAAGACAGAAATATAACACCACATATACAAGACATACAGAGATAGACAATGGAGACGATGAAATTTATGTGCAGATATTTCCCTTCGGATATAACCGCTTCCTAATAAGGGTTTCATTAACTGATAGGAAAATAGAAAGTTTGTGTATTTAAGTGTTGGACTTTACCGAAAACCTAGATTGAATTTTCTACGCTATTAAGGATTTCAATACGTTAGCAAAGAGCTATATTGAATAAGGATGTTGTGACGAGACATAGTTGCTAACGTGTTATATAGAGCCTATTTTTGCAAGCCACCGGTTAAAGTGTATGCCTGACTGTTAGGGATATTCGCCGATGCTGTTGTAGTACCGTCTTATCAGTATCAGCCTATAAATATAGTAGCAGTAACTTACCTTGATATATCTTGTATCCGCTGTAGCTCTGGGAAAAATGAGTGGACTCTTAAAGTAACAATCTCTTTTCCGGATTTTCCTCTTTCGGACTATGTGACATGAACTTTCCACGCTGAGGCTAAACTGTATGTGAACGCTTCACCCATAAATACACAAGCATAGTATGTCTTACCCAAATATATTCAAATTTCATTGTGCACGCAATTTCCATTCTGGGAAAATAAACTTCTGTTTTAAACTTTTCGTTTGTTAATTTTGTTTAATAAATGTTATCTTTTATTGAAACAAACTGGCCTGATATTTTGCGCATGCAGTCTTTTTCAACGCTATTATTTTATGTATTACAAAATATTTTCACAAGAAAACTTACACAATTAATGACGTCGCCAAAACGATAAACTGATTAGCTGGTGGATCTCTGGTACTCAATCTACATTACTGTGGTTTGTTGATGATTTACTCGAAGAATTCTGAATCATTGCTCGTTTATAGAGACCGCTTGGGAAATTTTATGGCTAATCTATTAAAGCATCATCTTTGACGTCTTTATTTCTAAATATTTTCAACGTCTTTGGCATCATTTCTTTTTCCATTAGTTTGTAAAAGTTCTTTAATCCTGCTTCACTGTTTCCTTGAAATTATCCGTCTCTATCTCTCTCCCCTATCTCTCGTCTCTCTCTCTCCGTCTCCCTCTCCCTCTCTCAATCTCTCCCTCCCTCTCTCTCCGTCTCTCTCGCTACCTCTTTCTCCGTCACTCTCTCCCTCTCTCCCTCCCTCTCTCACCATATCTCTCTCCCTCTCTCAATCTCTCCTCCCTCTCCCTCCCTCCCTCTCTCTCCCTACCTCTCTGTTCATCCCTCTCCTTCTCTCTTTCCTTATTCTATGTCCTGTTCGTCTGGATTTTTCTATTATTTTTCTTTTTAGTTTATCTTTCCATTTCGCATAATTCATATTCTTCTTTTCTTCTACTTCTCCCCCTCCTCTTTCTTCTCCTTCTTCTTCTGCTGCTGCTGATGATGGTGATTATAGTTCTTGTCTGCAACTGGCATCAGCCGTCATTGATAGTATCTCAGACCACATAATGATACAATAAGTTCAAATGTCCTGAAACATTGTTTTTATCTTGTCTAAACTTTGGCAAGATTATAATGTTATAGCATCCTAATTGATGTATGTAATCTTGATCGTGTCGTCCAAGAAGTATTTCTAATGCTTCGACCTTCAGGTTAGGGTTAAATATCACAATCTATACAAGGTTGTGTTCATGGAAAACATACGAGTAATAGTAATTTGCCGATAATGGATTTAGGTAAACATTTTCAGCATATTTAATGTGCCTTTTTTCTTCCATGCGAACGACTCTAGCGTGAAAAGTATCAAATTAAAATGTTTTTATTTAGAATTCTGTTTTGTTAAAGAAAGTCATATCCGTACTGTCGATTTTATTCTTTATTATTAGTGCTGTTTTTTTATGAGAAACTTTCTAAATTTATTTCCGAATTACTGTAAAAATAACAGGGAAAAATGCCATACATTTTAAAACTATTTTGTTTGCTTTTGATAATTATTAAATGTTTTAAATTATTTAAGTACGCCGATTATACTCTTACCAGAACCAATGTTATTTAATGAAACTTGTGCGAGAATTTCATCGAGAAAACATGAAGAAACAACGAGAAAAACATTTGCCAAAAATTAGGGGCGAAAACAATTTATGTGACAATGAAAGCTGAAAATAAGGTGTCAAAATTGAGGATATGTTACTGACCATCGGAAGAGCGTTGTGGTGCAGTAGATATCGACTCGGAACGAGGAATCGGAGGAGCCGAGATTGAATTTCAGCTGAATTCCTTGCATTCACTTCGGCGCAAATACCCTTGGGAAAGGTATTAATCCGTCTCTTTCCCCCAGTTATGGGTTAAATAACAGGACAGATTCGGTTCTATAGCCTTGGCTGGCAACCATTCTACCGCAGAAGGCAATGGCAACCTACTGCGGAATAATCTTCTGCCCAGTCAGTCATGTCTCTTTCGAGACATGATCGCCCAATCGAGTATCACGTATGGCACTTAACTGACTGACTATTGACCATACGAATATAGAGTATTATTTAAACAGGATTTCCTGGCTGAATTCTTTAAGCCAGCAGACACGAACCAAAAGTAGTTATTTTTATTCGTTAAATGTTATAGAAAATTTGATCTGGAACGTTACGTAAAATATTAGCAATAAGATTGCAAAATACTAAAAATCCGGAGAAAGGAAAGTATAGAAAATATCCAATAATTCAAATAAACTTAATTATTTGTCGATATTTCTGTGATGAGAGCATTTATATTATTTATTTATATTTATATTGATATTATTCACATTGTTCGGACTGTTATCCTGATCGTCATGGGTATATTCAAGGCCTTTCGGCCAGCATACGCTCCGAACTTCGTCAGGTGATGGAATTTCAAAGCGAAACCATTATATATAATTCTTTTAAACTCGCTAGCTAATAATTTTTTTCTTGTTGGCCACTTGGGTTTAATAATTGCCTCCGATTGTTGTTTGAAAAAGTGTCTCTTAAAAGGCACCTAACATATTTTATACGTCGATACTTTTGCATCTTGTTTTAGTTTAATACGATCCCCTTTTCTTCCTAAAATGCTTGATTTTACCGGGCGCCCATAGATCAGAGGTAGAATCGCCGAATGACGTCATTTCGGTCGGGTTTCAATCCTGGGTTAAAAGCAATCGGAGTCTAACCGTACTGATGAGCTGTGATACAGCTAAACAGATATGTCTACGGATGACTATATATATATATATATATATGTGTGTGTGTGTGTGTGTGTAAGTGTGTGTAAATATTTTCTCGGATATCGTAAAAAGAGTGGAACATTATAACTATTAGCCATATAAATGGATGTTTGTGCGTGTGTATGTGTGTGTTAAAATAAGAATGAATGATTTAGTTTACATAAATGGACTAGAAAGGATTTCAAATGCAAAATGATACGTTTTATAGCCCGGTGGCTCTAATATTTTCAAAAGAGTATGAATCCTGGGTAAAAAAAAAAGCAATCGGAGTCTAACGATACTGATGAGCTGTGATACGGCGAAACAGATCTGTCTGCGGATGACAATATATATATATATATATATATATATATATATATATATATATATAGACATACGCACAAACACACACACATATACGATAATAAAGAGGAGGCACAAATACTTCTTATGATATGTACATACTTCTTATAATATGTAAATAGAGTCGGCTATTAATGATCGTGAGATGAGGAAACAACAACAATCAAATAAATATTATTGTTGTCGTTGTTGTTTTTGTATGTTCTCCCGAATGTGTTTTATCGGCCGACTATATATATATATATATATATATATATATATATATATATATATATATATATTAGTCTTTCTGTGCATCAAATAAACGCTTCCACCTTTGCATGCATATATGTGAATATGTGAGTGTGTGCATGTGTATGTACACACAACTGTGAATAGATACCGTTAAGCAATAAATATATTCAAGGTAGTTTGAAACTAATCTATTATGGAAGCTGAAAGTGATTATAAAACAACAACAGATCCGCCACTGACAATGCATCAATAATATTACTTCCGCTTTACTGGTTACGGCGGAAAGTAATTTTATTATACAACTGATGACTTGTCGAAAGAAAAACCGATCCTGACTTAATTCAATTCGCAAATATTATTCACTTGACTCCAAATATTTTGCCTTCGATAATTTAATAAAGCGTTTTTATTGAATTGCCTTGATATTATAAGAGCAGTGTGATATACTTTAAACGTAGAGATGTTGGTCCAAGTATCATAAATATTTTATTTATTCCATATTTCATATGTTCTGAGCAATTCATCGAATGTGCAACCATCATATAATCATTACAAAAGGAGTAGGTTTAATTGGTCCTATTGAAAGGGTTACCGGAATTTAAGAATAGGCAACAACTTCCACACACAGGATTGTCTCCGCTCTATCAACGGATTAGACGCAGGTTTGTCTGAATCACTTGCGATTGATACGGAGCTATTAAAAACTGAAGTGGGGCTACTGTAGCGGTTATGTTTTTTTTTAATCATTTCACCCCAAGCAAGGCATTCCACTGCCACTATAGCGCAGGGGGTTATATAGAGCGATTGGATATAGGAAATGTTAGAAGGAGCGTGATAGACGAGTAAGGAAGTACATAGGAAGAGTGTTTGAGAGAATGGGTGCGAGTTAGTGTGTTAGGAGGTATCTATTGACCTTACATTTAACCTCCTCTTGGTTGTAGCTGTCGGGGAAGCACGCATGCGAAAGGGAATTCCACAGGCGGGAAGTGCGAGAAAAGAAGCTGTTGGAGTAGAAATTGCGGTTGAAGTGAGAATTATGTTACTTTAACATTCATATGGCAGCAATCCTGCATTTTGAAATTTAAACTGACTCTTTAAATATAAAGTATGGCAGAATTATTCAAGAATTTCCTTGAGCAAAACCAGTGTCTAGTCTCGATTTGCACAGACCTCACTCTCCAGCCGTGACAGTTCAAAAACCATTTACGTGGCATTGTGGGTTAGAACGAATTTATTTTCATGCTACAGCTCTTTTCTCTCAGATACAAGCCAAGCGGTAACTCGACTGCTACTTCCATAGCAAATATCCGGAACCTTCTTTAATTTCAGACATTAAAACTAAGGCCAACCTTGTTACGTCCACAGGATTGAGTAATACTAATTCCCTGCCTATTCCTCTCGTAAAAAGAACTTGTCTTTCCGAAAACATCCTACCAAGAACCGTCTGTGTGGTGTTTTGCAAAATATCAACACGAGTGTTTGGTCACCGTAAACAGATTCCACCGGGGTTGATTCCACCGGGGTTGAAATAAGAAGAAAGGTTAACCAAATACAGACGACAATTCCACTCCTGTGGCTTCTTCTCTCGCATTTCTCGCCTGTGGAACTCGCTCCCATATTCTTGCTTTCCTGATGGCTACAACCTCCAAGAATTTAAATGCAATGTCAATACTCATTTATTAACCACTGGATTCTAGCTCTCTCCCCACCCCGTATATCCTTCCCCTTCCCTGCACCTATGTAACTGTCATCACACCTGCATTCTCATCTTTCTATTGCTCTTTTCTAACTGGTCTGTACTCCTCACTCTCTTCTAATTAATCTTTTTAGAGTTACGTAGCCCCCTGCACATCAGTGGCATTTCCGCCTTGCTCGGGGTGAAATGATTTTAAAAAAATGAATTATTTGCATTTTAAAATTTACACAGTCGTATAGAAAAGTTGAAAAAGCACTTTAGCTTTAAGTTACAAAGGAAATATCTTCTTCAGAGCTGTTTCGACATGAAATCAAAGTGATTTCTCATCTTCAGTATGGCTGCTCATTTCTGAACAAAGCGAGCTTCTCGGATCTATTTTTATTTCTTCAAATCACACATAGTAAACTATGATTTATTCTGCAACTGTACATAGCGAAAAAGATGTATACCTACATAAGTAGTTAGAACGTCCGTTTTTTGACCATGAAACGCGTGGTCAGATCCTACCATGATCGATTTGTCGCGGGTTGGGGAGGAGATCGGAGTGTGTGGCACATTTATAAAGTGAAGAAAACCATATCACAGTTTGATCAAAGCCTTGTGATTTAAAACGAGTAGACGGAACTATTTGTGATTCGTCGAAGATTAGCACAAAGTCATCGGATATCGTGATTGAAGTTTAAAGTATAGAGACCTTGTTCAGAATGTTAATCCCGTCAGATAATGCGTTCACACTCCCAGAAAATCTAACTACGTGTTACTCAGCATAGTTGCTATATAAACCACGGTGGGGCCCTGTAGGATCTGAACACAAATGTGCCTGAACACGATTCTTCAACGGGGGCTGACTAGCCACCCTATGTAGACACACATGCACGCATGCGAGTGGCCATTCATTATATATATATATATATATATATATATATATATATATATATATATATATATAATAATAATAATAATAATAATAATAATAATAATTATTAAACCGACTCTGCGTGTATTCTAATCTCAAAATTTTATAGAAGGGACTTTCTAAGACTATGAATGACCAGCAGAATCTAAATCCGTTATTGCCCTCGGCTATAAAGCTTTGGGCAAAGAGGGGGAAAAAAAGAAAACTGCGTGGGACCGACAATACATACGGTTCCTCCCAGTAAAAAGAAAAAAAACCCTCTAACGGAACAAACAACCAAAAATAGCAACCAAAATAGCAAGGTCTTGGCGATCTTGCTATTTTGTTAGTATATATATATATATATATATATACTCAGCGCACATTAGTTAGAGTTCAAGAAATGGGCTCACAAAGACCACATGCGGTTTCACATTCAAAGGTCATTTTCTCCTATACCGGCAGCTAATCATGGCTCAATAGTCCCTGCTATCATAGTTGAGAAACTATATACCCTTGTGCAAATTAATTGAAACAACTGCTTCAGTTTCACTTCTCTCCTTATCCGGTCAATTTTAGACCCATTGCAACAAAAGGATGTAATTGATTTATATGATTTTCCTCAGATTAAGTCATCTGCTGTGGTATGCAGTAATATGCATCTATTTTCGTGGTGTATGATGAAATTTAGCGGTGAAAAATATTCCATCATCCCTGATTACATCAGATTTTTATCACGCCCGGACACTATTGTCTCAGATCTCGATTAGTAGTGTTACGACCATTGTCTGTGATGGACGTTACTTCAAGCAAGCCTACAAAAATTGTAACGCTGCACAAACTCTCTACGAAGGCTTCCAGAAAAATCATAGATATTATTGATGTCAGCCTTTCACCCGTCAGTCGTGTCATCAAGGCGAAGAAACAAACTGGATCCATCAGTCCAAAACGTAAAGAACAATGCCGTCGGAAGAGAGAAACAACGCCAAAATACGATATAAGCGTGATCAGGGAAAGTGTGAAAGATCGTAGGAAGACATTATTTGTCTTGTTTCAATTATTTTGCACAAGGGTATATGTATTCCTACGTTACTTAACGGTATCTAGAATAGGCATTCTGAAGGTATGTAGATTTACGAGTTTATCACTTTGAAAGGCCTGTTCTCATCCAATCACCGATTATAAGAAGCGTTGAGCCGTGTTAGTAACTAGATAGACGACTAATCTGGAATATGAGGTGCTGTAAGCTTAGATGTGAGGTTATAGTATTAGACAACAGCTCCCAATAAGAAATCAGAGAGCCAAGTTCGAATTCCAGTCAGGTTCGTTATATTCTCTTAAGTACAAATACTCTTGGAAAAGACATGAATAAACTTCTTCTTCCAGCTATGAGTAAGATAGTCGAATTTGTATCGCTAAATCGATATTATCTCTAAAAATACTTACTATTCAAAAATATGTTAGGACTTTAAATAACGTTGAAAATTGGATAGATTATTAAACTAATCACCTCAAATTTAAATAAAGATAATAAGACCGTCTCTTTGCAAAAGTCTAGTTGTATAACTAGCGGTATTGCTTTATAATTAACTAAAGTGTGCTATATATTAATATAAAACCTATTCATTTAAAAAAAATATTCTTGGTATATTCAGGATTTATTGCTTTCCGAAGGTATTCGTTCGAAGGTGAATGTAACCACTGCTACCTGAATTTGAGATATCAGCTCGTCGATTTGTTGTTCACATATGTATATAACGTTAAGTGTATTCTTCATATATAATTAGCGTAGATAATTTTGCACCAACGTTTTTTTTTTTACTTATTAAAATTTTACTAACTTTATTTTTTCAAATTAACACGGCTTTTGTCGTAAATTTTAATCTCGGATATGTGACCAAGTTTTGGTATATACAGAAATACCACCAAAATAGTGGTAGGACTTTAATAGCAATAATATCTTCGTTCTTGACATTATGCAGGAGATATCTCTGGGTGGTATAAATGCTGCATTTTTATATTAACAGTTAATCGAGATAATTCCGTTTTCTTTAAATTGGTCAATATGTAAGTTCTCTGGACTTTGTTAAAGATATTGCTCTTGATACTGTTTATAACTTCTACAAACCTCTCTCCTTCTCCCTCTTCTGAGGTGTATGCCTTGTCCTTTTTCATGGAGATCACTGTTTGTGTCACTCTTGCTGTCATTAATAGGCTCGCCTTCTATTACATTATCTTGATCCGAAGAGTTCATCATTTCTTCTTCGTCAGGATCTTCTTCCATCAATAAATTTTCCTCTTGGTAAGAATGAATTATTACGCTTTTTTTTATTTCTTTGATATAATCGCCGTGTTATTTCTTTCCCTTTATATGATGTAATTAACAATCTCAAAACTTGCAAATTTGTCTTTTTATAACACATCTCTTCATTTGTCGAGCAAGCTTTGTAATCTGCCTGCACGTCGAATTGTCCAATAACTAAACAATATCCTTGGTAGGTAACTATCTATAGTATATCTACTTGGGTTAATGCCATCAATCTCATTTCTATTGTCCACACTATTCTTTCTGAAATATTAGACTGTCGATGACACGATGCCGCTTTTCAAAAGAAGCTCTTAATCCACCTCAACCAATTACATAAATCCACATCTCAAAGTCTTGGTTTGTTGTCTGATGCTAATGTTTTATGGAACCCATTTCAAGAAAATATAACTCTTAATATTCACTTTATTGTGGTCGTTTTTCTATCTTCTTCAACGGCATCAGCTATTAATATATGCACAGTCTGTATGAACACGAGACCGTTTCTTTAGACCATGAGTGTATTCTCCTTTGTCAAAAACTCTCTGAACATTCTCGGCATTTATGTGCACATATTTCTATATCGCGATCAAGCCCCGGCCACCATACCTTCAATTTTATTATCCTCTCTGTAGCCGATATTTCACAATGCATGTATCATTTTATTTAAAAATACCTTTTCTTGCTGTTTCGGATGATACTAACACATCCCCATTGCATATAATTCCGTTTTTCATCGTTAATGTACGCCTTGCTTCTTCATAATGTATTTCAACTTTGGAACAATGACTCCACCTGTTCCTTCTTATTTTCTCAGCAAGCTTTCTTAATATCAGATCGTATAGATTTTCCGGTGGCGATATTTGTAGGGACATTATGTCAGTTCCAAACCAATGTAATATTTCTTCATAGAGGATTTGCTTTTTTCTTTTAGATCTTTATTAAATTTTAACCTTGAGAGTGCATCGACATATAATATTATATTTCCTTTTACATGCTTAATGCCAAAATCATATGGCATTAAGTTTATTGACCCTCTTAGAATTCGTGAAGAAATAAGCATCTCCATTCGAGGGTTAAAAATAAACACTATAGGTTTATGGTAAGACTTTAATAGGAACATCTTAACTAATAAAAATTGTTGAATTCTGCATGTGGTACATCAATAGTTAATGTATCTTTTTCACTATCTAAATAATGAATTTCCGCTGCCGTCAATCTTTTGAAAGGTACATTGGCCTTCTTACGAGAGCTCGCTCACTCCCAATTTTTGATAATTCTTCTTGAGATGAAAAACAAAAATTACAATAATTTTTCTGCGAAATTATTTATTTTTTTAAATTCACAAACGCTAAGTTTTGACTTTGAGTCTCCATCTGAACTAACTGTTCTTTACATTCAGTTCACTCACTAAATGATTATAACCAGTCGCTCAAAACAATTCTCAAAATGATTCTATTTCTTTTTTATTATTAAGTATTGAATCCATATAACTTTTCTTAATGAACGCTTGATTTTTTTCAATACCGTCTTTTGAAATCAGATATCCCAAATATAATCTCGATCAAATTTACATTTTTTTGTGTTTGTCCATCAAAAGTTTAACTTGTTAAATATTATTTTGTTTTAATTTTTCTTTAGTGGTGGCAACGAGGTTTTTTTATATAGTGGTAGTTACGATCAATTCAACATCAGTCTGTATTTGATTATTGGCAGATTTTGAATACATTTTTGTAAAGATTTCCACGCTGTTGGATACCTATTTGAATATAGACAATAGGAAACGAATTCAAGCTTATTTTTATGATTTACATCTATCTTAAAACCACCACATATTCTTAAGTCTTCATCTCATTTTTGCATAGCTACAATGGGATAGGTCCATTTACTGCTACTAACAAAATGCCATCATCTACTATTTTCTTTAACTTGGCAACCGCTAAAGGTAGAAACGGAATAGGTAATTTACAGTATTTACAGATTAGTTGTTAATTTTAACGATTAAGCAATATGTATTATTTTTATCTAATTGCATGCTCGCTTCATGCCCATTTTGCCACTATTAATTAATTTCAACATATCCACTTTTGGAAAATCTATTTTTAAAATTTCAATAACGTAATGGAATAATTTCTCATCGGTCACAGTTTTCAAATGTTCTCCTGGAATAGCCCAAGGCTTTTGTTAATAGATAGATTTTTCTCAATTTCCTTTACCCATTTTCTTTTACCCATTTGTTCCCGGAAATGTCTTGGGATTAGTGTGACCTCACTTACCGTATCCTCCTTTACCAAAAGGCATGCCATTTCATTTTATTTTTGCAAAATGTTTTCAGTTCTGTCTTGAAAAGGCGCCATCCATTCATTTTGTTTTTCTAATTTTTCGATACTATTTTCTGTAATTTTGCATACAGACCGAAAATGATTTTTCTTCCGCTGTTATGACATATTTTTCAAATGTCGGGCACTCCATAATCTCAATGCTTTTGCTTACAGTATTCACGTTTCTTGCGTTCCTTGTAGCATACTGTAGGTTTTCTCAGTAGAATTATACATTTAATCAATTCCAGCTGTTGTATAATTTTTATACATGCCTTTGGAGACAAAATATTCAATTGTAACAGTTCCAATAGTTTTATGTATTTATGAAATGTATAAGCCATAAATTCAATCAACTGTATTTAAATCAATTTGTCATCTATAGTCAAGTCTTCAGTTAAGAGTTTCTCAAATTCTCAGAAATTGTTAGCTTCATTAATTTTATAAAGATATCGCCTAATTCATTCATCTTGTTTCTGCTGAATGAGCATAAATTTCTTTTTTTCTGCTATGATAAGTTCTCAAATTCCCCAATTATTTTGTAATATGTCATTACAGAAATTTTCATTATAACTTCCCAATCTGCCAAAGCTAGAAAGAGTCCGGGTGTTTTCTTGACTTTTTCCTTTCAATTATTTTGCTCTAGTCTGAGCTGCAAATCAGTGGATCCAACATTCGGAAAATTCTGATTCCTTCAAACGACTTAAACATCCAATCGGCGACGTTGTATATTGTTGAATTACGACATGTAATCAGCAGTCAACTTTTCTCAACGGTAAAAAAAATCAATTTCACAGTAGTATAAATGCTTTGATTGATCAAACATAGTGTCTGTATCTACGAAAAATCCTCATTATATGAAAGATACACCCTTTAATTGATTTTGAAGAGGTATTAGTGTACTGCCGTTAGAGAAAGCATTACCCTCTCGAAACTAGCGTCATTCGATATAGAGTTTGAATTTTTATCATATATTTTACTTTTAACTGATATTTTAAACACCCTACCTGTACTTTTCCCTCCTGTGAGATATTTCAGGCAAGTGCCTGATACAAATTGTCTACATTATAGACAATCGGATAAAGAATTTATAAGATCATCACTGGTTTTTACGATCTTTGTTTGCACGATTACAGTCTATTTAGGCATTTCTTCTAAATTTTCACCATCCGGATAATGTATTTCCCATTTTGGACTTTTGCAGCAAACAGGGTTAATTTATTTTGCAAATGACGGCTGAATATTTCCAATTGATTTTGTCTAATCATGTCAGCTGGAATCGCATCTCCAGACCCGTTTATATATATATATATATATATATATATATATATGGTAAGTGAAATGGGCAAGTCTGGAAGCTAATCGCTGAAAATCGAAATTGAGGCCGGTCGACTAGTTCGACAGCAAAATCGCAAACAAAAGTATCTTCACACAATCACTTCCAGAACAATGAAACGTTTCAATCATGAACAGCGTCGTGCTTCATAAATTCCGTATAATTTGTATTTAGAGTTAGCACCAAAATTATTGCAACGTAGATTAACTTCCAGTTAAAGGTAAGGATGTGTGTTGTAATGTAATGAATATAAGAAAGTGGAGACCAAAGTTCGAATTCCGTCCGTGTAATGCTCTCATTTACGCATATATACCTTGGGAAAGGCATAAAAAGATATTTTCTTACCCGAGCTAGAGTTGA
>JBBBDQ010001885.1:1335000-1355000 GCA_037127315.1 Ascarosepion bandense
TGTGTGTTGAATTGTGATGATGCTTTCTGCCAAGATTGCTGATTTTCAGTGGTTTACTAGTAGAATGGTATTTTTGCCAAGTAGGATTTTTTCATAAAGTGCTCAATATCACGCTAGAGATAGAGCTTTTATAAGATTAATGTGAATAACTTTGTTAATTCCGCTTTGTAACAGAAGAAGAAAAACATTCCTAAACAGTGAAAACATTCCAATAAGGCTTTGAAGAAACTTCGAAGTCAGCATAAATGAAAAATTTCTCCACATATATATATATATATATATATATATATATATATATAATTTTTTTTTTAATGATTTGATTAAAAGAAAAATGGGTAACTGCTCAAACAGAAATGAGTACATGACTTTTCTACATGTATCAATTAATAATCAATATACTCAACATTCTTTTTAAAATCAAACGTAGATCGGAAATTCCATATTCCGTGCTTGTAATAAAATATGGCGTGTGTATACACTGAGATATACTACACGCTAAAATTTCCCTTCTGATTCCATGCGTCCATGGCTTACGGGGTAGCGACTTCGAGTGACACCAAATCGGTCTAATTTCGATCCCGGCCAGATGCAAGTGGATGTGATGAGCTGTGATAGAGCGAAATAGGCTTGTATGTGCATGACGAATATATATATATATATATATATATATATATATATATATATATATATATATATATATATATATTTACGCAAGTTTACGTGCTAGCATGAAGCGTGCTTTACATACGAACACTGTCGATCTGTAGGCGTAAGTTTACTTATATTTACATGCACAAATCATAAACTATTATTTAAGCTTGCCTCATTATAACCTCGTTAATGAACTTTGCTTCATACAGAAACGAGAATTTCATGACATCTCTAAAAGAAAATCTAAAATTAATTAGATTACAATTTAATTAGCGTGTCGCATGAACTTCCTGCAAACAACCTGCAGGCAATCATAAGATATTTAATGTAATCAAGCACAATATCACAAGAGGAAATCAACCAGTAAGAGTTGAATCAATTCCTATGATGAATGGCCGTTTTTCTTTATCAGTATCACCACATGCAAGGCAATAAAGCCACGAAGGTACAATGGGTCATAGACCGTGAATGATTTAGGAAGAGTAACATTAAAAATGAGCGGGAAGAGGAAAGAGTATTCAGTAGATACCGATCGATACTGCACTTGCATTTTTGAAGATTAAAGTTGGCTGGAAAAATGGAACCGGAAGGAAGTTCTAGAAACGAGAATTTCCAGAAAAAGCTGTCAGCAGAAAATTCACGGTTACATATAGCGAGTTTAACTGTAAATTACCAAAATTATTTTTTTCCCCTGGTGCCTTAACTACATCAATTTAAACGTGCTACTAGATTGGCCACTACGTCCCACCCTTTTAAAAATGAAATAGTTAAACTCAACCGCCACTTCTACACCAATACTTTCTTTTCCCGCATTTCCAACCTGTGGAACTCACTTTTTTATTTGCTTCCCTGATAAATACAATCTTCAAAAATTTAAATGCATCGTCACTCGTCATCTTCTTGAATTCCGTTTATCTTTCGTATTTTCCGCAATCCTCTCTGTTCTCTGTTTTGTTACTTTGTAACACGTCAGGCCGTCTAATGTGACGCTCGTTCTCGTTGACGGTCGTGATGATCCCAGTTGTGACACTGCCACCCGCTAGCCGGTTGGTTCAGTCACTGTTGCTGGCTGTGACCATCTCGTCCGATGATGTCATGACAAAAGCTGGTTTACAAGACGTCTCTTGCAACAACGCGCCACTGTTCCACGTTGTGAATTGATCCCAGTGGTCGGGTCGTGCAATTTTAATAGTCGCTTTTTAGAGCCAATCTGGACACTTGTGCACACTTGTAGTTTAAAAAAAATAAATACGGCACCAAAAAAATATTAATAAAATAAATGAACATGGTCGAGGACGCCTTGAGAGCTACGAAGAATGTTTATATATATATATATATATATATATATATATATATATATATATATATATATAAACAATGTTTTTCTTTTCACAGGAACAGATAATACAGTTGTTGGAGAATTTTGGTTTACAAGAGAGAGCGAGAGAGAGAGAGATAGAGAAAGAGAGAGAGAGACTTTAAAGATATCATAGCTTCCAATCCTTAAAAAATGTCTTGTCTAAATTTTGCTAACGTAGACAGAGCTCTTCAAATTTTCGCTAAAATCTATTCCGTATTATCTAAAATTAGAGCTGTACTTTTCTTTTAGGCGATGTTAAAAAATAATAAAGTTCTTTCGGTTTCTTGTCGGAATTTGACGGGATTTGCCGAATCAGAGGCGGTCACTGGCAGCTAATGTGGCGGTGATGGCGGTGATGGCGGCGATGGCGGCGATGTCGACGGTGGTGTGGGGATGGTTTCCATATCGTCTGGAAGCTTGCTCCAAGCTCAAACTGAAATTTTCTCGTCGAGTCTCTATTTTTATAACCCGTTTCAATCCTCTCTGGGGATTTAGCCGGCTCGAAGCCTTCGGTCAATGAAATCGTTTTCTGCCCACTCCATTTGCGGAAGGGAACATCTCGACGAATGAGATATCGCCAGCTCACATCCTATTCCAATTTTTCTAATTTCCCACAGACTTCTGTTTCCTAGAAAAATCTGTTGAGGTTCTTTAACCCCGCTTGACCCCATCAAATAATTCTGACACTTGTTTTGGATTGTAAAATTTTTTAGCTTTACCAAAAAATATCCTCTTTGAACACGAAAGAAAAAAATTATATTTTTCTCTTTTATTTCCAAAAAAAAAAAATAGCTAAATTTTATGTTCCCCGGATTTTTGAAGTTCATGATAGTATTAAAATAATTCCTTTTTCTATTCCCCATATTTTACAAGTATTTGATAGTATTAAAATTATATATTTTTTACATAAGCTCACATTGCGTGTTACAATAAAGTATAACTAATAATATTACTAATATGAATTTCTCTCTCCCCGCTGTATTAAACCAAACAAGGAAAAGTATCCCCGTGGGGATAGTGTCACACTTACTTCTACTCCTTGTAGATCCTGTGTACTAGTGTCATTCCCGATTTGATAGGGGTGAAATGATAAAAGAAATGATACCAGATGTTGAGCAGCGTGACTTATATTACAAATAACATGATTTTTTTAAAAAGACATGACACGTTGCCAAATTATGTGACTGGTTATGAACCATATACTGAGCGCTGAAGTAGATTTCGTTACTAACTATCTATATATATAAAAAGCAATCTGTGAGTCTGTATGTGACTGTTCTCTATGCACGCCTACATTTTTAAGCTACGCCATTAAAACTTTCTAGGGACACATATCTACAGAGAAGCCATGACGACACATACTTTTTGAATTTAAGTTCAGCAATTTTCCCTTTCGGACTTTTTGGCCAATGGACACAAATGTTTACGTTTGCTCCGTAAAACATCACACGTGTTAAACGCGACTGAAATACATTTTTTTATAAAAGCCTTTATATCTAATTTTTATTCCGACGTTTTAAACATTCATTTGGTCAACAAAAAAATGTGAATATTTTTGTCGTAATTTTTAAACAAAAGAAATATTTTTTTTAAAAAGTGTTTTTTCAAACAAAAGCAAAATATGTAAAATAAAAAGTGGCATCATCTCCTACTACTAAAATGTTCTGAGTTGAACGGGCAACGCCGAGCTATGATGTTAGTATATTATAAAGCATATAGCAGCGAATCGTAGAGGGTGGCTTGCAGATTCTGTTGTTGCTAATCTTCGGGCGTCTAGCTCTTCAAAACAAGAGAACTGTAACCAGCCCAAATGAAAAAGTCAGAGAGTTTGAATTAAGGAAACATCACTGTTTGATCCATTTTTATTTCTCTAAATTAATTCTGAATAAAGCGGAAGTGCCTGACAGCAACACAAAAAATGAGTTTATCATTTTAAAATTTCATACTCTTACCATGTGAAGCAAATGTAATGAAAAACGACTTAAAACTCTCATGCCTGTTATATGTTATTTAACTAGCCAGTTCCTGTCAGCAAACGGATATGTGGCTTTATAGTTTTCTGCAAGCATAGATTCTTTGTCATTTCAGGAAGTTCAATCTTTCTTCCTTTCTTTCTTTCACCTGACAACCAGGTTTTCCCAAATTCCCGTGTAACCTGTTCAAATGCAAGTAGAATCCATTGACTTCTAGTGAAGACGCACGTCTACAGCTGGCGACAATAAGTTAAATCTCTGGAAAACCCATTGATACCTAAGTTTTTATTTTTTGTTTAAGCCAGAGTGCAAAGTTGATTTTGGCACTAATATAGGAGAGCCATATACTGGCTAAAATATTTACAGAGTGTAGCATATTCGGTAAATTGTTGCGGAGTAAGAGGAAGCGTCAATCCTGTTCTTTACTATTACAGTGACATTAGTTTACCTTATAAACATAATAAGCAGCCACTTTAGAATAAGAGTTGAGTAATAGTTGATTTACTTAAGATTCTTTCTTAGTTCTATGCATAAGTGTTTAATAAACCTCTTGGTACTCACTTAGTAAGAACTAAGGTGTGATGAGGAGCTTCTTCCTAAGAACTGCTGATTTGTGGAACAGAAACCTGGCAATATATATTCCCAATCACTACAATATTGACAACTTCAAGTATAGGGTTAACTGTCATTTTTTTTATATAAACCTGATGAAAAGAAAAGCATTTATTACTATTTTTACGCTTATGCAACAACGTACAGTAACCATCAGTATTTTTCTATACTTCTGAGATGAGGTAGTATGTGCCATGCGTCCTCAAGGAGGCATGACCCAGTAGATACAGACGTTGGTTAGTTTCAGTGACTTGACCCCAAATGTTGTGAGTTTAGTACCAGACCACATCAGAGGTGAACACAATAACTTACAGTTACGTTTAAGCTTTCCGAGTAGATATCTACTGCACAATGCATGTGTTACCAGGTTGGTTTCTAGATTAAAAAGCTTAGGTTTTTTTTCGATATGTTAAACTATAAATAGTAGAAAGGAAATAAATAGTTCTTCCCTTCCCTTAAGTGTAGAGTAGCTAGTATATATTGTCAGATAATTTACATTGAAATAACATGATATTCTTATAACAGGATTTCCAAGATTATCATATTGCACCGCACAATATACTCACTGGCATATATATTAGTATATATAAGCATGTAGATTGCAAAAACAATTTAGTTGGAGTAGAAAACATTATTGCATATGAAAAAGGAAGTCATTGAAGAAGTGCAGTTGATCATAAAATACACCCACTTTTTCACCAGTTATTATTCTTTGGCCACTTTGTGTGACGACCATATTTTTTTCTACGGCGTTAATGTTATGGTTTCCGAATATAGTCTTACCATTAATGGTATATACTTTTAGTTACGTCTTTTTATGTCTGTACGTCGAACCTGCCTAATAACAGGAATGTGTTGTAACTCATTAAAGGTATTAAAGTATTAGCTGGTACCGTTAAACGTAGATATAATGATGATTATTTTCAAGTACCCGTAATAAAAGAAACATCGCCGAAACAGCTGTGGTTTAACGGTTTCAGTTTAATCGTTTAAGACGTACATTTTTGCTTTGAGGAATTCAGATGGGAAGCAGAAAATATCCTGCACAGTACCGCAGATCTATTTTTCACTTGCCATATCATAACCACTTGTACATATGCCTTCGGCGCTGACGCGCTGAGCACCTCAGTTCATGATTAGGAGTAGATGGCTAGTATCATGACCAAATTTTGTGAGAGATGATTTTTAATTGTAAAGGATGAGGCAACCTAGCAGTCATATCATGATACTTTGGAAAATCTCACTTGAATACTTTCTGAGTAAATAAGGTAAGTTGACATAAAGATATTTCTAGCTTGACACTAGCTGCAAGGTTATGTACAGCTTTTATTAAAATTTGTCACCGCATTGCGCACATTTTACTGATGAACATGAAACCTGGTACGCCCTTATCAGATTTGGTTTCATAATGGGTGTATTGTGATACTTATATTTAAGCCCTGGCATCACTTTTTGACGTTTTTCTCTCTCATAAAATAATAATTATCTGAATGATGTTTGCTCAGGAAAAGGGAATATTATTACGGCGTCGGTTTAGTTAAAATTGATCATTTGAGGTAACTTACGATAGTGAACATTGGAAACAGATTTAGCCTACGGTATGTTTCAGTCACATATGAAAGATTATTTGAAATAGCTTTCGATAGTGGGCATTGGTGATAAATTTAGTTTGCGGTAGTTCTCAATTACATATCAAGCAATGTTTGAGGTAACTTAAGACAATGAGCACTGGAGAAAAATTTAACTCACTGTGTCAGTTATTTGAGGGACCTTACGATAATGGATATTGGGGACAAATTTAACTTACTGTAGGATTCAATCACATTTAAAAGAAAACTTTAACTCACTCTGTGTCAGTTATTTGAGGGGCCTTATGATAATGGATATTGGGGACAAATTTAACTTACTGTAGGATTCAATCACATTTAAAAGAAAAATTTAACTCACTGTGTGTCAGTTATTTGAGGGATCTTACGATAATGGATATTGGGGACAAATTTAACTTTCAGCAGGTTTCAGTCACATTTAAAAGATCCAAATCGAATTTATAGTTATTTGTTGGAAAATATACATTTTATATACAGTCAAATACAATATGCATTTTTGTTCTAAAGATTTTGTTCTATATTTAAATACTAATTTTGCTAATTTTTAAAAAATTAATAGAATTGTTTCTTAGCATGTTCCAGTTAAGTGAGATTTCAGCATTAGCTTTTAAATTTCGTTGCACACACTATTAGAAAAACAAATACATTTATTCTTCTTAGAAATAAAACCCTGGTTTACGAAAGAGCAAGTAGTGACCAGTACGAATATTAGGATGATGCACAATTCCCCTAATATATCTAACTAATTTTAGGTACAATAACTTATATATATATATATATATATATATATATATATATATATATATATATAAAGTACGTCTGGGTATTAAATTCCAACTGAAAAATGAAAAACTTAAATATCTGAGACATTCCAATGTATTATTGTATTTTTCACAGGCATTATTAGCTGCGCAAAGGTTGATTTTACAGTTATACCTGTATAATTGAAATATGAACATAATATTAAGACTAATATTAGGATCGGGTTTTTGGAATTTACCTTCCTGCTTTTTTCGATTGGATTAAAGTATCTGAATTAAAATATATATATATATATATATATATATATATATATATATATATATAGTAACAAGTTTGATTAAGATATAGACATGTTCTGTCTTTTCCATTTTTTAAAATAATTTTTTCCGTTTACAGCTTTTCATTTTTATAGTCTTTATCAAGAACCGATGTGATGCGTATATGAGGTAGTTAGAATTCCTTTCTTTGCAACACGGTATTTTGAGGGGAAGTGAACATTTTAAAATTTTATAGTATCATGTCATGTGTAACGATTATTGGGAATACGACCGCGAAAAAAGAATATCATTAATTTATTCATTTTTATTTTATTTTTTAATATAATACTAATAAATTATGTGCTTATATTTACTTCTTATTGTTCTACAGACAGACTGCGTCTGTTCCTTTTCAAGGAACACGTTTGAATGATTACTTGCTGGCTGAAAAACACATAGATACATGCATATAAAAATACAAGTGGACATTGATGCCAATACCGAGCAGCGATAGTCTGTTTCATGCTTATACAAAATCGTCAGGCTATATGTTATGTATTTTGATTGACAATTTATATATACAGGCTAGGGATTCATTGTGTGTAATCTATTGTTTTAAAGGTTATTTTGTTGGGCGGTACCAGTTATGTTTCGAATTAATCTCGCTGTTAGTTAGTAAAAATAATTGTGGATTCGGGTGCAGTGCAGTTTTGAGGGATTTTATAGTATTGTTGGTTAACTTTTTTATGAACTTGTTTATTTAATATTGAGTATTTTATTGTTGAGTGCTGTTATTACGTTTATTTGTTTTATGTGAGTGTTCGTGGCTAGTTAATTTGTTTATTAATCCTTATTTAATTTATTTGTTTGAATTAATTAACTTCATTTTAATTTTTATTCGTTTCTTTTATTTATTCTTTTAATAAATAAATTAAACCACACGAATAAGTTCTAACCCTGATATTGCGCGCTTTAACCCATGAATATAACATACCTTAACATTTTATTTTATTATATATATTATATACAACATTTGGGAAAAACCCCAAGTAAAATTACACACCAGCAAAATGGGATTCATACGACTTTGAAAATACTCAACTAAGAGAATTCCCAAGTCAGTGTGGAAAATCATATTCTGAATCCTGATTGGTTAACAAATCGAGAAATTCAAATTACGTCAGCGAACCGGTTTTGTTTTCATAGCCAAAGAAAAAATCGTTTTAGGAGCCTCCCTACGTGACGAGAATTCAATATTTAAACATGTCCTCTGACTGGTCACACACAGTTCAATATGAGAGCGGTTAGTTGACGACTTCGTGGCAATACAATGAAAGAAAATTCAAGAAGCTGATCCGGACGAAGGGCACGCGACGGTTTCATTCGCCCTCTTCTTAATTTTCACACCACGCCGCTAAAGAGAACAACACAACAACCAAATGGACACGTGTTAAGTTAACGTGTTTTCCATGTTTTTTCTCTCAACCTGTCACGACCTAGTAAAAAGAGGACGGAACAAAGACTTTATAATCCGTTGCTACACAAACATGAACTCTAAACTTCTGCAGACATTTCAAATACTTACGTTACTACTACGAACAATTTTAACTACAAAATTGCATGCATACTTTCAATAAACTTTTTTGTTCTCTCAACTATATTATAACGGTCAGATAACATAATTTCACTTATATTTTCTTTCTCGCACTTTTGTCATTGTGTAAATAAATCTTTGATTTAATATACACACGAAATATTTTATCCTTTCACATTTCAATCTTCAACCTTCTGGTATTTAAATTGTGGGGACTTCGGACGTGTTTGATACAAGGCTAATTAACCAAGCATGACAGAGGCCCCTAAACCTAGCTCAGTGAATAAAAGCATTGGTCGAACCCAGTGACTTGACCCAAAAATTGTGAGTTCAGTACCTGGTGACATTAGAGAATTTAGTTAAGATAACTATCACATCTGAGAGTAGCATAACTCATGAAACGAAAACAATCTGTCCTAGTAATCAAAATAAAGGGTTTGCTTCAAAATTCCAGCCCCATTAAGAATGTCGAAACGTTATAATTATGACAATAAAGATGAGGACAATTGTTTGAACAATGTAAATAATTTAAATACCTCATCTCAGAAATATAAGCAAAAACAAAAAATAATGTACAGCGCTCAATGCAAGGAAAGACTCAAAATACTAGAATGTCTTAATATACAAAATAAACAGACCACATTATATACAATATCATTCAGCAGAAGTAGCCGTATGTTAAAGTGCATTTTACATAATTAATGTATGGATATTGCATATTAATAAAAGAAAGAGTATAAATAAAAATTATAAAAACTAAATGAAAAAAATTCCATTCTTTTTTGCTGCATTATTTCCGTTAACCGTAACTGATGACGTCACTTAGATCATTTCAAACTGCCATCTTCCCAAATATTATCCGGATGCAGATAAAAGAATTCTAACTGCCACACCAGCTTGGCTCTTGATAATGCCTGCAATCATCAAAAGTATTTGAACAGATCATTAGGAAAATATGAACACTAGACAGTTGATCCACAACTTCCATTTGAATTAAACAGACATTATCGCTTCTTTTTAACGAAACTAATCTAAAGATACCTTATTGTTATGCTAATCTACCCATGCACACATAAACCTTTCCAAGTATAAATAAGCAGCAGTTTCTGCTTTGTAGCAGAAATATATCCGAGCTGAGGCTGGAATACGTGTCACTTATCAGTTGCGTCTCTGTCCTCGGAGGGAAATGCAGCTGAAAAAATACACTTTGGAGGGTCATCTCCTCAGGCTTTACATCTCACTTGGGAAGGGGATGAGTATATTGCCCGGAGCCCGAGGCGCCCCAAGACGGAAAGTGCTGATGGAGTTTCGGAATTTTTCTACGGCACTGACAAAAAACCCACCTAAAAAACTAACCTTGTGTCGACATCTGTTGCACGGAGGGTGCAATAGTAAATACCGAAGTCTATTCCAGCCGATACCTCTGGCAGCCAGACCAAACACTTATTCTGATGACCTTCTCATTTTGTATATATTTTGTACTATTGTTCTTTGTTTCTGTATGTTTAACGTTATTCCTACTTTGTGTCTTTATTTCTGACCCCTAATAACGCCACAACAATTTGGCTATCATGATTCTTAAGGAGATTGGAGGACTCCAAAAAGACTTTGTGGAAATTGTCAATATTGGTTCAACACTGAATACACGGAATTATTGTTTCATTTCTTTTTTCTACGGAACAGTACTTGGTAATCCAGAAATGGAAACCGAACGAAAAAAAAGTGTGACTAGCTTACACTAGACTTCAGCGCGAGCCGCTAAACTACGAGAATTCATTTTTTTAGAGAAAAATGCACGCATGATCCTCTGAGTGAGTAAGAAAGTAAATATATTTTTTATTCACTTCAGTTAATTCATGTTTAGATTTACTAAAGTTTTTTCATTATTTTAATGGAAAGATTTTTTTTCACTTGTATATAATTGTATTCCTTTTAATACTAAAAAGGCGCAGTCAAATATGGAGGACTTTAAATCCACCATGCTCAATTTTTAGAGTTCCAACTTTAACAGGAAAACCAGCAGGAACTTAAATGGCAAGATATGCAACTTAAGCAGAAAAAAGAATAGACCCTTTGAATTTGAAATTCAAAAGCAAAATGAGAAAGAATAATTTAAAATTCAAAAGCAAGCTAAAAAAGAAGGGTTTGAATTTTCAAAGCAAACAGATATCAGACATCAAAAACTCGAAGAAATTCTACTTTAAACTCAACAAGAGCAAAGAAACGTGCTTGAACTGGTATACAGGGGACAAATTAGTGGAAATGAAAATGCGTTCTCACAAAACACAATTTAGGTTACAATAAATATTTTTACATATTCTCCGGACAAGGATATAAATTTCGACTCTTATTTTAGACGATGTTAAGGATTTTTGCGCCACCTATTGCATAAATTGGTTGGATTATTAGAAAGTTCGTTTTCTAAATCTGGGCACCACAGAACAATCCAATTTGCAAACTATATTTTACCCAGCAAAACAAGCGAACTGACATTTACTGAAGCGGTTAAACTTCTAGCAGAACATTCTAGTCCTGAAACGTCACTCTTTTATATGAAAAGGAAGTGTATGAATTTAACCAGAAAGGCTAGTGAAAATTATTCTACATTTGCGTCGGTCGTGAGCGAACACTGCGAAGATTTCAAACTTTCATAATTGAGTGCGAATATTTAAAGTATCTCATATTTTTCAGGGACTTGTTTCAGCTAAATACGTTGAAATTAAACGTAATGTGTTGAATAAATTGGAGAATTAGCCAAACATTCCACGCCAACAAATAGCAAAAGACTGTCAGTGATTTGTAAGCCTGCATCCAAATTTGAAATATATCGAGGAATCTGGCATATGAAAAGTACGCCAAATGAAGAAACAATTTAATTCTCTTTCTAAATCAAACCAATCAAAAAAGAGACAAAACATCTTGCCCCCTAACCCGTGTTGCGGTTATTATTCCCGACATTGGTATAAGTGTTGCTCTTGCCGGAATAAAAAGTTCCTAAATTCTAGTCGTATCGGGTACAAGAGCTCACACTGTCAACTGAGAAAAGGGTAATAGCTGCGTAAAAAAACACAAAATCAGATTAACAAGACAAGTTAAACATTAGGTAATATGCGCAAGTACAAACCCTGTATAAAATTATTCAACTACAGTAAGATTCTAATTCAGATTTAACAATCATACATCTAAACACTTCCACAATAAACGTTGCTAAGAACTAATAAAATAGTCAGGTCCGTGACAAGGAAGAAAATCAAGTTTCACGAACCCATTAAATTTTCTGAAACATTTCGGTCTAAAAAGTTGAATATTTTTATAAAAATATGCCCGAAATAAATCATCACAAATGGATTTGTAAATTCGTCCAATTTACTTTCATTATAATACTTTGTCAAATTCTAACATTGAGTTTTCATCGGATTGAAATATAAACTAATTATTTCTGATTTAACTAAATTCATATATATGTATATTTTATATACGACAATATGACTAACAAGAAGACTCACGTTACATCTCACTGACATTAGCTCAGTTAGATATCATTTAAATAGACACAGAAACAGATCATTCGCAGCATACATATTGACAATAGACATATAACAGCCTCAAACTTATGGAAAAAAGAATAAAAGTAATGGAGGAATTAATACAAAAAGAAAAATGCAACACTCAATAACGTCAAGTCTGAATCTGTCTACAATGTGTTGACAGTGTTTGTAAAAAAACACTCATACATAAAAACACTCCATACATAAAGAAAGGCATTCAATCAAATAAAAGTAGGAATAAAATAATCCTTGATGATGACTAAAAGAATAGCCAAAAGTGATCGGGCATACAAAACATTCAGGCAATTTCTGCATAACTTATGGCCACAAAGAAAAGATGTTTTTCATATATATATATATATATATATATATATATATATGAAAAAATAAATAAATAAAAATTTATCCATCGCTGTAACTTCTCAGTCGAATTTAAAGAAACTTACATATCTCCGTATATATATATATATTCTTTAGTTTTCCCCCCCCATGATTTTTATCTCTTTCGCCAATTCAATCGCATTTCTGGTTGTATAATTAAACGAAATATAGTTTGTTTTATTATTGCCATCTTTTCATCTTTCTTTTATTTTTGTATTTTATTTCTAGTTTTAAAAGATCTATATCCTTTAGTTTCCAATGCGATTTTCCCCACCTTCTATTTCTGAGATCAGTATTCTAATTTTGACCATTTGTTCAATCCTCGCTGAATTCTTACATTTTTCCTTCTCTAGTTACCAGGGCAACAGACTTAATTCTTGTCAGTTTTGTTCAAGCAATTTCCAACGTGACTTCCGTATCTTCCTCAGTTTTTCTTCTTTTTTTATATATCTATTTTTGTTTTCGCTATGCTACACTTTATTCATTCTTGTTTGAATGAGAAATAACTATTTCCATAACTCATTTTTCTCCGTTCGTCTCTTAAATAACATGCCATATGTCTTCGTGACAATCCGCCTGGCTGAATTGTTCGTCAATTTTCTAAATATTGGTCGATTTTTGCAGACAAGGATTCTTTTAAAACGGATCGAGCGTTTCTTTCCTTTGTGTAAACATGAAAAAAAGCAGACAGCATGTCTGCACTAGGCTTAAAAACAGCAAATTAGATACCGTATGCATAACATTTGCATCTAAGGCACTGAATATTAGGCAACAATGAGAAGTGGTCTCTGATCACAGTTTGACTTTGCCTTGTTAATGACCACAACTATATTTCCCAGATGACTGTTGGTTTCACTGTATTTATATTTGCATCTGGAGACGTGGAAGTTAGTGTGAGAGGGATCATCACAAAATGCAAAAATAAAGAACCCATTTCGAATTTTGCTTGTGGTTGCTTATGAATCTACTTTTTGTTGTGTCCTGTTATTTTTTTATTTTTTTTATCATATCACCCCGAGCAAGGCGGTAACGCCACTGATGTTCAGGGGGCTACATAGGTGTGAAAAGATTGGAAAAGAGAAAACCGGAAACCGCATCCTAAACAGGAAACAAAGGATGAGCCACTTCACCTGTTCAATAGACGAGGGTGGAGTGTGAACCGGTCGATAGTTTAGTCTATCTACTCCAATTGAAAAAAAAAACGTGAGAAGATTGGAAAAGAGAAAACCGGAAACCGCATCCTAAACAGGAAACAGGGGATGAGCCTTTTCACCTGTTCAATAGACGTTATCTCATCAGATATAAAGAATCGTTTCGCCATTAGCACGCACGGGTAATTAACATGCTCTTCTTGAATTATCTTACCCCCAAAAAGGAAATAAAAGCCACTATGATTTCAGGGGTTACTGAGAGTTAAAGAAACAAAGAACAGATGCGACAGATGACAACGATTAATATTGCCTTTACATTTTTGGTATCATAACTTTTATAGTCAGTCAGTTAAGTGCCCTACGTGATACACGCTTGGGCGATCATGTCTCGAAAGAAACATGACTGACTGGGCAGAAGATTATCCCACAGTAGGTTGCCATTGCTTTCTGCGGTATACTGGTTGCCGACCAAGTCTATAGAACCCAATCTGTTCTGCTATTTAACCCATAACTGGAAGGAAGAGACGGATTAATACCTTTCCCAAGGGTATTTGAGCGTAAGTGAATGCAATGGATTCGACTGGAATTCGAACTCGGCTCCCCGGTTTCTCGTTCCGAGCCAATATCCACTGTACCACAACGCACATCCTACTTTTATAGTATTTGTCTGTATTTCTGAGATGAGGTAGTATTTACAGTATTTACATTATTCGGACTATTGTCTTCATCTTTGTTGACATTTGAACTAAGTTTCAGCCGTTGTTCGCTCCGACCTCCTTCAGGTGCTAGGAATTTTGAACTGAATCCTTTATTACAATCGCTGGGGTATATTATTCTCATTACTTGCGTAAAACTCGATTGGATGTCATGAGTTATCTCCCTCTAACCCTGCAACACTTAAGGGCACATGGCTCAGTAGATATAGACGTTGGTTAGTTCCTGACTTGACTCTTAGAGTTCTGAGTTCAATACCAGGCTACAACAGTGGTGAATAAGTAACTTCCAGAGTTAGAGGGAGAAAAGTCCTGATTTCCAGCAAGTAAAAGAAAAATGTGGGTGTAGGGAAGATCGAGGAAAGTACATAAGATGAACCAGATTCAAGTAGATAGAGAATACCGATTGGTATTATATTTAAATTTAAGTGAAGGTTAGTGGCTCTTAGTATGCCTTCTCCTGTTACACCACCCAACCCTTGTTCCGTCATCCACCTGATCAGGTCCTTCAGATATGTTATGCATTGCTTTCCCCTGTCTCGCCTTCCCTGTATCTGGCCTGTTAGTATCCGCTTCTCCAAGCCCTTCTTCCTCATTGCATGTCCCAGGAACTGTAGCTGTTTCTTCCTGGTGCTCAGTATTAATTTCCTTTTTGTTTACATCATTTCTAAGACCTCATCATTGCTCACGTTGCTCGATACATGACATTCGCAGCATCCTCCTGTAGAACCACATTTCAGTTGCTTCAAGAATATGGCATTCCTTGTTCCAGTGTCTTTAACGAAATCACACTGTTCTTATACTATCTCTAGCCTCATTCTACTTCTCGCTCTATTCATCAGAATTTGGACGATCATTTTTGTTATATGGCTCATTAAACTGATGGTTCTATGGAGTTCCCACTCGTTTGCTCCTGGCTTCTAAGATAGTGCTATGAAGATCGACTTGCTGAGGTCATCTGGTATTACACCACTATTATAAGTTTCATTTATTATTTCTGTAATTTTCTCAATACCAAATTCCAGGGCTAACAGCAGCTCTATGACTATGTAGTCTGGAAAGGGAGTTTCACATGCGGTAAATGTTAGAAAAGTAAGGACAAGTGGTGGTCGTATGTAGCTATTTCTGCCGTAAACTAGTAGGACCTTGATGCCAGTCTACTAGCACGCTTAGTTCACAATAAATTAGGGAGTTGAAATAGTTTATAATAACATAGGAAAACTACAGTATTTCTCTATGAAAGCTCTTACGTCCTTGGGCAATCGACATATGAGCCAATACGATACACATGACAATGTTCATGGATGTTTTCTAATGCAACGCAGATTATCTCAGAATCTAGATGACAGCTTTGTGGTTCTACCACAAATTAATTATACTATATCATGTGACCAACGAGGAACTTGCCGAGTAGCAATTATTATAATGTTAATTCTTTAAGGCGTGAATAAACAGATTTTTCTAACATGTGCTTTTCTTAAAGAGGAAAATCAGCTCACAATGTCCAACTACGTCAAAAAGAATGCAGTAAGAAATATATTTTACAATTTTTATGGAACTACAAATACAACAAACAGAAAAAAAAATAGCAATAAAAGAAAACAACTGTAAAGAAACCTGATACCCTGCTCCTGAAAATAAAGATATACTAGATAGATAATGCACAAAAGAATCCAGTGCGTATCTTTGTGAGATTGTTAATATTATAATTTTAGTAGGACATAAGTAAAGAGATTTTGACACTTAATGGGCGTATTGTTTTTGTTGACTTTTTGGCGAACTATTTTTACCTTCTTAAATATGTTGACTTATGGAAGGCATTTAATTTACAACCAATACCGGTTCGTATTATAAGAAAATACGAAAAAATAAGCGAGGTTTTATTTGTTTCTTTGCGACCGGAATTATAAAAAATGGCGGTATCATATACACAATAACAAAAATAAAGAACAGAAAACACGATACAGACTTCGACAAGGGCATTAAACAATGAATCATAAACGTCACATTAAAGCCAACCAAAAAATGAAACAGCATTACCAAGAGAGCAATGCAATTTAAAAACAAGAATGTATAAATTATCTACTCAGATACAGGTGTTAGTAGCATGATTATGGAAGTTAGTGTTTTTAGTAAAAAAATAAAATGTCGAAAGCAGTGACTATAGAAAAACACACCTGGTAAGTAATAAGCAACAAAGATGAAACAATTGAAAAACATAAGATAAATAAAGACTACACAAAGATGCAACGATCTAATAAGACGGTAATATAAAATGTAGAGTGATTTATGATAAATAAAAATTAATTCTAAAAAAAAAAAAGAAAAGAAAAACGTGCTGAAAATAATTTGGCAGAGAAACTTTTTCATTATTATTAATACGCAGTTCGCGGGTTTCGTTGTAATATAAAAAAATCTTTTTTCAAAATTTGGCTTTTAATTTAATTGGTGCTATTAGTAGCATTTTCTTTATAGGGTAATTCTGTTTGATCTTGTTCTTTGATTATAATGAAAAGTAGGCTTTTTATTAATCGGGTTAATTGCGTTTTGGCTGATGAACTAGAGCACCATTATCGACATAAATTAACACCAAACGAAACGAATTAATTAATGCTTTCTTTGGGGTAAAACATCATTTTGCCTCAAACTATCAGTCGGTGTATTCTTGGGTAATCTGCTGAAGTCATTCGTATTAAAGGAGAACATATCTTATTCATTAAGTGAAAGTTTTTACTCGGAGATTACCGAAAAGACCCTAGAGTTATGGTCGATAGAGCAAAGAACATGCTATTAATCAGACTGTGTTATTATAAAATAATGACTCAGTTAAGGGATTCAAATCACTTTTCTAACATTTATATCATTTTTTCTCCTCATTAAGCAATTAAAAAGGGTAATATATGCTTAAAAAAAAACTCGTATCCGTCTCCATGTTAAACATTTAGTCTTCATACAATCAACATATACTTATTTCGTTTCTTGGTATAACGTTGTTAGGCATACCTTATGTAATGGGAAATGTTATTATTACCGTTTGTAGCTAAAGATGTTGTCATAAATATTAAAACCAAAGCAATCAAAACGACTGAGAGAATGTTACTAGAATTTTTACTTTATAAAAAATAAATATTCTAACAAAATACAGACCTTGAAAAGAACAGTTAGCGAATATTAACCCTCTAGGGCCATTCGTATCATATTTGATACAGTATTTCCCTATAAGGAAACATTTGGTATTTCCCTATAAGGAAACATTTGGTATTCATTGACTGAGCAGTCAGTACTGCTTTCATTTGAAATTTATAAAATATTTCTCTTAAAAAATTTTTCAGGAAAATATTTCTTTCGAGGCTTGTTTTCATACTGTATCAAATATGATACGAATGGCCCTAGAGGGTTAATAAAATAATATGATTAAGGCTTCTACTTGTCATAAAGTGGGGGATCAGTTCTATATTGTTATGAAGTAATAAACAGATCCCCCACTAATTACTACTTAACCTTCTAGGGCCATTCGTATCATATTTGATACAGTATTTCCCTATAAGGAAACATTTGGTATTCATTGACTGAGCAGTCAGTACTGCTTTCATTTGAAATTTATAAAATATTTCTCTTAAAAAATTTTTCAGGAAAATATTTCTTTCGAGGCTTGTTTTCATACTGTATCAAATATGATACGAATGGCCCTAGAGGGTTAATAAAATAATATGATTAAGGCTTCTACTTGTCATAAAGTGGGGGATCAGTTCTATATTGTTATGAAGTAATAAACAGATCCCCCACTAATTACTACTTAACCTTCTAGGGCCATTCGTATCATATTTGATACAGTATTTCCCTATAAGGAAACATTTGGTATTTCCCTATAAGGAAACATTTGGTATTCATTGACTGAGCAGTCAGTACTGCTTTCATTTGAAATTTATAAAATATTTCTCTTAAAAAATTTTTCCGGAAAATATTTCTTTCAAGGCTTGTTTTCATACTGTATCAAATATGATACCAATGGCCCTAGAGGGTTAATAAAATAATATGATTAAGGCTTCTACTTGTCATAAAGTGGGGGATCAGTTCTATATTGTTATGAAGTAATAAACAGATCCCCCACTAATATGATACGAATGGCCCTAGAGGGTTAATAATATAATATGATTAAGGCTTCTACTTGTCATAAAGTGGGGGATCAGTTCTATATTGTTATGAAGTAATAAACAGATCCCCCACTAATATGATACGAATGGCCCTAGAGGGTTAATAATATAATATGATTAAGGCTTCTACTTGTCATAAAGTGGGGGATCAGTTCTATATTGTTATGAAGTAATAAACAGATCCCCCAGTAATATGATACGAATGGCCCTAGAGGGTTAAAAACTATTCCTTACTAAATATTCTAAATAAATGCCATAATGTGTTACATGCCTTCTCTTCGACCCTGAAAAAAAAAAAGCTAGCAAATGATACAAATTTCTCTTATTGTTTTCCCTATATATCAAAGGATCAACTTTTCCTCAAGGCATTTACCACTTTACTGTTTGCTATCCAGAATAGAGCTTCACTATCAGATTATTAAAGATCATATGACTGATTAGAGAATACTAATTGCGAAAGAGAAAAAAATTGCAAACATTACGAACATTACTCTTTTTCTAAAAAACGTAGCATGGTAGTTTGACATGATAGTTTGTATACTCAGGTGAGAAAATATTTAATATGGACCGGCAAAATCGTGCATTTTTGAAAAGCATTATGAAGAAACAAATATAGAAGATTCAATTAGAAGTTTTTCTCTGTTAAGTCCGCTTTATTTGAGATTGTAACAGAATGTATCAAATCAATAGATATCCAAGATTTACAAAAAAACAAAAAAACAAAACACAAAATTTAAGAAATACTGAACCATAAAACATTATCCACAGGAACCACCCATTATTTAGATTCAAGAATGTAAAAACCACTAGAAGCATATAAAATAATCAAAAACAAAAGAAAACAAAAATCCCACAAAAATCCCACAAAAATCCTCAACTGGGCTAAATTACCCATCACAAACATAACACCAACTGTAAAAAATGGTTGCTTTAAGTGCAGGACTTGCTTAAACTCATTAAAGTTACAATGTGTAAATTGAAATCAGGACAAACTTATTTGGTAAACAGCATTTATGTATTGTAGTAGATAGATCTATCACCCGGTTCACACTCCACCCACATCTATTGAACAGGTTAAGAGGCTCATCCATTGTTCCCTGTTTAGGATGTAGTTTTCGGCTTTCTCTTTTCCAATCTTTTCACTATTACGTAGCCCCCTGCACATCAGTGGCGTTACAGCCTTGCTCGGGGTGATATGATTAAAAAGAAATCATTTCAACCATTCATCCAAAACATT
>JBBBDQ010001885.1:1357500-1530407 GCA_037127315.1 Ascarosepion bandense
CGCTGCCTTCCTCTGTCTCTCCTTCCTTCTATCTGACCAGTCAGTATCAGGTTCTCCAGACTCTCCTTCCTCATTGCATGTCCCAGGAACTTCACTTGTCTCTTGCTGATGCTCAGCATCAATTTCCCTTTTGTTGCCATTCTTTCTAACACCTCGTCGTTGCTTGTATGCTCAGTCCACGATATCCGTAGCATCTTTCTGTAGAACCACATTTTGGCCGCTTCCAGTTTTGTTCTCATTTTCGATGATATTGTCCAGCATTCACTGCCGTATTGAAGAACTGACATCACGTAGCAGTCTAGAACTCTTTTCTTCGTTTCTATTGAGATTTTGCTGTGCGTTAGTATTTTGCTCATCTTCTGGAACGCGTCTTTTGCCATGCCAATTCGCCTTCGAATCTCCGTGTCGCACTTTAAGTCTTCTCTTAGAACACTTCCTAGGTACTTAAATTCTTGTACTTGTTTGATTTTGTTATCCCTCACCTGTATTTGGCATTTTGGGTTGTATCTTTTGCTGATGACTATGCACTCAGTTTTCTTAAAGTTTATTTGTAGTCCCTTCTTGTCACTCTCCACTGCTACTTTCTGTATGAGGTCTTGTAGTTTCCTTTCCGTGTCCGCAATCAGCACTGTATCGTCCGCATACCTTATGTTGTTCAGGTTGTGGCCTCCAATAACAAATCCTGGCGTGTCATCTAGGGTCCTCAAAATATTCTCGCTGTATAGGTTGAACAAATCCGGTGAAAAGACACATCCTTGTATTACGCCTTTTTCTATCTTTGTGTATCTACTGAGGTCGTTACATGTCCGTATGCAGACCGTTTGCTGCCAGTAGAGATTCTTGATTATTCTCGTCTTTGCCGAAAATGTCGAGGTTGCCTAGCATCTCCATCAATTCTTTGTGTCGTATGTTGTCGAATGCTTTCGCGTAGTCAGTGAAGCATAGGTACAAGTCTTTCTTCATTTGTAATGCCCGTTCAGAGAGCATCCTAATCATGAATATGGCGTTCCTTGTTCCAGTGTCTTTGACGAACCCGCACTGTTCCTGCCCTATCTCTGGCCTGATTCTGCTTCTCGCTCTATTCATCAGTATTCTGACAAACAGTTTTGTAATGTGACTCATTAAGCTGATAGTTCTGTGTAGTGTGCACTCGTTTGCACCAGGTTTCTTCGGCAGCGCTATGAATATCGACTTGCATAGGTCGTCTGGTATTATTCCGCTGCTATAAATTTCGTTTATTTTGTCGGTAATCTTTTCTATGCCATATTCTTCTAAGGCTGTCAGCAGCTCTATCACTATGCCATCTGGACCAGGGTCTTTGTTTCTGTTCATTTTGGCCATTGCAGCTTCCACTTCGGATTTTAGTATTTCCGGTCCATCCATCTCCTTGTGTATTCTCGGTTGTTCTCTCTTGTCGCAAAAAAGATCCTTTATATTCTCTTCCCATCGCTGGAGTATTTCCTCTTTCTCTATTATGATTGTTCCTTCCTTGGATTTTATGCATTCTGTTGAGGAGCAGGTTTTTTGTCCTCTCAGTTCTTTTATCTCTTTATACATCTCTGCTTTGTTGTTCCTGCTCAGTCTCTCTACTTCTGCGCATTTGTTGTTGAGCCATTCCTCTTTGGCTTGTCTGCATTTGTTCCTTATCTCCCTGTGACGTTTCTTGTACTCTGCTCCGTGTCTTGGTGTTATTTTTTGTCTCCATTGCATCATGTGGAGTATCTCTTCGGTCATCCACTCGTTTTTTCTTCTGCATCTGATTTCCTTTGGGGCTATGTTGTTCGCTGAGGTCACCATCGCTTCTTTTAGTGAATCCCATTTTGAGTGCCATTTTCCAATTTGTTCTTCATATTTCTTTCTCACGCTGTTATTGTATTCTTTCTGCAGGGTGAGGTCGTCCTCTAGCGTGTCGTAGTGCAGCTTTGGTGATGTGCTGGAATTCTTCAGTCTTCGGAGTTTCACTTTTAGTTTGCTGATGACTGGGACGTGGTCACTTCCACAGTCGGCACCTAGGTATGCTTTGCATTAGACCACTGCGTTCCAGAATCTCTTATTTATAGTTATGTAGTCTATTTGGTTCTTCGTGTCGCCTCCTGGACTTTTCCATGTCCATAAACGTCGTGGGTGTTCTTGGAACCAGGCGTTAGTAATGACCTGGTCATTGGCTGAGCACCATTGGTTCCATTTTTCTCCTCTTTCGTTGCGCTCTCCTAGTCCGAAGTAGCCGTTCGTGTCTCCTTCTCTATCTTTACCTACCTTTGCATTTAAGTCCCCCATTATTATCCTAACTTCTTGGCTTTTGCACTGAGCCTTAACACTGTCTAAATAGAAACATTCTATTTCGTCCTCCGAGCTTTGAGTTGTTGGTGTATAAACTACTATAATAGCTATATTGAGGGGCCTTCCCCGCAGTTTAACCAAGAGGACTCTCTCTGACAGTTGCCAGTATCCAAGTACACATCTCTTCACTTGTTTGTTTAGTATTAAAGCGACCCCTTTTACGTGTTTTTTACCTCCTGCATATATTATCCTGTGGGTGTCGCTACTGAAATCTCCGTTATTAGGCCATCTTGTTTCACATATGCCTAGGATGTTGATATTTAGTCAGTTCATCTCCTGTTTGACATTCTCTAGTTGTCCACAGTTCAGTGTCCTGACGTTCCATGTTCCTATAGTGAGTTTGTCTTTGATGCGCACAGTTGCAGGGTAACGGTCCAGAGACACCTCTTGCTCATGTCGTTCTTTCCCGGGCGAGGGACAAAATTTGGAGTAAAATGTCCCCTTTACGCCGTTGGTGCTAACAGTCGCCGGATGACGGTCAGGTGGTACCTGTTGCCCATGCCGGTCCTTACCGAGCGAGGAGTTGCTTCCTTGGGAAGCAACCCCCTTCACGCTGTTGGCTTTAATATATTTGTTGTAACTATCCATGACTGAGCGGGAGTAGATAGTGGAGTGGTATCCCGTTGCCTTCTCCACGATGTTTTATTGAGACATAGAATTTCTTCATTTTTCTTTCGACCTTTTTGAAAATTTAATGTCTCTGGTAGTCATGTTGAAAAAGCTTTTCTCAAAATATAAAATTTGAATTTACACGTAATATATATATATATATATATATATATTACTTTATGTGGCCACTAATGTTTGTATTAACGTTATTAAACTTCTTTTAAAGATGTATTAGTTTTATTAATGTTATGCATTTAAACTTGCTCGCAGAAATCTAGGAATTACAAGAATTAAAAAAATTAATATCTGTTAGATGTCTTTCATGATACAAATGCAGCACTATTAGCTATTATTTTCTAAACGTTAATATTTATTTCATATTATCTAAACATTTCCAGTTTTCATTGTAAGGTGTCTGTGCCAAAACGATATCACGATTTTCACCATGTAATATATTTTTATATGACTATTTTAATCTATTTTTATTCTTATTTGCACCAACGTTACCATTATTGTTTTTTGTTAGTTTTCACTCTTTTTAAAACATATTTGGCTATTAATAAAACCATATTTCTATTTATTTATAGTGTGGGGTTATTTCAAATTATTTATTTTATCGACTTTTATAATATATGTAAATATTTATATTTCTTTAATTTTTTTCTAAATTTTGATTATCTAGTGCGAAGCTTAAACAGTGTCTACAGAACGCAATCATTTCATTTCTAAAGTTTTGCACATCTTTATTTTTCATACTGCTGACAGAATATAATTTTTCATGTCAGCACAAAGGGCATGAGACGTTTTATATTTTCCATTTTACTGTGGGGTGTTATTAAAAAAGACGAAATAGCAAAAATCTTGAAATCCTTTTAAAACTGACAAATTAAGTATAAATATTTGACCCATGTAATTTGAGAAACTAACCGGAGAAAAACTAACCTCTCACTTTTGGAAAAAGAAATTCCGTTAGTCACATCAAAAATGATGTTAGAGTGATAGTATGAATATGATTCCAAAACATGGAAAATTCTGTGTCGTGGAAATGTTAAATTGAAATAATATTTAGCTCTATATTTGTACTGAACAAATGAAATTAAAAATAAAATTTAAGGAACAGTAAAGTTTTTTAGTCCTTTCTTTGCCATTCTGTATATATATATATATATATATAAGGATTATTTATGGTATAAATATATTTAAGGTATGGTATATTTATGGGTCGAAGTGGTAAATACGATAGATAAAGCGGATGTATCAATAAAAGTGTATATTGAGGTCAAAACCCAAAAGGCTTGAACGCAATTTTGCACGTATGTTCTCAGCAGTCGTTCGAAGAACCACATCTCCATCACTTCGTGCGTCTGCTTGATCTGTACCATTCACCTAGCTATGAGTTAAATAGGAAGTCTTGTATCTGGGATATGCGTTGTGGTGCAGTGAATATCAGCTCGGAACGAGAGCTTAGGAAACCGAGTTTGAATTCCAGTTGAAATCGTTGCCTTCACTTACTCGCAAATGCCATTGGGAAAAAGTATTAATACTCCCTTCCTTCCAGTTATGGGTTAAATAACATGACAGAGTTGTTTCTATAGCCTTGGTTGGTAACCAGTCTGCCGCAGAAAGTAATGGCAACCTACTGCAACATAATCTTCTGCCTTGTCAGCGTGTATCACGTATGACACTTAACTGACCTTTATCTGGGAAATTATTCTTATTCTAAAACGATTCTCAATGCAATATTCGTTCGCAGAAAAGAAATATTTATTAAAATCCAAAATGTTTTGGCATTAAATGACACACAGAGTGTTGATAAGCCGGAAAATAAAAATGAAAAACAGCTCTTTATATTTAAATATATTTTCAAACATTTAATGTTATAAAAAGTTATTTCCTTGCCATCTAATACGCTATTTTTGTTTCTAAGAGCATTTCCGCCGTTTATTCAAATGTTGATTAGTTTCTGAATGGCAACGTCCGCTATTACTGTGTATATACGTATATCTGCATCAAGAATCAAAAATGATTTTATTTATTCTCAACAGATTGTGATTACTTAACAGCGGTAAAATTTATGTATTAATTGAATTTTGTGTTAAAAAGCAAAACTAAGCAGTCAAAAGAGAGCAATAAATAATTTAATAATACAACGTTTCCTTAATGATGGTTATATCGTCTATATGAATTTAGTTAGGAAGTTATGTTTAGAGCTGGAAATAAAAATAAGTTTTAACTTTATGAGAATAAATTGTTGAATGTGAAAATTTATACTTGCTGTTTGTTAGACAAATTTTCACGGCAAATCTTTTTTTTATTATTCTACCGAATATCATAGTAATTTCAAGCATTAGTTCTCCCTTCAGATTTTGCATGAAATGTTCTTACATGTTTAAATGTTACCTGTTAAATATATACAAGAAACTCAGCAAGTGGAATGTTGAAATTAAAGCTATTGCTCACCTTTCAATAGTCAGCTATAAGATATATCACGTCATGTTAAAAAGTCGTACGTTTAAACGTAACAACCTCTTAAGTGCAGTTGAAATATTTGAACATAAACTTTAATAAAAGTTTAAAATATCCAAAAGCATACATTGAAAAGGTAGCAGGTATTAGTAATTATTTGAGATTTTACTATCATTTGTGAAACAAAACATCATTGAAAGAAGAATAACCAATGCGAATGGAAAAATTAAGTGTTTTCATACATGTAAATTTCAGTGCGCATTGAAAATATAATTAGCGTTACTGTCGTTATCTGAAATTCATAAAATATTTTACTTAAAACAATTTTAAGGGAATTTAACATCGCAAATCCACTGACACCTATGGCTCTTCCTAAAAAGAAAATTTTTAATTTTTTGTATTACTTTCTAATGTAAAAATTTAACAATTGGATTATATCATTATTTCCTCTTTGTGGTGCATTGGATATCAGCTCGGAACGAGAAATCGGGGAGCCGAGTTCGAATTCCAGCTGAATTCATTGCTTTCACTTACGCACAAATACAATTGGGAAATTTATTAATCCGTCTCTTCCTTCCACTTATGAGTTAAATAACAGGACAGATTGGGTTCTATAGCCTTGGTCGGCAACCAGTCTACCGCAGAAAGCAATGACAACCTACAGCGGGAAAATCTTCTGTCCGGTCAGTCATGTCTCTTTTGAGACCTGATCGCCCAAGCGTGTATCACGTATGGCACTTAACTGACTGACTATTTAGATTTCTTATTTATTTGTTATTTCATGCTCTCAGAAATGTTCATAAGATCTGGTTTCGTTAATTGGTAAAACCGTGTGTAGTGATTTGCTTTCGGATCGGATAAAATATAGTTTTCTTATAGATTTAAAGAATCATTTATTCATTTATATAAAAGAATTTAGAATACAGATGATAATTTAGACATTGTAAACGAATTGGATATTATGCATGACTAGATCTAACTAGGATATTCAGGAATATGGAGGCTATTTTTAGATTTTTGGAGTATCACAAAATATTTTTTGACAAACATTTTTTAAGGTTAATTTTCTTGTTGTCTGTAGTAAATTTATTATACCTACTCTAGGCAGCGATGTATTTTATGTGTTTAAAATTATGAATTCAGAGTTTTGTAATTTCATGATAGATTCATCGTATTTGCCATCACTTATTTCATTCGTCTAGAATGTGCGTTGTAGTGGAGTAGATATCGACTCGGAACGAGAAAGCGGAGAGCCGATTTCGAATTCCAGTTGAATTCGTTGCATTCACCAATGCGTAAATACGATTAGGAAGGTATTAATATATCTCTTCTTCCTCCTGCTATGGATTAAACAGCAGGACAGATAAGATAATATGGCATTGGTTACCACAGTAAGAAAGTAATGGCGATCTACTGCGGGAAAACCTTCTGCCCAGTCAATCATGTCTCGAAACACTTAACAGACTAATTTGGATAAAACGATTGAATAGCAGGACAGATTGGGTTCTATTGCCTTGGTTGGCAACCAGTTGGCAACCAGTATACCGCAGACACTAATGGCAAACTTCGGCTGGAAAATCTTTTGCAAAGTCAGTCATGTCTCTCTCGAGACATGATCGCCCAGACGTGTACCATATATGGCAATTAACTGACTGGTTTCTATAAAAGGATAGAATAGCAGGACAGATTAGGTTCTATAACCTTGGTTGGTAACCAGTATACAGCAGAAAGTAATGGCAGAATACTGGGAAATTATATACTTGTAAAAATCAGTCATGTTTCTTTCGAGACATGATCGCCCAAGAGTGTATATGGGACTTAAATGACTGACTCTCATTCCAATTCAAAATCCTAGTTTCTGTTTCAGATATTTTTCTCTTAAGTCTTAGTTCTTGGTACAATTTGTTTAAAATACATCAGTTTACAGTAATTCGAACCATGCTATTATTTCAGAAAGGGTGTAAATAAGCCGCATCAGAAATCAGACGTGCATGAATAAGAAAAACGATATAAACATTATTTATTATTCAAACAGTACATAAAACGTTTTTAGATCAGTGAAGCCCGCTAGAAAAAAAAATTAGTACACTTGAAATCATCCCCGAACACTTTCTTTTTATTCTTGCTTCAATAAACATAATGTTTTTCAGTTACGTTGCATGTGATCCTAGTAGAGTCAGGTTCAGTAAGTCCGACTAAAGGTTGAAGTGGATCATATTTAAAGAATTTGCCATTTTGTCATTAACATTTGCACTACTCCACCAAGCTGATGGAAGAGGCAATCCGAAAACCAAAATAGTACCACCATCTTTTACAATCTATCCGCATTCAAAAGGTTAAACTTGTAGTTAGAGTTTACTTTCTTACTGCCTATTAATTATGGTGTTCAGTGGCTTAATTGCTCGATCGAGAACTAGCGCTTTCCGTGTCATTTGGCTCTAAACATTCACTGAAAATGCCACTTCAATGTCACACCCTTCTTTTTCTATGTGCCTTGTTCTTTCAGTACGTAGGCGATCATGGCTTTCCACGTCTCGCTATCTCTGGTGGCTCTTAGCAAGCTTTCTCCTGTTACACTAAGCAACCCCCGTTCTACCATCCACCTGCTCAGGCCCGTCAAGTATGTCATACGCTGTTTCCCCTGTCTCTCATTCCCTCAATCTGGCCGGTTAGTATCAGATTCTCCAAGTCCTTCTTCTTCATTGCATTTCCTAGGAACTGTAGTTGTTTCTTCCTGATGCTCAATATTAATTTCCATTTCGTTTCCATCCTTTCCAAAACCTCATCATTGCTCAGGTGCTCGATCCATGATATCCACAGCATCATTCTGTAGAACATTTCAGTTGCTTCAAGTTTTTTCTTCATCTTCGATGAGGTTGTCAAGCATTCAATGCCATATTGAATAACTGACATCACATAGCAATCCAGTACTCTTTCCTTTGTTTCTAGCGAAATTTTCCTCTCCCTTAATACTCTACTCAGCTTCTGGAATGCGTCATTCGCCTTGCAAATTCGCCCTCGGATCTTTGTGTCTGACTTTCCATCTTCTGTTAGAATACTTCCCAGGGAAGTGAATTTTTGTACCTGCTTGATTGTAGTATCCCTCACCTGTATTTAGCATTTTAGGGTTCTTTTTTTTTTTGCTGATTATCGTGCATTCGGTATTTTGAAGTTTATTTATAATCTTTTTTTGTCACTCTCTTCAGCTACCTTCTGTGGGAGGTCCTTCTGGGTTTACGACTACAAAACGTGGCTATACATAAAACGGTCTTACATATGCTAAGTGAAAATTAAAATTTTTCTCGTATGAACCGTATTAATAATAATGTTAATATCAATAGTTTCCATATAATGTAATATTCGTCATTAATTGTCAGTAGAAATATTCACCATTAATTATCAGTAGAAAATGAGTTACCGGTTTTTTTGTTCCTTGTAAAGAGATTAGGAACAATCTAAAAAACGAGATGTGAGTGTTATTTTCATTCTTGCATAAATTATACAAGAATTTATTCAACGCACTCTATATATGACATTTTAATATTTAGCAAAATTGGATTGCGGATTCTTCAAAAGAGATTACATTATTCTTCTCCTTGGCGTCTGTTACCATCCTTCGCTCTTGCTTGGATTCCAATAGAAATGATCTGTCACGTATTGCCAAAACTGATGATTTTGTTTCGGAAGAACACTTTGGTGCGATATTTGAGCTCTTTTATTCGACCAAGAATCTCAATCTGCAGTATATTTCGCATCGATAAACAATAACAGACGGACAAGGTTGAAGGCGAGACGGGCGGTCCGCACAGCGTCATCGTTTTTCGTTCTCCAATATATTCGCAAGGCCGTAATTGGCACTTCTTGTGTAATCTCTGTTGAGAGCTTTGCGCCTAGCGTCGATGAGAGTGGATCGGCACAACAAAGCGTATTAATTTCCAATCTGTCAACATCTAAATCCATCTGCTCTAGCACTCGTGTATACAGCAAATTATTTTGTCTCTTCAGAAATCTCCCCAGGAAACAATAATCATTGCACGTCTACGTGGCTATACATAAAACGGTCTTACATATGCTAAGTGAAAATTAAAATTTTTCTCGTATGAACCGTATTAATAGTAATATTAATATCAATAGTTTCCATATAATGAAATATTCGTCATTAATTGTCCGTAGAAATATTCACCATTAATTATCAGTAGAAAATGAGTTACCGGTTTCTTTGCTCCTTGTGAAAAGATTAGGAACAAAGCATAGTATCTGTTTTCTTCCTTTCTAGTAGTAATTTCTTATGCAGAAATATTCGAAAATAATTGACCAGTGTAACAGGAGTTACGCTTCTCTATGCTCTCTGGACAAGTGACCTGGTACAAAGCATAGTATCTGTTCTCCCCATTTCAAATGCTAATAATTACATTAACCGTTACGTTGAAAGGAAACATTTAAAATTCATTGAGCAGTGCCAATCAATTTTCTAATTTTTTTACCCCCTATCCAAGGGGTCAGACACAAGGCATACTATCTTTTCTTGCCATTTTTAATTCTAATAGTCATATAAGCCGTTTCCTTCTGAGAAAGCATTCAAAATTCATTAAACAGTACTTCTTGCGTTTTGTTTTATTTACTCCTTTGTCAATTGAACGGGTACAATTCATAATGTCTCTTTTTAAATATTAATCGTTACTTTGCGTGGAAACATTAAAAATTCACACGTGCTACTCAAGTTACGCTTTTCTTTATATTATGGACAAGCCACCGGCCACATAACATTGTATCTATTCTTCTCCTTTCTAACGGTAGTAGTCAAAATATTCGTGTCCTTATGAGGAAATATTTAACATCATTTGACTAGTGCGATTCGAGGAACGCTTTTTCCTCTTTTGCCAACTGACTGGGCGCAAAACATCTTCTCTCCTCATTTCTAATCGTAATACTAATGTAAGCCGTTTCTTTATGAAAAAAAACGTTCGAATTTCATTGTTTTTTTTCTACTCCAGTTACACCTTTCTTTGATCCCTGGCCAATATTATTTCGCTTCATTTCATAACGACCATCATCAGTGACCAAACCAAACGGCCAACCGGGTAGCAGTGTCACAACTGGGAACGTCACGACCGTCAGCGAGAACGAGCGTCACATTGGACAGACGGCCAGCCCGGTCTGAGGCGTCACAACCGGTGCTGTCTCGACTAGGATCTGGCCTGATGATGGCCAGCCCGGCCTGCAGAGTTACAAAGGGTAATAATCATAGATGCGAAAAAATTCAGCATTTCTTGACCAGTGCTACAAGAGTTACATGTTTTTCTTTACTCACTGGACATCGGGCTGGAATCAAAGCGTAGTATAAGTTCTCCTCATTCCTAATGCTAATAGTCATATTACCCGTTTTTTATGATAAATATTTCGAATTATGCTTTTCTTCTTTCTCTGGCATTCAGGATGAGATAAATTTAATGTATATGTTCTCACATTTCAAATGTTTTATGGTAATATTAGTTGTTTCATTGTAAAAAAACATTCGGCTGAGATTTATAGAAACTTAATTTAAAAATTATTTTCTCCAGTTCAAGGTAGGTTTGTTTTGTTTCGTTTTGTATTAAGGCATATCAGCATCTCATTGTTTTTTTTTTATATATACAGACAGAATTTTTACAATAGATTCGTACGAATAGAATTGGTATTTTTGTAAGAAATCAGTTTGTAGATCAAGTTTCATAACGTGTTTTTGTAAAGAGGGTTCTATTGTGGATCAGTTATATTACTCATATAGATATTTTCCTTCAAAAATATATCGCTGTTAATATTTTTTTCTTAAAAAATGTAGTGTTGATATTTTCTTCCAGTGTTACTGATATTTTTACTAAAAACATCTATTTTTATACTTTTTGACCCCAGTCTACAATTTGCTTATAGTTGGGATCCTAAGTGGTGCTACCACCCAGGCGAAAGTTGGGCTAAAGAATAACGGCAATTAAGAGGTGTTTCCATAATCCTCAAAACTTCCCAATTAGAGGCCTTGCTGCTGTCTGAAGTTTGTCGTCAAACCCAGGACCCGGCTGTTATTTATAGTCATAAGCAGAACGCTCATTCGGAGCAGGTTACTTCTCTGCAGAGGTGCAGTCATCATATTCTTAATCCCAAGCCGACAGGGCGGTTCTCAAGTCAAGTAATTATCATTGTGCTTTCTAGTTTTGGTGAGTGTCTTCTTTCTTATTTTGGAACGTCAACGTCAACATCTTCATGATGTCATTATTTTTTTCCTCGATTTACAAATGCTATCTATTTCAGTTGCAGCTTTCTCAAGTGATATATTTCCAGTTACTTGTTCAGTTTTTTGGATTCTGTACCGTCACTTCAGAATGTTCGATGAAGATGGCTCATAGCTTCTTTAAATCGATACCATTTTTAATCATTATTCTGAAAAAGCGGTTGTAAGCAGCTGGCTGTGTAGATAATTCTGTAAGCTTTTGCGCCATGTATGACATCCATAGGAAATTCTCTGTGTGACGAGATTAAGACTCGAATTCTTGCGTTAACATTTTTTCTTTGTCTATATTTCTGAGATGAGGTAGTACTTACAGAATTTACATAATTCAGTTATTCTTGTTCTTAAGAACACATGGCCATAGACGTTAGTTAATTCCTGTGACTTGACCCAATGAGTTATGAGTTCAATACCAGGTGAACAAGTAACTTTCAGGGTTAGAGGGTAATAACTCATGATTTCCAATCGAGGCTTTACGCAAAGAATGAGGATGATATACCCCAGTTATTGTAATAAAGGGTTCAGTTCAAAATTCCTATTACCTGAAGAAGGCCGGAGCGTACAACGGCCGAAATGTCGTACAATGTCGTACAATTAACAACAAAGATGAAGACAGTAATCCGAATAATATAAATACTGTATTTTTCTTTTCTGTCAGCATATTGTTCTAGTTAGGCGAACTAAGCTATCAAACAGATGAAAACTATATTATTCGTAACACTCTGTATTTACTATTGATAAACGGACTCATGAAAATGAAACGATATGTTCTTTTAGGCTCTATTCGGTTATAATTATTCACGTGTTCATTTACGTTTTCTACATGTGAATTACTATTATATATTTTTGAATATAGTTCAATGTTTTAGTAAAATATGGTTTAAAATCAAATCAATTTAAATTACTCTGTGAGTTGAGGAAACACGCAGTGTCTTCAAAGGAAATAATTACTGAAATTTTTCAGTCCTGGACACCTTAACACTTTTGTAGTGTGAACACTCTAATAAAAGAAACTATATTCGCTTATCAAGTTAATGATATTAGATTTAAACATAAAGAAAGAATTCTTACCTATATTCGAACAAATTAAATGCTTGTACACCTAAAAATAAAGGTAAATATTTACTGGTCTATTAAACTATGTCAATCCTTACAGATTAAAATAGAAGCAAATGTTATGTACTCTAACTTGATCAAGTAAAAGATAGTAGATATGAGATCTTACCACAATGAGCCTAACAATAAAAGTGATTTTAAAATGATGCTTTAGTTAAAAGAGAAAGCTATTCACTACGATGAAAGTGAATATAAAGTGCTTTAATTGGTATATTGTCAACAATAAATTTGCGTCCAGACTCTTAGAACATGTTAATAATTTTGGCAAAGCTTAATTTGGAATACTTACTAACAAAAATTATGAGATATGGACAAAAGAAACTAAATGAAATTGCTTAGACTATATACCGAAACATTTATTAAAATGTTTGAAATATCAGCGCCTAATATCTTTAGTGTCCCTATCTATTTATATCAGCGAGAACATCACTTTTGTCTGATAAAGAATGAAAGGAGTCGCATTAACCTTTCAAATTTGCCAATAAGTTTCTTAACTCAAATATAAACTATCATTATTTACATATACATAAGTTAAGTAAATTCTCATAGAATTACACGTATATAAACTGCTTTCGACATAAACTAACAAGGTCACATGACCAGTCGCCACAAATAAAGAACTCAAAGTGAGTTAGTCGAGAATACTCATAACCTCATGGCAGGAAGGATAAGCGAGACATAAAATTTAATCCGCTAAGAGCAAGTTGTAACAGCGGCAACGATGACTCGAAATTCATACGGAGTGGTGAAAAAAAAAATTTTTTTCGACGCACGTAAAATTTGAACCCCTTTACATGAATGTTTTATTTTGTGTGTTTAAAAAACGAAAAAAAAACGAAAAAGAAGACAGATATAATTTAAATATGGAAGAAATACTTGTTCAAGTGGTAAAGATCCAGCAATAACAACAATAGTAACAACAGGAGTTGTTGAAACTCCAGAAAAAATAACAAAATTGAATTGAATTAATAAGGAATAGAACAGAAAATTCACTAAATTCTGTCAAACCGTTGCAGTGGCAAAAGCCATAGCTGAATTCACATACAATACAAATTATGGAAATAGGGTGCATCCTTATTTTAGCAGATACGAGCACATTTTCAGAATAATAGAGCAACTGGGTATACAATTTCGTTAAGATTATTAGTACCGGTAGAACATGAAAATTATCCAATTTTTTACTACTAAAAATGGAGAAACAATAAGTATTCAGACTAAAATTTTCATCAAGAAAAGTTCTTTATTCAATACTTATTGGAAGTGTATAAATTTGATTAAGAATGAAGGCAAAGATTCAGTCACATATACTAGAATCGTTAACAAGGTATGTGAAAAATTAAAATTAAAAGAACTGACTCCAGATATTTTAAAAAGGTATTTCTTATCTTTTAAAACTCAACGGCAAAGAAAAACACAGGAATACGTGCTAGAATTCTGGCAAAAACCGAACAAAATAAAAATATCTATCAATACAAGCAATATCGGAGAAATGTTGGAGAGTCTTATATATAAGGATGGATATTGAAGAAAAGAAATGCTCATAGATTCCAGCTAAAAAAATGTGAAAAATATTATCCATATTTCAGCTGTGAAAGATTAAATCTCAGAAAAGACAGTTCTTTAACAAATGTAATGTGCTACTAGTGATGAAAAAAGGATATAAATATTCATACTGTAAAACCACAAATGTAAAAACTTTCTTAGAAAAAGATTTGTACCCAGCGTTGCGACGAAAAAATAATTAAAGAAAAGCAAATAAAATTTGTGTACGTGAAAATTAATAATGTGGATGTTAAAATGCAACTGAACACTAGTAGTGATATTGCCATAACCCTGATCAAAACGACTTTTGTGCGAAGTAGCAAAAGACGCTATTTTTAGCTAATTTGATGATGCTGATACTTTTGTTATTTTGAAGTTGGTCATTTTTAGAAAAAAGATCAACTTTTCGCTGATCGCAACATTTAGTTAATAAAGGTGATAGAAACCCATCAGTTTCCAGGTAGACCGGGCAATTTATGTCAGCCACTTGCATTAAACGGTTTTTATAAGAAAAAAGTGTTTTAGAGTAAAAAAAAGTTTACAATAGAAGTACCTAATTTTTACAATTTATCACCAAAATTCAAATTATCTGATAAACTTTATCAGTAATACACTTTATTAGTAATACATTAATACGAGCATGAATTTTCATTTTTAAATAGCAATTTAGATAAATTTCTAGATGATTTTCGCAATATGAGTGATGATCAAAGAAAAAAGATTCCATCAGGATATCAAAACAATGGAAGAGCGCTACTAGGGTTGGTGGGACAAACGAATGATGACTGAATACTGCTGGAATATCAAAAGGGACTTAAATAACATTGAACATGAGAAACAATCAAAAAAGAGAAAAGTTTTACAAGTCTTTTATGGTCTCAAAGTTTTTGTATCTGCTAGTATTTTAAGTGAATTTACGAAAATACTTTTGGTCTTGGTATATTCAATAGTGTTATTTTTAACGACTTAGTGTATTTCACGATTATCATAGCAATATTGGTTTAAATACGAATTGAGATGTTTCTAAGATTTTAATCTGAGAAATATTGCCGTCAGTCACTATCATATATACAGAAAAAATATAAACATTTCTATACAGCAAAAAGGGTAGCTGACCAAAAAAAGTAAGTTCATGTTTAGATTTAGCATCCAAAAAATTCGCTAAAAAAGATATTTTGGTTCTGAACCCTATTTCAATTTTTTTTATGGTTGACCAGTGTAATCAACGACGCCGCATGGAAAGAAAATAGATCCTGCATTAAAGAAATTCGAAAATCACACGTGGCGTGTCGGATAAGAAATTATTTTTTATTACCGAAATGTTTTGTGATGTCTCATTTCACAATAAGTGGGTGAAAGCTAAAGCGTATGTGTTAAAAATACTAGAAACTTTTTTTGCTCCTGACTGGATTTTATCATTTGGGTTTTGAGATTTACTTATAAATATTTATTGTAAAAATATAAGTAGACAAGCTACCACTTAAAAGAAGAAAACAAGCTACCACTTACAAGCTACCACTTAAAAGAAGAAAATGTTAAAATTTAAAGATAAATTTGAAGAAATGTATTCCGAGTGATCTATTGGATGAGGCATTTTTCTCCCAAAGTCATAGCCAAATTTTAAGTGAAAAAAGTGAATTTCATTATTTAAACCGAAACGTTTGTACTGTTCGCAGCATTGGATCAAGTCAACGACGAATTAGACAGACTTGAAAAACAACTGGGTGTAACTGACCATTCAAAATAGGCAGCATCAGCAGCGTATGTAAAGAAAAAATAGTAACATTTGTGTTTTTGCTGATTATTTGACAGACTTAAACAAATGTGTAGAATCCCATAATTGTTCATTACCATGCCCAGAGAAAAACTTTGCGAAACAAAACGAAGGAAAAATGTTTGAAACTGCATGCTTTTGAAGCATAATTGCAGATACAGTTTGAAGAAGAATGTTCAGATTTAATAACTACAATGTATTGTATAAGTTTAACTAACTTCCGCGTTTATACTGAATGTTTTACACGGCCTGTTTGCAAGATTCTGCCTTCTGGATGCCATTGTCTTGCATAAAGATGCACAATTCACTGCTTAGAAATATAAAATATTTTGTAAAATCTTCTCGATTGAACATATTACTACGCCACCGTATCACGCAACATCAAAGGACAAAATTAACGGTGTGTGGGTACTTTTAAGAGAAATTTGAAAATAAAATAAAATGATGTAAAAACTGATCGTAGAAAACCACAAAACTTCTTGAGAGATTATGATATAACGCTAAATTATACTATAACTGCAGGGATGTAACCGAGAGAATTGATGTTAACAGAAAGTTCAATCGCTGTTCGACAAGTTCTTATCAAGTAAAGAGAAAAAGAACGAATAACAAACAGGGCACACAATTTTACAAAATGAGCGAAAAAGAATTTCAGAGTATATAAAAATGGAAGAGAAATGTTTTGTAATGTAATAAGATCACGTTTAGGAAAAGTTATATCTAAATTTATTTATAAATGGAACTTTGTCTGTGTGTGTGTGTCTCTGTGTGTGTCCGTTACCTATAGACTCCGAAACACAGTTGTACTATAAGCGTTTGCGAGTGTACTTAGCTATGTTTTGTGTCGAGGTACCCCAGATAAATATCGAAAATCGATAATCGAAAAAATTGGGTTATAGAAGGAGTGGTCCGATTTTAATCAAATTTGATACATTCATAGACAAAGACAAAAGAAATGATATTCAGAGGTTTTTAGGTTGCAGTTCTTACAATAGCGCATAAAATTTTCAGCCCTTTAATTTTAGTTTTTGCTTCGGGTTTGGCTCTAAGTAGGTATGATTTTAGTTCTTAGTCTCAGCCAAGATAGCATTTACTCAGAGGACTTATTTAGCCTTCAAAATTCAGTTTACGACGAAAAATCATATTTGATATCCATACCAAGAAATCAAAATTTGACTTACATCCATTCATTTTTCTTTCAGTCTACGATTTTGCTTTAACTGGAAACGACTATTGCTTTTTAGTCTTTCGTGCCAACGTCCAAAGATTCTGAGCTCCAGGACCATGGGTTACTTTTAAAACTTTCATTACACCCGAGCAACGCCGGGCTATACTGCTAGTATTTAGTAAAAGGAAAAATGAGAACACAAAATGCATTGAAATTATTTTAAAGAAAAGTTTTACTGATGAATGGCCGAAAAGAAATTAAAAACCAATGAAAGTACTGTATGTTATTTTTGTTATACCAAAAGTCCAAGAACTTGTTAAAATATAATTACGAGAAAAAGGAGACATACGGAATTGTTAGGTATTGAAAAAAAACTACAAAATTCAGTACGTTGCGATTTCTCGAGATAACGAACAGGAATGAATACTAAGAAATAAAATAACATATTTACTTGTGAAAAAAATTGAAAAGAGAGATGTTGATGATTAAATAAGACACTCACGTTAACACACAATGAACTAGGCAAGAATTCGTCAATAATGAATAATGTTAGTCAAGAAAAGTTAGTCAGAGCAAGACAGTACACTGACAGGGTCAAATTTGTCAGGCTCACTCTCATCGGAGCTCTGTTTATGGACGGGTACTTGGCTGAGGATAATAGATAATGCCTGATCGCGCGGTTGCGGGTACTGGGTAAATTTTGACCTGGGACCCGAGTTTATGGAATCCGATTTCCTACGTTAAACACGGCTTTGTGTTACATTATGCCTCATTGGGTAAATACAAGTATGTCAGGGCCTGGCAGCTTACTGTCTGGCTCGTAATACTCTTCAGACTGGGTACAGCTCAGTAGGAGTTTGTCTACGGATATTAGGCTGAGAAAAATAGAAAATATTAGTACTTGATACCGTGTCTGCGGGGTTTGGGTAAATTTTGACAATTAGCACGTGTGTATGCATTCGGGTTTACCACTTTGAACCAGATCTTTTGTCACATCTTGTCTCAGTGGGGAGACTGGTTTAATACAAAACAGTCAGAGCCAAGCAGTCTAGAGCCTTAGTTCGCAATTGATAAGCTCTCTGTATTCAGGCAGATTATCACTCAATCGCAGCTGAAAATTATAGACAATACAAAGTGTTGATCCAGCAATCACACAGTCTGGGTACATTTTCCTCTGTGCATGCGCGCTGGAGTTCCACACGTTAAACCGGGCCTTTTGTCTCCGTGGTGAGATAGGATAAATACAGTCATAGTCAGGCAGTCCCGTATCAGTCTCGCAATTGTAAAGATGTCTTCTGACAGAGTACGAGTACTTTAGGGCTCTGTTTAAGGACAAAGCTCTATTGAGAAAATTAGACAATAGAAATTCTCTGAACCCTGGGTTACGGAGGCAGAATAAATTTTAGTACTTGTACCGAGTGTACACGCTCAGTTTTTCCACGTTTAACCATAAATCGTGTCACATCTCATCTCAGTGGGGACACAGGGTGAATAACAGTCAGCCAGAGCACGGCCATCAACTTTCTGGCTCGCACATTCTTTTCAAGTGGAGTACGACTTGAAGACTTTGCTAAGAATTACAAGACCAAATGCACAAACACACATTTGTGCTTAGGTAATTTTTTACGCGTAGCGTATACGTAAAACCGGACATTGCGTCACATCTTTTCTATGTGTGGAGACAGGATAAATAGCCAGAACCAGGCAGTCCACTATCTGCATCGTAATTGACAGGCTCTCTGTCTTTGGGCAGATCACTACTGAGTTGAGGTTCTGTCTACTAACGCTCATTCAATTGAGAAAATAGACAAGTGCAGAACCCTGCAGTTGCAGATGTTGGTTAAACTGGAACGTAGACACAAGTGTTCCCAGGTTAAGTCCAATCATGTGTGACATCATGTCTCAGTATGAATACAGGGTAAATACCATTCTGTCAGAGCCAGGCTGTCCGCTTTTTGGTTTGAAATTGTCAAGATACTGTTTTCGGGCAAAGTTCGACTCAGTCGGGGCTCTGACTACAAACAGGTAAACGGCTGAGAAAGTGTCCAATCTCGTCCAGTTACACACAATCACAAGTTTGCGGAGGCTGGGTAAATCTGTATCTTCGACACGAGTAAACGCCTTCGGGTTCCTTGCGTTAAAACCGACCCTGAATCACATCTCTTCTCAGTAGAGAGAATGCGTAAATACCCGTTAGTCAGGGCCAGGAAGTTAGCACCTCTGGCTCTCAATAGGCAAGCTCACGACTCTGTCGCGGTTCTGTCTAAGGACAAATCTCGGCTGAGAGAAATAGACAATGCAAAGTGACCGATCCTGCGGTTGCGGTCCTGTTTAAATTTTGTCTCTTGACCCGGGTGTACGTACTCGTGTTCTCCACGTTTTACGCAACCTTGTGTCACATCTGGTCTCAGTGGTGAAGCGTGTTTTTGTTGTTAACTGATAAGATCTCATATCTTTGTTATTGAAGAATTTTAAATTTTACGTTGATATCTTATTTCTTTTATTTTTTTACTGACGTTTTTTGCTGAATTTTCATTTTGCATATTTTCTCCCTCCCCATTGTTTTTTTTTATTTTTGTTGTTGGTCTGATATTTAATTTTTTTTTTATTTTTGTTGTTGGTCTGATATTTAATTTTTTTTTGTTTTTGTTGTTGGTCTGATATTTAATTTTTTTTTGTTTTTGTTGTTGGTCTGATATTTAATTTTTTTTTTATTTTTGTTGTTGGTCTGATATTTAATTTTTTTTATTTTTGTTGTTGGTCTGATATTTAATTTTTTTTTTATTTTTGTTGTTGGTCTGATATTTAATTTTTTTTTATTTTTGTTGTTGGTCTGATATTTAATTTTTTTTTATTTTTGTTGTTGGTCTGATATTTAATTTTTTTTTATTTTTGTTGTTGGTCTGATATTTAATTTCACACGTCTATTTATTCATTTTTTTTTTTGTATATTGTATTGTATTTTTCAGTTTCTTTTATTTGTCAGCCTTTGTCTGTAGTCTTAATTCTATTTTATTTTTCTTTCATATATCTTCTCTTTTTTTATTTTTAGATTTCATTTTCTACGTCCTACATGTTTTTGTGTCCTAAAGTTATGGTTTATTTGTGTCTGCCCAGCCGCAAGCCGAGCTTAATATTAGTGCAATATTTTTTAATTCTACTTATTCGTCTGTTGTTTTCTTTTTGTGTTGCTATTTTGTTAAATGGATGAAAATGTAATTATTATGCACGTTTCTTTGTTTATATATATCTTGTCGTATTTATTTCATAACTTTTTTATTTTAATGTTTTTAATTTTAAAAAACTAAAACCTTTTGATTCAATTGTTTTGTTTCGGTAAATGTGTTCTTTTTTCAAGTCATTTGTTTTCGTTTGTTTGTTTCTGTCTTTTTTGTTCTCTCTTTAGTTTTCATTGGTAAATTTGTTTTCCATCTTTTCCAGGATCATTTGAATTTATGTAACTTTATTTTACGTCAAAATTCTTTTGTTTGAACTGTTTTTGTGGGATTTTTTATTTAATTGTCTTTGTAAATTTGATGTTCATTGTTCTACATCTGTATCTTACTGTTTATTGTGGAAAATTTATTTTTAGTTTATTTTCTGATGATATTATAACTAGTCTGTTGATATTTTTTTTGTATATTTTATTTCAATTTTCAGTTTTATTTAATTTTTCAGCCCCCGTATATAAACGTTTTTTTATCGTATATCTTTTTGCTTAATCGTTTTGGTTCTTATTTTCTACGTGTTACTTTATTGTTTAATTTGTTTGTTATTTTATTTTAAATTACGCCGACCTTTTTATTTAAATAATATGAATTCTTTAGATGCGTCGCTTTTTCATAACTGTTTCTTTTGTAGTATATATTTCTTCCCGGTTTTTTGTTAAAAAGTAATTTAAGGTAATCGCAAATGACGGATAAGCTATAGTTGATTAAAAAAGATCTGTTTGGTGTGAAAATAAAGACATTCCCCATAAAAAAACACTCAATCATCAGTGAGTCCTTACAACGTAGCCACTGCTAAAAACCTGACGAACAAATAGATTAAAGGAAAAGTATGAAGGTCATGAATAGCCAAAATCAAGAAAAGATTTTGCCAAACAATTCCGGTAACAACAGCAAAGAATACAATAGCAAAAGTAAAATGGATATGTATTTGCAGGAAACTCGCTCTCTTGCTGGAAGAGCAACAATCAACTAGAAAAAATGAACAACTACTAACATCAAATAAGATAGGCTATTGGTAGACATTCAGTTATTAAAGAAGTTTGAAAAAAAGAATTGTGCTAGTCTTTGTGGTCGACAAGCGTCTGTTACGCCACAAATTACATCGTGAATACATTCATTGTATTGGAGGCTTTCCTACGCATGTAAAAACCGAATACGATCCTATCAATTCAGTTATGTTCTGTGCGAATGACCCGCATGATTGACATAGATATAAAAGTTGACATAAAAGTCAACACCAAGAGATGATTGTCAGATTCATGTTAGACGCAATCGTAGGTCATATGCGAACAAAAGTACAGAGCACAGAGCCTGACAATTGTGTTTAGCATTGTTGCGAGGGTTCTTCTTCTATGTGCCTTTTCCTTTCAGGACGTAGGCGATCATGGCCTTCCACTTTTCCTATCCCTGGTGGCTCTGAGGACGCCTTCTCCTGTTACACCATGCAATCCTTGTTCCGTCATCCACCTGATTAGGTCCTTCAAATATGTTATCCGTTGTTTTCCCCTGTCTCTTTTCCCTCTATATGTCCTTATAGTATCAGATTCTCCAAGCCCTCCTACCTTATTGCGTGTCCCCCGAACTTCAGCTGTCCCTTCCTGATGCTCAGTATTAATTTCCTTTTTGTTTCCACATCATTGATGACATGCTCGAGCCATGATATTTGCAGCATCTTTCTGTAGAACATTTCAGTTGCTTCAAGTTTTTCCTTCATCTGTGATGGTACTGTCCAGTATTCGCTGCCATACTGAAAGACGGAGAGCAATCCAGTACTTTCTTCCTAGTTTCTAGCGAAATTGTCCTGTTTCTTAATACTTTACTCAGCTTCTGGAATGCTTCCTTTGCCATGACAATTCGCATTCGGATATCTGTGTCACACTTTCCGTCTTCTGTCATAACGTTTACCAGGTATTTAAATTTTTGTACCTACTTGATTCTGGTATCCCAAACCTGTATTTGGCATATTGGGCTGCCCTTTTTACTGATGACCACGCATTCGGTTTTGGTGCAGTTTATTTCTCGTCCTTTCTTGTTATTTCTTCTTCTACCTTCTGTGGGAGGTATTGTAGTTTCCTTTATGTGTCTGATATCAGCACTGTATCATATGCGTATCTTTGATTGTTTAAATTGTGGTCTCCGATTACGAATCCAGGCATAACCTCTAGGGTCCTAAAATATTCTCGCTGTACAAGTTGAACATCCCTGTCTTACACCCCTTTCTATATTTGTATATCTACTCAGTTCATTACCTGTCCGTGTGCAAGCGGTTTGCTGCCAGTAAATATTCTTTATAACTCTCAAGTCTTTCCCAAATGCCGAGCATCTCCATCAGTTCTTTGTGGCGTATTTTGTCAAATGTCTTCGCATAATCAATGAAGCACAGGTATAAGTCCTTCATTTGTATTGCCCTTTCGAAGAGCATCCTAATCATAAATATGGCATTCCTTGTTCCCGTGCCTTTAACGAAACCATACTGTTCTTGTCCTATCTCTGGCCTGATTCTGCTTCTCGCTCTGTTTATCAGGATTCAGACGATCAGTTTTGTTATATGCCTCATTTCTGTGGAGTTCGCACTCGTTTTTTCCTGGTTTCTTACGTAATGCTATGAAGATCGACTTGCTGAGGTCATCTGGGATAACCCCACTATTACAAATTTCATTTATTATTTCAGTAATTTTTCCTATAGCAAATTCTTCTAGGGCTATAGGGGTCATTTCTATATAAAAATATTAATAAAGTCAACAAAAATGTTAAAATTTATAGTGATTCTACTGAGTCCTACTTGTTAATACAAAAAAGTTTTCATTATGGAAGTAGTATAAGAGCGAAATTAGAAATAGAACTTTTTGGAAGATTCTAGATCATTCCAGCATATTCAAGACAAATCTAGATGATTCGAAAAACATTGAGAAATATGCTAATTAGGCGCTAGCCCCTGTAAAAATATGATTTCGAAGAGAGTTGTCAGTTGGGAAAAAGGAATTTCTGGTATCATCAACTCTGGCTTTTGATTCGTGGATTATTATATACAACCAAAAGGATCTCTATGAAAGGTAACCGACCAACAAAAACCCAAAAAGAAGACCTAAACTGGTAAATTGAGTTTTTGAATATTTTCATTAACCAAACTAACAATTATTCTATATATACATATATTTTCAGTAATAGCACATACATTACTTCAATAGCCGTAACGTGTGAAAAATGCTTTGCCAGTAGACTTAGTACAGCCTAACACTCGACGTTTTCTGTTTTGGATGCCACAGTCGAATCTTTGTACATATATTATTATGTGTTTATTAGAAAATTAAATATTTGTTTGTGATTTACCTCTGTGTTTCGGGAAACCATTTTCTTTTCTTTTCTTACAACTTCTAACACGTTACAAGCAGAAAACATTGAATTCAACGGTGACTTCAGTGTTCACTGTTATATATAAATATGTTGTTTTAAAACTCATACGGTAATCCATGTCCTCTTGTATTCATGGACAAGTCAGTATTTAGAAAATTCATTCTAGTTATAGAAATTGTACGCTAATAATGCAACTTTTAAAACTGTACAAAAGCACGAATCAACCTTTACATTTGTAATTTTTGCGATTTTAAACTAGCATAAGTATAATTTATTATATCCTTATCAAAAGTCGGATAGTAATTATGGGATAAACTTACATTTTTACCTGCAAGAAAGAATGGATAATTACTAAATCCGGGAAAATATTGTCGGAACACTTTTAACTGGTGATAGAAAAATAATAATCTCAGAAAGTTACAAATATTAATATGGATGAGTTACAGATTTTGAAAGCATAAATAATTAACATCTTATAGGTCATTATCGCTTTGATTTGTGTAAATTACAATTGAAACGTCACAGTTTCAAATTACTGGTGATTGTATCACATCGTACTGCGAATCATGCAGCACCCAATGTCTTGAATTTAAGTATATTTGTTTGCTTGTAAAACACTACTTTTAAACAAAAATATAAAAAAACACGATGGTATTTTCTAAAAATCATATTAACTTTTTGGAATAAATGATATAAAAGCTCGATTTGTTTCACCATTTTCCATTATTTTTATTTTTGTTTTAATTTATCACAGCCGTCTGACTTTAGTCAATGGCCTCGTTTTGTATTCCTCTAATCTTTTTCTCTTATATTTTTGAAAGTATATTTCTACTTTTATTCACAAATTATTATTTTAACTTCGCGTGTGCGTAAATACAAAAAAATGTTTTAACGTCATTAAAGCTTTAGTCTTCTACTCGTGAGCAGTTTCAATATGCCCACCAGAAACATTAACGACTTCGTCAGATTATATTTCGTTTATATTTTTAACCGCTAATTACCTAAACAGAACCTTGACCTCATTACTTCTTGAAAAAAAGCGAAGACGAATTGAATATAAAAAGTTAATTATCACCATAGTTTTAACGAGTCAAAAGAAATCATTATTTTTGTTTGTTTGTTTTTTTTTTTTGTTTTTGTAGTTTTTTTTTAGGCTACTTTTTCATTTCCTCAACTCGTCTGCTGAAGTCTATCAACACAATTATTTCGATTTAATTTCCTGTCGGCAAATAGACACTATCAGTAGAAATATGATTTATTTCTCCTTCTATGTTGAAGCTATTAAATTACGTATAACATTTTTTCGAATAAACTTACAGTGAATCGTTGACCTTTTGTAATTAATATTGATGTAATTGTTGAATGGCACCACACTAAACGGGACATAACAGCGTGCAGTTGCATTCAAAAGATAGGACAAAAACAAGCCTCGTTCGATTAGAAAATACCGAACATTTTCCATTTCAGCAATATGTTTGCCTATTTAGCAAATTAACCAAAACAACGATCGTATGCCATACTCTGGTGTATAATCCTACATATTTAGGATTTTGTTACAAATAATTTACGTTCAGGTACAAAGAAGTCTTATATTTGTAAGTCTCATTTTCTGATTTATATTACAGCTCAATCATCAGATTTACACTGAATCATATTCATTTAGGATATGACTATGTAGGGCAGTGGATATCGGCTAGGAATGAGAAATCGGAGAGCCGAGTTCGAATTATTGTTGCATTACCTTATGCGCAAATAACTTTGGGAAATGTATTAATCCGTTTCTTTTATGGGTTTTCTAGCTATGGGTTAAATAGCAGAATGGGTTGGGTTACCTTGCATTGCTTGGCAGTCAACCTACCGCAGAAATAAATGAAAACCTACTGCGGGAAAATCTTATGCCCAGTCAGTCATGTCTCTTTCGAGACATGGCCATCCAAGTGTGTATAACGTGTGGAACTTGACTGGCGGACTGACTGACATATTTATTCACACAAGAGACGAACATTCAGTCGTTATACTTCGAAAATTCACCTAAGCTTTGCTAACTTTGATTGAAGATTTGTTTTTAATTATTTCATATCAAACAGGACGGAATAGTCACCTGTGCGCATTTGGAGTTACAGTGATAGAAAAGACTGGATATAGGGGATATTGAGTAAAGGATAAAAGATGAATGTGATTCACGAAGACAGAAAATGACAGTTGGTGTCGCATTTAAATTTTAAGGGGAACCAAATAAACAGAGCCCCACAGGTGGAAAGTATGAGAAAAGAAATTGTTGGGGTATAAGTGGTGGTTACATTTAACGGTGGACTCCACTGCCACCAGTTCTTCGCGTCGACGCCCAAAATCTTGCATCCGGTAGATAGTCGATCACTTTATTTCAAACCGAGCTTTTCCCCACATTGTGCTTGATTGATCACAAAGCCAGGCTGGGTTGAAAGTCACCGAAAATCTACTGCATCGAAGATCCAGACTGAGAGGGAAGCCGAAACAAAAAAGGAAATATTTCTAAATTTAACAACAAAGAGTCTAAATACATGCGTTCTGTTCGGTACAGTATTTGGTTAGATTTTACCTGATCAACCTCGCCTACTTCATTTCTTAGTGTATGTTTCTCACTTTTGCGTTAGGAGGTGTGATATATTCCTCTGGTTTTTCTATCGAGGTTTGTCATAACCGACCGAGAAGAGTGTTTACGCCCAACAGTAAAATTTTAATTATAGTTCTTCTTGCTTTTATAATTTCGGTGTGTGGTAGTTTCGCATCTTTGTTTTTATTAATTCGATTTTTTTAAAAATTATGTAGCTTCGGCCAAAATGAAAATCATGTTTCTTCTTTAATTCTCACCGTTGCAAAATTCCGCAAAGAACCAGAAGACGTCCTTACCAGGGAATTTGTCCTTTTTGAGAGCAAAGAGCGTTTATCCCTAGAAGCCACAATATCAACCATTTCATTGGCCTTAGATAGCCATCGCTTTTATCAATGGTTGTTACAAGAGGAAACCCGTTTTTAGCGAAAATGTTGTTTTTCCGATTTTTACAGTAAGAATTTTTTATTCGAGTTTGTTGCCTTCACTCAAGTGTCACAAAACGAGCATTATCTGTGAATTTCATTTATGTATTTTCCTTGGGTTGAATAAACATAACTCTCGCTTAGCTCTAGTGACAGAAGAAGAAAGAAATATATAAAGAATATTCAATTTTTCTTTCTTTTCTTTTTTTCCTCTTCCTTTCTCCTCTCCTATATTTTTTTCGGTACCAAAACTACTGTTACATTTCATCCTCTCACAGAATTTTGGCATTTACTTGTATATTACTCATATTATATGAGTAAATAGCAAAATTTAGTTGAGTTACGAAGTTAATGAATAACACTATTTGTCATGTATCATTCGTGGTTTAAAATATTTCTCTTCTTCTTTTGTTTATATCATGCAAGGCCTTAAATGTTTTTCTTTTTTCTGTTTATATCATGCAAAGTTTAAATTGTCTTTCTTCCTCTTCTGTTTATATTTTGTATTGTTTTACATATACGGGATTCGCAGCACTCCTTAAAGTTTATATATATATATATATATATATATATATATATATATATATATATATATTCACTACCGGCTATAATAATTAGGTCAGCACATTTTGAAAAAAATGATGTATTTCATACAATTTTAGTATTTATTGCCAAGTCGATAATTCTAAATGAAAATAGAATGGTTCTTTTGTTATCATTACTTTGCAAAATGTTACAAGGCAGCCAGGAAGTCTTTGCTTGGCCAGCCAATAAGAAGAAGAGACTAGCATGGAGAAGAGAGTACAAATACAGGATACCAGAACAGTTCATTTGAGGCACATGTTATTGTGCTGTATTAACAAAAGAACCATTCTATCTTCATTTAGAATTATCCACGTGGCAATAAATACTAAAAATAGTATGGAATACATCATTTTTGAAAAAATCAATGGGGTTGCCTAATAATTATGGCAGGTATATATATATATATATAAAGTTATTTATAAATGGAACTTTGTGTGTGTGTGTCTGTGAGTGTGTGTTTGTATCCGTTACCTATAGACTCCGAAACGGCTGAACCAATTTCCTTGAAAATTTACACAGTTGTACTATAAACGTCTGCGAGTGTTCTTAGCTCGGTTTTGTGTCGAGGTACACCCGATAAATATCGGAAATCGATAATCGAAAAAAAACGGGTTATAGAAAGAGTGGTCCGATTTTAATCAAATTTCATGCACTCATAGACAAAGATATAAGAAACGATATTCAGAAATTTCAAGGTTGCAGTTCTTACAACAGTGCAGAAAATCGATAATATATACATATAAAAGGCAAGAAACAGGGTCTGATCAAAATCAGTTTTTCAGCCCTATTATTTTAGTTTTTGCTTCGTGTTTGGCTCTAAGTAGGTATAATTGTAGTTCTTAGTCTCAGCCATGATACTATTTATTCAGAGGACTTATTTAGCCTTCAAAATTCAGTTTACGACGAAAAAAACTTCTTTCATATCGATACCAGGAAATCAAAATTTGACTTACATCCATTCATTTTTCTTTCGCTTTAACTAGAAACAACTATTGCTTTTTAGTCTTTTGTGCCAACGTCCAAAGAGTCTGAGCTCTAGGACCATGGATTAGTTTTGAAGCTTTCACTACACCCGAGCAACGCCGGGCTATACTGCTTGTATGTATGTATATATATATATATATATATATATATATATATATATATATATATTATGAAGTTCGCTGCACTCTTTATGGTTTTCCGTGTTTGTCTTTTGAAATTTTTCGTGGTTACGATTCTTCACTCCGCAGTAGGAAGTTCTGGTGTTCCCTCAGTAGGCATCAGCTTCACTTCTTCTTCTGTTGCTGAATCAAATTTAGTTTCTTCTTCGTGTTGTGTCGACCTGACTGAATACAAATCACTAAAAGGGTCACTATTTTCGAGCCCTTGCATACTCGCCAACACATCATTAACTGACCTTTAACCTATTCTTTTTAATCCCAATATTGCTGCTATGATTGCAACAATAACCCTTAAAGTACCTACCAATGCCGACCAGCTTATTAAGATCCTTTTATTTTCTTCCCATACCATATTTTCTTTTACTCTGTTTTAGACTAATCCTCTCTACATATTCCGGAAATGTTGGCCTCCTGTCAAAACCTGCCCACTTCCGGTTATTACAATTCTGTGCAATTTTTGAAACTTTCGTTAATTATACTCTTTCTCTTTATATTTCTCTTCAGCTTCGTAATTTGGGGATAGCGTGATGAACTTCCCAAACGCTGAACACCCCATGAGCAATTTTATCAAGGGCAATGCATGTTCTACCCTCATGTTCCGGTAGGCTCTCCCCAAAATACCTTGAACAGATCAATCGGCCCTTGTATGGTCACTGCTCATAGTTCCTTAGATATAATGATAGCTTGTGGCAACTCTATGCTTCTTAATACATCCAGTTCGCAAGTTTTCCTAATCCCTTCTCTAGCACCTTATAATTCAAGTACACATATTCTGTCGTTAGCATAAAAAATCGTCCTAGATTAATTCAAAGCGATATACTCCAGCTCTATTTAGTATCTCGCAACTACCCCTAGACCTTGACTGACTCGAGTGTAGGGAATAGACAAATTTATGATTCGATATACTGCGATACTTTCTCTGTCTAACAGGGGAATGAACATTAATATCATCAATCTCCACCATTCCAAAAAAAAGGGCATTGCATTATTCCCATAATCACTATAGAGTACTCCAACTGCTTCACTTGCTTAACTTCTAAATATAAACCAGTCTACTTCTCTTAAACTACTTTTAGCAAGCTGACAGAATTCAGACAGGTTTGCGTCGCAACTTCCCCAAAAGTCATGCTTCTTCAATGCTATTGCCGAACATACACACACGTCCTTGTGCAGGCCAACAGCACCACTAACGATTAATTTCCTCCTACCTTCGTGACACGCTAGCCATACCTCCATCTTTCCCAACAGCTCCTTCTGTTAGTTACTGGATGGGGTTTCGAATGAGCCAATGCGTTGCGAGCTGACATTAAATACATCCAACCCCATCCGTCCCCGCCTTATTTTCTTATTGAGATTTTGATTTCTTTGCCCCTCTCAGTTTCGCTATTTTTTCTAGCCTTCTTTTATTCCTTTAATTGATTTTGGAAATTGGAATCAAATCCTCTTCCTAATCATTCAGCTCTTCCTCTGGAAAGTTTAGAGTCAGAACGCTGAACTTCACTATTAGGGTTCTTTGCAGAAGTAGAGAGATTGAGCAGGAATAATAAAGCAGACAGGCATAAGGAAATAAAAGAACTGACAAGATAAAAAACTTGCTCTTCAACCGGTTGTATAAAATCTGTTGATGGAACAATCATTTTGGAGAAAAAGGAAATACTCCAACGATGAGAAGAATATATAAAAGATCTTTTCCACGACAAGAAATATTAAAGTCTGAAGTGGAATCTGCAGTAGCCAAACTGAATAGAAACAAAGCAGCTGGACCAGAAGGCATAGTCATAGAGTTGCTGATAACCCTGGAATAATTTGGTATAGAGAAAATTACTGAAATAATAAATGAAATTTATCATAGTGGGGTAATACCAGATGACCTCAGGAAGTCTATCTTCATAGCACTATCTAAGTAGCCAAGAGCAAATGAGAGCGAACTCCACAGAACCATCAGTTTAATGAGCCACATAACAAAACTGATCGTCCGAATCCTGATAAATAGATCGAGAAGTAGAATCAGGCCAGAGATAGGACAAGAACTGTGTGCTTTTGTTAAAGGCACGGGAACAAAGATTGCCATATACATGATTAGGATGCTCTTTGAAAGGGCAATACAAATGAAGAAGGACTTATACCTGTGCTTTACTAATTATGCGTAGGCGTTTGACGAAATACACCACAAAGAATTGATGAAGATACTCAGCAGCCTGGACCTATTTGGGAAAGACTTGAGAGTAATCAAGAATCTTCACTGGCTTGTATACGTACAAGTAATGCATTCAGTAGATATGTGTCTTTTCACCGGATCTGTTCAACATGTACAGCGTGAATATTTTGAGGACCCTAGAACTTATGCCTGAATTTGTAATCGGCGGCCAGAATCTAAAAAATCTAAGATACGCAGATGATACAGTGCTGATAGCAGAGACAGAAACGAAACTACAAGACCGCCTACAGAAGGTAGCTGAAGAAAGTAACAAGAAAGAACGAGAAATAAACTACAAGAAAACCGAATGCATGGTCATCAGTAAAAAAAGGCAACCCAATATGCCAAATACAGTTCGGGGATACTAGAATCAAGCAGGTGCAAAAATTTAAATACCTGGGAAGTGTAATAACAGAAGACGTAAAGTGCGGCACAGAGATCCGAAGGCGAATTGGCATGGCGAAGGGAGCATTCCAGAAGTTGAGTAAAGTATGAAGAAACAGGACAATTTTGCTAGAAACGAGGAAGAAAGTAGTGGATTGCTACGTGCTGTCCGCCCTTCAATATGGCAGTGAATGCTGGACAATATCATCAAAAATGAAGGAAAAACTTGAAGCAACTGAAATGTGGTTCTACAGAAGGATGCTGAATATCATGGATCGAGCATGTGAGCAATGATGAAGTCTTAGAAATGATGGAAACAAAGAGGAAATTAATACTAACAGGCCAGATAGAGGGAAGGAGAGACAGGGGAATGCAACGAAGAACATATTTGAAGGATCTAATGAGGTGGATGATGGAGCGAGGGCTGCATGGTGTAACAGGAGAAGGCGTGCTCAGAGCCACCAGGGATAGGGAAACGTGGAAAGCTATGATCGCCTACGTCCTGAAGGGACAGGGCACAGAGAAGAAGAAGAAGAATCAGCCGACGACAGTGGGACTAGGCTCATCATGAAGCCCTATGCAGACGACGTCTACACACAACGAATTAACGCCGCTGACTGCTGGTAATTTGACCACTCCGTCCGGTTCGCTGTAGTCAGTTTCTACAGACTGTTGTCCTAACTCTCTTTCTTTTTCCTCCTAGGATTCTTCGTCTATCTCCGTGTCTTGCGGTTCCACGAGGGTTGCTCTCTTCATCCTTTTCCTACTCGTCTTTGGTTCAGCCGCTCCTTAATCAACTATCCAGTATGAGCTCTCTTATCTCGACCGGACTATTCTCATTTCTGGTCCAATTTTATTCTCTCTGGTGAATCTTACAGAATACGGGGTCTCTGACCACCAATTCTCCCTCATTTTTCATCTATTTACTCTTCTCTTTCTTTTCTTCTATGCCCTGTTTATCCTCCGTTGCAGCTGGGTGAACAACATGCTGTTGTTTGATTATCAACTGGAAAATTACTTTCTCTACATTTTCTTTCTTCACTAGCCTACCTCTGCCTGACACTGCGGATCTAGTGGGTAGATTTATATCCTCCTTAACTACCACCGTTACTGATGCACGAGGGGCATTTTCTAATGGCGTCACTATACCATCCACTATGGTGAGGTTGAATATTATTTAGACCTTTTTTTTTAATCATTTCACCCCAAGCAAGGCATTTCACTGCCATTATTGCGCTTGGGGCTTCATAGGGGAAGGTAAATAGAAAGAGTGATTAGATATAGGAAATTTCAGAAGTGGGGTTGTGATAGATAGATGGGTGGGTGGGAAGAGTGTTTGAAAGAATGGAAACGAGTTAGTTTGTTAGGAGGTGTCTATTGACCTTACATTTAAACTCCTGGAGATTGTAGCCGTCGGGGAAGCATCCATGTGGAAGGGAATTCCACAGTCGAGAAAAGAAACTGTTGGAGTAGAAGTTGCATTTTATCGGTTTCACTGTAAAAGGGTGGGATCTAGTTGCTAATCTAGTATCTCGCGCAAATTTTTAACCTATGGGGCACCAGTGATCTAAGTTCATCGGAGCAGAAGCCGTGAAAATATTTATAGGAGAGACACAGGGAAGCCACGTCGCGCCGGTGAGAGAGAGACTGCAGGCGGTCTGCTAAGTCGGTATCAATCTATGGCAATATAGACAATCATCTCCTAAAATTACTTCTCCACATAGGTCGGGGATGATATAGAAGTTATTGACGTCACTGGTATATCCTCCCTCACTAGATGTTCTCCTATTCTCTCTATCTTCATGGGTTTGTCATATGCATGAGTAATCTCTATATCACCCTTTCCCATTCTCCTCTGATTTCTTAGGAATCTATATTTTTCTCATAGTTAAGGAAACCGACGCCCCTGTATCTATCAGGGCCCTCACTACTGACCCACCCATCATTGCTTCACAGATGAGTTCTCACTCTTGGGTCAACAAGAGAAAGTGAGTGAGTGAGTGAATGAATGAGTGAGTAATTGAATAAGTATGTGATTGAGTGAGTAAGTAAGGAAGTGAAGAAATGAGAAAGTGAGCGAGTAAATAATGGAGTAATTGAGTAGGTGAGTGAGCGAATAAATGAGTGATTGACTAAGTAAGTGAGTATGTGAGTAACAAAATTGGCGAGTAAGTGAGTAATTAGTAATTAATTAAGTAAACGAGTGAGTAAGTAAATTAGTGAGTGAGTGAGCAGAGATTCATTATATGGCTATCGATGAAATTAAACTGACTAAAAATAGATAAAAAATTTTAATTTCCCTGCATTGTTCACTTTTTTACTAGGCACAGGATTGAACTTTACATGTCTTGATTTGCTGCGCTAGATTTTAAAATGATGATGAGTAATTCGGATCATAGTTGTACTGCAAGAGATGGGAGGAGCCGATCTTTTTGCTATAGTAACAGTTCACTGACTCTCTTCATGAAATATCCACCTCAACTTAATTGAATCATCCGCACATAATGTCTTTCCTCTTACAATTTAAAAGGAACTTCATTTGTTGCACGCACATATTTCAAGTCAGGCGATCATGGCACGATCAGGTTTTATTACAAAGAGGAATTGTCTGAATATTTGTTTAAAATTTCGCTTATTTTAAATTCATTTATTCCTTTTCTTTATTTATCATTTTCTATCAAGTTGATTAATAAGACCATCAGCGCTTTAGGAAGCGTTCACTAGGTACAAATTTTAACAAATAATTTTTCTTACAATTTAAAGATGACAGTACCTGAACGGTGATATTTACTGCTGTGTTTAATTTATCAGAATGAATAATAATGAGACACAGCATCATCTATTAGAGTATAGCAAAAATACTTTCATTTTTTTAGTCCTTTACGCTTAAGATTATCTTGAATATTCACATGGCTATTTACGATTGCATTATTATAATTATAATTATTGTTATTATAATTTCTTTGAGTTCTGTTTTATGTACATTTTCTTCCGAGTCCCAACCAGAGATCTAAGTCAAGAAATATTATCATGACATTTCTTTTTATAAAAAAGAAAAACAAAAATGATCACACACACTTTATATCGGTAAAACTCTTCGTAATGTGAGAGTTGTATTTGTGAGTACACATTTTTTGTATGTTTTTAAGGTATGGGCTACAGGAAATTTATTCAAAGAATCTATCGGAACCTTTTCCAGTCAATACAAGAGCTCCAACTACAATCGGAATCACAGATTGTCTTATGCGTAACATTTATTTTTATTTTCCACTCCAAGATCCTTGTACTTTGATAATTTTGATATTATTGAAGATCTTCAATAATACATTACAATCTACGGGGACTACCATGACAGTAAGAAAGTGTATTCCGTTTTATGGACTTTAATCACAATGCCTGGATGATTAACTTTAATTGTTTTCTATGTTTGTATTGTAAAGTTCTATAAATTTTTACTATTAGTATTGTTATGTTACTAATATTGAGTTTTGTTCAACGGCATATCAACCTCTGCCAAAAACGTAGAGTTTTAAGGTATTTTTTTAAATGTTCGGTCCTAGTGAGAAGGTTGATTTAGTCACATTTTGATTAATTTTCTATTATTTATTATTTTAGAAAACTAAAGATGACTTCTAGATTTGTATTCAAAAATGTATTGCTGGTATTTTTTCCTTCAAAAATGTATATTTTTCTATAAAAGGCTTTTTTAATGTATATGTTGCTATAAATGTCTATTTTTATACTTTCATTATGTTTGACCCCAGTTTGGAAGCAAACTATTTAACTGGAACCCTAACAGGTGCTACAACTCCAGGTTATGGTGAACCTTAGAACAGCAGCAATTAAGAGGTGGTTCCATGCTCCTCAAAACCCACCAGTCAGAGGCCTCGCTGCCTGATGCAGTTTACCGTCATGGCTAGGACCAACTATTATTATTATGATTTAGTTTTATCAAAGTCTGTACAACCATACAGATCTTTAAACTAAAGATTACTTTAGATATGTAACTACATATCTAAAGTCTATTAATGAAACCACTCTAATCTTATTATTATTGTTATATATATATATATATATATATATATATATATATATATATATATTTCTCATCTGTATATCAGCTTGGTGATAGTAGTCATGGCTCTGGGAGGTACAGTCCTGTGGGTAAAAGGAGCCTAGCAGTGTTCTACCACGGAATATTTGAATGAGCGGCGCTATAACGAGTTTAATTCGTTACCTCTTCGGGCCTGTGTTACAGTTTGTATGACATTCGCTTAATAACGCAACTGCCTGGGTTTCAATTCCTGGTAGTGGATGCGCACTGCTGATGAGTCCGAAATATAAGACGAAACGGCCGTCCAGAGCTTTCTGCATTCTATTGAGATTGAATAAAACTCGATGAATTACTTACTTAATATATAGGTATATATATAGGGTTGTATCAAAATGAATCTTTTATTTTACTGATTTTTAAATATCATGAGTTAACAATTTTATTTTAAATAAAATAGTAATACAAACAAGTTGAGAAAATGACTGAAGTCTAGCTATCACCTTACAGATTCTCATTTGGAGCCTATCGAAAACACTGAGATGAACAGCAAAGGCACCTGACCATATAAGACAGCAGTATTCTATGTACGGACGGTTGGTTGATATGTATATGTGAAAGATGGATTCAGGAGCAAAAAACATCCTGGAAATTGGGAAAATATTTTTCTAAATGCTTAATAAACGCTCCCCTAAAAAATATAACTTACAGAAGATAGTTCTTTAACAGAAATACAATTAAAGTAAGTTACAGCTACATCTGCAATTTAGAAAAGTACATAAAGAGACAAAACACCAAGAATTTAAAAGATAACGTACAGAAAGATATCGTTAATGAAAAATGTAATTGCAGAGATGAAAGCATATGTCCACTTGACGGAGTGTGTAAAACCAAAGGAATTATTTACAAAGCAAAAATCCAAGATACAAATGAACAGAGAAAAATATACGTTGGATGTACTGAAGGTAATTTTCAAAAATGATGGTATAATTATAAGTCAATATTCTAGCTTGAAAGCGTTAAAAATTGTACCAAATTAGCCAATTACGTGTTGAAATTAAAAGGAAAAATGGTAAAGATATACTGGAGTATATTAAAAAGAACAGACCTTGCAATGTTGGTGATGTCTGCAGAAGAAAAGTTGGCTATATCATCCTTTCCAGAAAGAAAAATGTTGCTAAATAAAAGATCCGAAATAATGTCCGGGTGTATACACATTAGAAAGTACATTTTGAGTTCGTACAAATCTTGACTAACTACCCTCTTATTTTAAACTTCCTGTTATGCCTTCAAAAAAGTGTTGGATAATCAGTTAATGTAAAAATACCGATCCCGAAAGATTGAAACCAAGCTCGCTTTATCGGCTGTTTTACCTAATTAGAATATACATATATATATATATATATATATATATATATCACCACAAGCAAGGTATTCTACCGCCACTGCTGCACAGGGGGTTACATAAGTGAAAGTGATGAGAAAGAGGTGTTAGTTATAGGAAATGTCAGAAAGAGTGAAATAAAAGCATGAGTATACCGAGAATGGGGGTGGAGTAGATGAAAAAAGAGCTTGAGAGAATGGATGTGAGTTAGTGTGATAAGAGGTGTCTATTGACCTTACATTTAAATTCCTGGAGATTGTAGCTGTCGGGGAAGCAAGTATATAGAAGGGAATTCAACAGGTGGAAAGTGCGTGAAAAATGTTGTTAGATATTGCGGTTATATTTTATCGGTTTCACGATAAAAGGATGGGACCTAGTTGCTAATCTAGTAGCTCGTGTAAATTCATAACTAGCGGGCACCAGTGATCGAAGTTCATTAAAGCAGAAGCCGTAATAGTATTTATAGAAGAGGCACAGGGAAGCAATGTCACGCCGGTGAGACAGCGACTGCAGCCCAGCTACCAAGTCGGTATCGATCACATTACAGATTCTCTGTTGGATTTGTCAAGAACACCGAGGTGAATAGCAGGGGCACCCAACCAGACGTGGCAGCAGTTGTCAATACACGGGCGAATGGTAGATTTATAAGGATGGACTCAGACGGGAAAAAACTTCCTGGCTCTGCACAGAGAAACGATTATATATATATATATAAAGATTCAATTAAAAATAATGTTCAAATAAATAAATTCAAATAAACTTAAATATACAGAAAAATGTATGTGATGTGTGTGCGTGTGTGTGTGTGTGCGATAATAATATAGTTTTAAGCTATACTGTGTATATTGGTTAAAGTCCTCAATAACCGGCATAGAACGTATGTCAATATAAAAAAATGGCATTGAGGTCAGTGCACAGTCTGTTTTGTAACTTAAACGCAATCTTTAAGTCAGTATGTTGTACTATGGCTCGACTACATATATACGCTCTCTAATAGTACATTATGGGTAGCATGTTTTCTTATCCTAACAGGTACTGGGTAAACGATAACAGTTTTATTTCAAATTATTCGAGAGGCTATTGAGTAGAAATAAATTGTATCAGAATGCAGTTTGTTGTAGCTTTTCCATAGTGTTGTTTTTAGCGTTTCATTCATTATTTTTATTATTGCCTATTTTATTATTTGTTGTGCATTATTAATACTGCATTTACTTGTTCTTATATATGCATTCATTTTTATTTAATGTGTTTTTTTAGTTTGTTTACTTCTTTATTGGTTTAGATTTTTTATTTACTTTTAATTTATTTTACTGATTATTTTATTTTCATATTCGTCTTGAGTTTTTGATTTCTAAATAACGTAGTAAAATTTGTTTTCGTGTCATTATTCTGAGATGTCTTCTGATTGTTTACTTAGTAATTTGTGATGGTCTGGGAAGGTAATTATTGCTATTTACCCCTCGAGACAGAGTTTTGTGATTCTGGATTTATTTTTGTAGACTAATTTTGTTTTCCTTGTTTTTCATTATACTTGTGTTGTAATTCGGTTTTTGTTCTTAATTTCTGTAGATTCCACTGTGAAATATAAGGTTCCAGCTCCATCACGCCAACTTTCACTGCTGTGGTATTGTAATTATTAAGTTCTTACGGGATAGAATTGCTAGATCTAAGACAATATGTTTTTTGTTATTTTTTAAAGAAACGGAGCATCCGCTCAAATATGATTATTTACTAAGCATTCTTTAGAAATTGCGTTGATAAATTTCGGATACGAAACTAAGCAAATATGATCTTTCAAATCTGCTCTGAACAAGAAGGATTGTGATTAAAAGACAATATTCGGTCTTACTTGATAGCTAACGAATGTTTATCTTGCAAAGGGACGCACAAGATTTAACCATGCTGGAGAGTGTTTTTCTTCTTTAATAAGATTTTATTATTGTGATGTAAAACTTCTCAAGGGGATGATGTGGATTTGCCCTATATTATAATATTGAAGCCGAGAATTTTCATAGTACTCTACTATGAGACAGTCAGTAGACAGTTACGAGATAGCTACAAGGCTGCTCACCGTTAATGAACTTCATATACCACAAAAGATTTCAACAAGACTGCGTTGAATTTAGGCTGCATTATATTTCTTGATTGTGTTATCACCGTTCAACGTAACGACGACAAGATTTCTCGAACATTCAGGCTGGTAGACGAAAATAAATATACTGTTGAAAATAAACAGGGCATTTATCCACTAAAAGTAACATTTAAAGTGATTAGAATATTTGAGCCATAAGGAAGAGTTACCCTATGGAATAAAAGGTGACCAATTTGAGCCTTTAAGTTGAACTATTTTAGTTGGGATTTTTTCCTGGAGAGCGATCGATTCATCCCGGCTTGTTTAATTAAGACACCCTACCCGTGTATGAAAACATATCCGACTTTGCTTCAGATGTGTAGAAACAGTTGGACAGGTGCTAAGCTGCACGGCTTCACTACGACCACATTTCCTCATAGGACTGATGAGGATGATGATGAATGTTTTTATACTATACAATGCCAAATTAGCAGTAGTTATTAGTGGTGATTTTTAAACGAAAATTAATATCTTTTCGAATTAAAAGCGTTGTCCTTGTGCCATATTTTATGACTGGAAAGCGGTCGTCCCATAGAAAATTCAATTTAAGAAGCTGTCTGTCATCTAAACAGTAGTGACTCTGTCCACTCCAAGATATCGTTGGCCACGGTTTAGATTGCCAGTCGACGGCGGTAGACGAAATACAAGTCGGGATAATAGGCGCGTTACAGATACGAATCAGTCAGTTAAGTGCCATACGTGATATACGCTTGGGCGATCATGTCTCTTTCGAGACATGACTGACTGGGCAAAAGATTATCCAGGAGTAGGTTGCCATTGCTTTCTGAGGTAGACTGGTTGCCAGTCAATGCTATAGAACACAATCTATTCTGTTATTTAACCTGTGATAAGGCGAAAGAGATCTGTCTGCGGATGACAATATATATATATATATATATATATATATATATATATATATATTGTCATCTGCAGACAGATCTCTTTCGCCGTATCACAGCTCATCAGTACGGTTAGACTACGATTGCTTTTTTACCCAGGACTGAAACCCGACCGAAATGGCGACTCTACCCCTGGGCCATGGGCGTTCGGTGGAAGTAGGCAGACTTTTAGCGCATATCATTATACGCGCCCAATAGCTAGAACGCTCTAATTCATTTCACTGAATGAGCGATGCGTACATGCCAGAGTAGCTACTGTTTATATATATATATATATAGTGTATCGAGCACTTTTTATAAAAGAAAATGCTTGAACAGTAGGTTTTAATTTACGTGTTCTATCACTTTCTTAAACTATATATATATATATGTGTGTGTGTGTGTGTGTGTGTGTGTGTGTGTGCGTGTGTGTGTTTAACTAAATGTGGTGATACACCCCCTTGCATTCAATGATCGTATTAATATTGAAAAATGAAAAGGGGTTATATACGAGGAATTAAATCAATTAAAGCAATTTTGTTTGAGATTTATGCTTAAAAGTAAAAACTTCATCACATATGTACATCAAAACTACAAAGACACAGGCACGGTGGAGAAAATAGACAGCGGTTCGGATTAAGGAATCGGATAACAGAGTTCGAATTCCAATCGAGTCCACTACATTTACTTATGGGAAAAAAGTATTAAATCTTTCTCAGAAAGCATGTTTTCTCCCTTGCTATGGTTATATATAGCAGGAGAGAATAGGCTCTTTAGCTTTAGGTGTTGAATAGTCTAAAAGAAAGAACAACACTGGATTGAAAAGCTGCGGAGGCCATTTGTAAACAGAAACTCAGCACTTCCTCTCTAACCGCACACTGAAGGTGGTATTAAACGGACATGCCTCCCAGAACTAACTACAAACGCGAGTGTCCCCCAAGGCTCTATCCTAGGTCCTACGCTCTTTCTAATCTACATCAATGATCTCCCCGATGCCATAAGATCAGAAGTAGGCATGTACGCCGATGATACCACAGTTTACTGTCGCCTCGATCGAAAATCTGGTGTTGGTGACAAGGCGAACCTCGCTGACGAGCTTGAGAAGGAACTCCAATCCGACGTAGTCATTCCACTTGAGGTCCGCTGAAAGTGTCAGGCCAAGTAGGCGTAGTGATTTACTCTCTGGGAGGCATGCCTGTTCCATGCTAATGGGAGGAGATGCTGTTGTCTGTGGTGGATAATTAACAGCAACTTCGTTTTGGAAGAACTGAATTTTACGGGCCATTTCTTACGCCAATCCACCACGGATTGGAGGTTCTATTCTAGCTCGGCAGCGAGGTTCGCCTTGTCACCAACACCAGATTTTTGATCGAGGTGAAAGTGAACTGTGGTATCATCGGCGTACATACCTACTTCTGATCTTATGGCATCGGGGAGATCATTGATGTAGATTAGAAAGAGCGTAGGACCTAGGATTGAGCCTTGGGGACACCTGCGTTTGTAGGGTAGTTCTGGGAGGCATGTCCATTTAAAACCAACTTCAGTGTGCGGTTAGAGAGGAATGACTGGATTAAGTCCAACAAAAGTCTAGTTATATCATAGCTTCGCAGTTTCTGTAGAAGGCCGGCATGCTATACTCTGTCGAATGCTTTAAAGATATCCAAGGCGACGGTTTGGGCTTCACCATTCTTGTAGAGAGCCTGGTATATATACTAGGTGATGGTCGTTAGCATATCAGCAGTAGACCTGGTAAAGCTGAAGCCATACTGTTTGTCCGAGAGGAGCCCGTGGGCTGTGAGATGCTGAACGACCTCGACATTGATAATGGCTTCGAATACTTTGCCGAAGATCGGAAGAAGTCTGATAGGGCGGTAATTGGCGGGGTCCGAGGATTCACCAGTGTTCCTGAATATTGGAACCACAGAAGAAGACTTCCAACAGGCAGGAAAGCAGAAGGAAGAGGTTGTAGAGCTTAGATATGACAGAGGAAAGTTCATGGGGCACATTTCTTCAAGACTATGATTGAGATTCCGTCCCCACCACTCGCTTTGTGAGGTCCAGTTTTGAGATTATGCTAGAAATAATTGAGGGTGTGATGTGGACGTCATTCAATTGGGCCTCAATTCTAGATGGGAAATCGGGTGTATGGACTCCAGACGAATCCAGACTCGAATTGGTCGAGTATATACGGGCAAAGCATTCAGCCTTGTCCGCTCAGGAGGTGAGGACCTCAAACTCGTTGATTATTGGGGGTATATATATATATATATATATATATATATATATGTAAACATATTGTTGTAAGTGAAGTGCAAAATTTAATTATCGAAATAAAAGTGTGTAGCTTAATATTAGAAGACATTCTAAAAGCAAAGCAACCGGTTTCGCTCCTGGTCTTCAGACCTCATCGGGAGATTCAAACTTTAAAATAAACCATGAAATATGTGATGAAAAGAAAAAACACAAATGTGTTTATGTTTTTTTTTTTTTTTTTTTTAGTCTCTATTTGAATAACCTGTTAAGGCCTGAAGTGCTGAAGCGAAACTGGTTGCTCGTCTTGTAATATCAAACTACAGCCTTTTATTTCGATATATATATATATATATATATATATATATATATTACGAATTAATGTTATAAACTACGAATTTTAAATTGTAAATTTAACAAAGCATTTATACAAATATGAAACAAATGCATAGATTCACATTTGTATAACTTTACAATTTTCTAAATCTAAAGCTGTTTTAAGTTTAGAATTCCAAGTTCGTACTTTTTAATATTAATTTGTAAATATTTATATATTTTTTATTTTTTGTTTATTTTTATTGTAAACTAAAGCCAAGGTCGATCAATTAGGCGGATTCCTCTTTTAATCGAATATTAACATTAATTCCACAATAAATTGTTTTTAGAGTTTGTTCCTCAAATTAGAAATTACTTGTATTTGGATTGCTTACCACTGACTATGTAACAATGTTTCCTTGATTAAACACTTCAATTTGTCATAAACATTATTATTTGATAAGACACAGTTAGTGTCGAAACAAAATGGCTGTCTTTGTAGTGATATTATAACATATTTACGTTATAAATTCTAAATATATATATGTGTGTGTATGTGTGTGTGTGTGTGTGTGTGTGTGTGTAGAGAGAGAAAAATAATGATATAAAACTGATATTTAGGTAAATTAGTATATGCTTAATATCTTTTATGAACAACATATATATATATATATATATATATATATATATATATATATATATATATATATATTTAATTACAGTTTATACGAAATAATATTTGATTAAATTAAATTAAATTAAATAATTGATATTTATTAACTATTTATAAATTACTGAGTTTATGTTTGAGGTACAAAAGTAAAGTTGTCATGTATAGACATTGAGAAGATCTGAACGAGACGTGTATTCTGAAACTGGGTAATTGATCATTGATGGCTTGTAAAGTTTTTGGTGTGCCGGATCGTGTAATAATAAAAAAACATTGAATGAACTTGCAATTGAATGAGTTGCAAACGGTTAGATGTAGTTTATATTGTGTATGGTTGGGTTTTGAATGCCATCACAATACGTTTAGTAAAATTTAGAACCTTAGACTAGCAGAATATTTTACTGCTACAAAAGAGCGGATTGGGACTCATTCCCCGATTTCCTGTGTGACTTCCTTTGGAACAAAGTTTTCCCGTTGAAGACTGTGCGGCTGAGATATCCTCTTTGGTTAATGCTGGCATCAAAGCTTTTATCCCAACCAGGAAGTTGAGACTTATATCTCACTCGTCTCCTTGGTTCTCCCCCGCTTGCTTGGCCGCCATTTCACATCGAAATCGCTTCTTCTGGTTTTATCGGAAACACGCGTCGCACCATAACAGGCACTTCTTTACCTCTGTGCGCAATGAGTGCAAGAAAATACTTACAGAAGCTAAGCTTCTGTTTGCAACCAGAATGAAGCGGTGCATAGCGACCCGTACGTTCGGTTTCAAAGACGACTGGAGGCTCTATAAAACTGTACTAAACAATAGAAAACCATCAATCCCCCTTCTAATCAACCATGACAAATTTGGGAAAGACTTAAGAGTAATCAAGAATCCGTACTGGTTTGTATACGTAGAGGTAATGAATTCAGTAGATATACAAAGATAGAAAGGGGCGTAAGACAAGGATATGTTTTTCACCGGATCTGTTCAACTTGTACAGCGAGAATATTTTGAGAACCCAAGAAGTTATGCCTGGATTTATAATCAGAGGTACGCAGATGATACAGTGCAGATAGCAGACACAGAAAGGAATCTACAAACCTCCTACATAAGGTAGCTGAAGAGAGTGACAAGAAAGGACTACAAATAAACTGAAGAAAACCGAATGCATGGTCATCAGTAAAAAGGGCAACTCAATATGCCAAATACAGGTCGGAGATGCTAGAATCAAGTTGGTACAAAAATGTAAATACCTGGGAAGAGTTATAACAGAAGACGGATAGTGCGACACAGAGATCCGAAGGCGAATTGGCATGACGAAGGAAGTATTCCAGAATTTGAGTATAGTATTAAGAAACAGGACAATTTCGCTAGAAACTTGGAAGAGAGTACTGGATTGTTATGTGTTGTATGGCAATGAATGCTGTACAATATCATCAAAGATGAAGTAAAAACTTGAAGCAACTGAAATGTGTTTCTAAAAAAGGATACTTTGAATATCATGGCTCGAGCATGTGAGCAATGATGAGGTCTTAGAAATGATGGAAACAAAAAGAAAATTAATACTGTGCATCACGAAGAGACAGCTGAAGTTCATGGGACAAGCAATGAGGAAGGAGGGCTTGGAGAACCTGAAACTAACAGGCCAGATAGAGGGAAAAGGACACAGAGCAAAGCAACAGATAACATATTTGAAGGACCTAATGAGGTAGATGATGGTACGTTGGTTGCATGGTGTAACAGGAGAAGGAATGCTAAAAGCCACTATGGATAGGGAGACGTGGAAAGCCATGATCGCCTACGTCCTGAAGGGATAGAGCATATTGAAGAAGAAGACCTCTACAACAGACAAGGCTGAGTGTTTTGCTCGCAGATTATTCACCAACTCGACTCTGAACTCGTTTGGAGTATCTGTACCCGACTTCCTAACCCAATTTGAGGCCCAACTGAATGACATACAAATTTTTCCCATTAGTGGTCTTTAATATAATTTCAAAATTTGACTCCCATAAAGCGAATGGCAGCGACGGAATCCCAATCATTGTCTTGAAGAAATATTTCCCTAAATTCTTCTCTGTTCTCTCCAAACTCTATAACTACTGCCTCTCTGCTTCTTGCTCTCCAGCCTGCTGGAAGTCCTCCTCAGTAGTTCCAATATATAAAAAAAGTGGTGAATACACTGACCCCTCTAATTATTGCCTCCTACCGATTTTTGGTAAATTGTTCGAAGCAATCATCAACGTCGAGATGGGTCAACATCTCACAGCCCACAGACTCTTTTGTGACAATCAGTATGGTTTCCGCTTCACTAGATCTACTGCTGATGTGCTAACGACCATTACTGAATATATATACCAGGCTCTCGATAAAAACGTCAAAGCTCGAACTGTTGCCCTAGATATTTCCAAAGCGTTTGACAGATTATGGCATGATGGCCTTCTACGCAAGCTGCGAGGCTATGGTATAACTGGACAATTGTTTGACCTTATCCAGTCATTCCTTTCAAATCACACAATGAAGCTATTATTAAACGGACATGGCTCCCAATACTATCATACGAACACGGGTATACCTTAGCTGTTTGTTATAGGTCCTATGCTTTTCCTTATCTACATTAACGATCTCCCAGATGTAATAAGATTCCACGTAGGCATATACGCTGACGACACTACGGTTTACTCTCGCATCGATCAAAAATTTGCCGATTCTGACAAAGAAAACCTGGCTACAGAGCTTGTAAAGGACCTCAAATCCGTGGCGAACTGGGGTAAGAAATGGCTCGTTAATTTTAATGCTTCCAAAATGAAGCTGCTATCTATTAACCATCATTAGCATAGATCGGGCTAGTCTCCCTGAAAGTAAAACACTACGCCTCCTCGGGCTAACTCTCACAATAAACCTCAAGTGGAATGACTATATAGAATCCATAGTAACTTCCGCTGCTAAGAAAGTCGGTTTTCTTTGTAGGGCCAGGAAGTTTTTCTCGTTTGAAACTATCTTGCACATATATAAATCTACCATCCGCCCGTGCATTGAATATTGCTGCTATATTTGGTCGGGTGCTTCCGCTATCCACCTAGGGATCCTTGATAAAATCCATCGGAGAATACGTAATGTGATTGATCCTGACTTGGCACCTCAGATACAGTCACTTTCTCACCGACGCAATGTGGCTTCCCTGTGTCTCATCCACAAATACTTTCATGGCTTATACTCCGATGAACTGGTGCCTCTATATATGATTTAACTCGAGCCACAAGATTAGCAACTAGGTCCCAGCCTTTTACTGTGAAACCAATAAACTGAAAAAAACAAATTCTACTCCATAGCTTCTTTTCTCGCACATCCCGCCTGTGGCATTAGCTTCCGTTTACTTGCTTTCCCGACAGTACAATCTCCAAGAATTTAAATGTAAAGTCAATAGTCATTTCCTATCTCTCTAACCTGCATCCTCTCTCTCATGCTCCTTTCTCCGTCCACTCCACTCTCACCAGTATTTTCTTCCTTCTCTTACCCACTTCCTGACACCCCTTTATAACCTGTCATCTTTCTCATAACTTTCATCTTATGTAACGCCCTGCAAAACCGTGGCAGTAAAATGCCTTGCTTGGGGCGATATGATTATAAAAAAATAAAGTTAAGATGAACAAGTTTTTGCGTATTACCTATTTATAATTTATTATTGTTTCGAGATCAAAGTCTCATCTTCAGAATGGTTTTAAAAAAAAAGTCCGTTTTCTTAAGTACTTATATTCGATAAAATAGAGTGTTTAAATTTATAATAAATATTTATATAATAATTATATTTATAATAATAATTATAATGCAAACATATATATGCATATATATATATATAATGCATATTTAAAAAGTCCGAATACTACATATGTTTTATAGCTATTTCAGCGAGAATAATTTCGCTACTTCTGCAACAATCAAAAACAAGTGTACCATATTTGAAATATTTTATTTTGTTTTTGATCGTTGCTGAAGAAGCGAGATTTTTCTCACCGAAATAGCAGTAGAATTCCGAATATTTTTGCTATAATATAAATATAGATAATACTGTTTACATCAAGCCCTCCTCCACCTAGGTCAGTTTTAATAAAAATAAAATTAATATTAATAAGATCAGGTTTTGGATTTTACCTACGTAAATGCAAAGTTAATAGTCATCTCCTATCCCACTAACTCACTGCTCTTGTCTCTGTCCACTCAACTCTCGTCAGTATTCTCATCCTTCTCTTACCCACTTTCTGACACGCCTTATAACCTACCACTCTTTCTCATAACGTTCTTCTTTTTTGGAGGGAGTGAGGAATTACATTATATATATATATATATATATTTTTTTTTTTAAATCATTTCACCCCGAGCAAGGCAGAAATGCCACTGATGTGCAGGGGGCTACATAAATGTAAAAAGATTAATTAGAAAAGAGTGAGGAGTACAAACTAGTTAGAAAGGAACAATAGAAAGCTGAGAAAGCAGGTGCGATGACAGATACATAGATGGAGAGAAACGGAAGGTTATACGGGGGTGGGGAGAGAGAGCTAGAGTCCAGTGGTTAGTAGATGAGTATTGACATTGCATTTACATTTCTGGAGGTTGTAGCCGTCAGGAAAGCAAGAATATGGGAGCGAGTTCCACAGGCGGGAAGTGCGAGAGAATACTATAAAAACAGATTTACCAGTTGATTTATTACATAGATAGATAGATAGATAGATAGATAGATAGATAGATAGATAGATAGATAGATAGATAGATATGTGCTATCAGGTAGGGCTTATTTATTCTCGGATCAACCAAGTAATATGCTTCTCCTATTTGCCGGTGTTTGGACAATTGATCAGACTGTGGGTTGTGAGTTAGGCCGAGAATTTTTCAGCGCGCCCTCGTAAATGCATTGACGCTATAATAAATGGTTTGTAGCTATAAATCGATACGCTTATACGTAACTACCGGAAAAGATGTAGATATCCAAGGATTTAAAGCATTAGACCGATAGCTGCATAGACATTTTGAAGTGCCATATAATCAAATATACATTTCGACCGGTGTAATCCATCATCAAACATACACACAGACACACACACGCACATAAACACACACACACACACACAGAGACATATATATATATATATATATATATATATATATATATGATTAAATTACTTGTTATTACATGCAGCTCCATATTCAAAAATAAATTGGCAGACTAATAGAGAGAGTGAGAGAGAGAAAGAGAGAGAGAAAGAAAGATATGAAAAGAAAAGAGGAAAATATTGTCGGGTATGATTGATACCCGTAAGCTTCTTCTCTATATCATTGTGACGGCAATCAACCTCTCTGACTGAATTTTGGCACTGGTGCTCTATCTGGGGATTGCCCATTCGTCAGAATTGTCTCCATTTATCCAGAAACTGTTTGCATCTCTTTTCTCTTCTTTCCTCTCAAAGAACAATTTAACTTGTAAATTTGCGAATATCACACATATATAAACAGAATACCTGAAAACAGGCTCTTAGATAATTGGCGTGAACACAAGAAACCCATTCATTTCATCAAATAAACATAGATATATTTTTGCTCGCAATGAAACTAAAAGAATACACACTCACACACACACACACACACACACACACACACACACACACACACACACACACATATATATATATATATATATATATATATATATATATATATATATATTAATCATATCACCCCGAGCAAGGCGGTAATGCCACTGGTGTGCAGGGGGCTACGTAAAAGTGAATAGATTGGAAAAGAGAAAGCCGGAAACCACAACCTAAACAGGGAACAAGGGATGAGCCTCTACACATATTCAATAGATGTGGGTGGAGTGTGAACTGGGCGATAGTTTAGTCTATCTACTCCAATTGAAAAAAAACAAGGAAAGTGAAAATATTTGAAAAGAGAAAACCGTAAACCACAACCTAAACAGGGACCAAGAGATGAGCCTCTACACCAGTTCAATAGACGTAGGTGGAGTGTGAACCGGGCGATATATATATGTCATTCATATACAAGCCAGTTTCGCCGTAGCATAACTCATCAGTGTGGCTAGACATCTTCTTACTTCGAGCCGGGAACGAATCTCGACCGATTTGGTGTCAGTCGAAGTTGAAGCCATATGAGCGTGTTAAATAAAAACGGTGTATACACACGCCAGTCACCGGAAGAACTCAATTTATTACTAGAGAGTAACGCTTAAGTCGCAGAAGTTTTAATAATTATTAAATATAAATATTATCTTACGTCGGTGGCAAGACTGCGAGTTTTATGCACTATGCAATTATACGCATCTGATGATTGCGTTGTGCATGAATCTCCGAGTCGTGCCACCGACGTAGGATAATATGTATATTTATTAATATATAATTAATAGCTCTTTTATGCTACATTGAGCATTGTTTTATTTACACCTAAATAATGTATATATATATATGTGCATATAGTTGAGCGTATATTAATATGCATATTTATTAATTCACACACACACACACACACACACACATATATATATATATATATATGTTATCATCGAACTGATTGGCATGTACATTTCAAATTCAATCCCTGATCATCGTGCTCGATTTCGCACCAAAGCCCTTACAAATGAATTTCTCTCACCTGCTAGAGTTAATACTAAAACAGACTCTCTAACCTCTATATCATCCGGTTTATCTTTATTTCAGGTAATTTGAATAAGACTCGTGATTTATCCCTTGTTTCCTGTTAAGGGCTGCACTTTCGGTTTCTTCTAAAGTCGACAGAAACCAAATTAAAATGCTAAGCTGTTGCTGTTTCGAACAACGTTAGAAAACAGTTTAATTCAGAAAAAAATAACTTATAGCTAAGATAAACTAACTAAAATAATCCATAATCAGCCAATCCATAATAATTTTCATGGCAGTATAATCAATACATCTTCATAATGTGTTAATAGATCCTGTTAATTAACACCATTCATTAGGTAGAGACAATTTTTAAGTGGCATATTAAGTTAAATCAGATTAATTAGCAAAATCACTTAACTTTGGCAATTTCAATAACAATAATTATTGAAGAATCGAAATGAAATAATTTCATTTCATTAAAATACACATATGCATATATGTGAACAAAGACAAAATTAAAAGCTTATCTTAGCCAAAGCGTTTCGTCTTCTAAGGAACTTTAGCAAAGGCAATGCTAGGATATTATTTTGTAAGTATTTTGTAAGTAGTCTTGATAGACAAGAGCAAACATTTTTTCGTTTTTTCAATATTAATTAAGAAATGCTCATAAGTATACATCAGATTAAATGAAACGTTTATGTAAGATATGTAGGAAGTTAAGTGACACAGTTTAATGTCTAATAAACAAAAGTGTGTAAAAGATGACATTGAAATTTTTTAAGCAAGTTAATATTTAACTTATAATGTCACTCAGAGGAAAAAAGGCGTCGATTAGAATACGTTTTCTTTTTGTTCTTGTTTCCAATTCTTTTTACTGATATCTTCTTAAATTTTACACATATACATATATGTGTATATAAATTTCTGTATAAATATTAAGATATAGTTATTTCAAAGAGAAGTGAAATGAAATCTTGTAAAATAAATAAGACATCCTTAGAAACAAAAACGAACGAGTCAGTCGGTTTACGGTTTAGGACTAGGTTTAGAAAGGTAGACAAGCTCTCTGTCTTCGGGCAGAATTCGGCTCAGTCGAGGTTCCGTCTACCGATAGAGACTCGACTGAGAAGAAAAGGCAAAGTCACTGCCCGATCCCACGTATGCGAGTACTGAGCAAATATTGGACACTTAGCTCGAGTGTTTGCGCTTGGGTTTCTCACGGAAAGCTTGGCCTCGTGTCACATCCCTCTCATTGGTGGTACTTAGAATAAATACTCAGTGTTCTCCTGGAACTCGAGCTTGTCAGACTTCGTCTTTGGGTGAAGAGGGACTCAACAGAACTCTATCCCGCAAAGTCAATACTCATCTACTAACCACTGGACTCTAGCTCTCTCCCCACCCCCGTATAACCTTCCTTTTCTCTCCACCTATGTATCTGTCATCGCACCTGCTTTCTCAGCTTTCTATTGTTACTTTCTAACTAGTTTGTACTCCTCACTCTTTTCTAATTAATCTTTTTACATTTATGTAGCCCCCTGCACATCAGTGGCGTTTCCGCCTTGCTCGGGGTGAAATGATTTAAAAAAATGCAGAAGTTGAGGTATTTTTTCCCGGATGTACGTGTTCTGAAACCCTACGTTTAACCCGACTTAGTTCACATCCCCTCTTGGTAGGCAGACTTAGGGTAAATATCCAGAGTTCCTAGGGAGTTCTGATATTTTGTTCGTTAGAGTACCGTTGGAGTCAGTCAAGAAGTCATACTATAACTGTTATTAGCGAGTTATAGCAAGTAAATAGACAGACAGATTTGAAGACAGACAAACAGCTTTGATGATAGACAAACAGATTTGAAGATAGACAGACAGACAGATTTGAAGATAAACAGACAGATTTGATGATAGACAAACAGATTTGAAGACAGACAGACAGATAAACAGATTTGAAGATATATATATATATATATATATATATATATATATATATATATATATATATAGGAAAAACTACTAAAAAGTTGTAAGTTTAAAAATGTATTTTTTTGACAGTATTTGTTTATTTCTATTATATTTATATTTCAGACCGTCCTCGGTCCTTCATCAGAAACAAATGATTTTAAAATTTAAATTAGAAACGTATTTTGCGAGAGCGTTCGTGGGGAGATTGTTTACATCACGTGACGCGGAAAGTGAGAGATTTTTTAAAAATATTTGTAAACGTAAACCTATGTTTAATAATACTTATAAAATTTGTTTTAGAGAAAAGTTTTTCTTGTATTTAAAAATATTTAACTATTGAAATATTTATAAAGATTCAAAACACCTAAGTCCCTATTTAACCCTAGCCTGTGTGTATTTAATTTTAAAATCTAGTATTTTTCTTTCTTTCTGCGTGAGTGTGTAGAACTAAAATCGGAGTCTATTAGTAAACATTTGCAATTTTCTAATGTGTGTCCCGGTTGATTCAAGTGTTGGGCTATGGGGGAATATTGGTTGTTCTGGCGTATGCTAAGTTTGTGATTATTGAAACGGAATCTAAATCTATTTGCACATTCACCAATATATCCACTATTTGGACATATTGAACAGAAGAGAAAATATATAATGTTTTGGCTGTCACAGGTGAGGCGTGGTGGGTGCAATTTGATTTGGTGTTGGCTAGAGAGAATATTGCGTCGTTTACTAAATGTTTACAAATTAAGCACCGGGGGGGTTCTGACATTGGAAATTCCCTGATAGGTTTGTATTTTTTAGATATTTGGTAGAAGTGAGGATAGCTGATAGGTTGGGTGTTTGTTTCATTGCATTTGTGGGTGGTTTATCGAAAATGTCTTTGATTTTTTTTGTTTGATTGTAGGTTCTTGTAATCATTTTTTACATTTTTAATAAGTGTGGGGGAATATTGATTGTGGTTAAAAACATATTAAAACAATATACGTGGATCATCACTGTGTTATATATATATATATATATATATATATATATATATATATATATATATATGTATGTATAGATAGATACATAGATAGCTATTATAGGTTTATTTATGGGTTTTAGATTAAAAAATAGTGAATAAATGTGAAGTCACCTGGTTTGTGTCTCAATCATGTTAGCTATATCTCTGTCCATGTTTGGCCAGTAGACGTAACAACGCATGAAACATTTTCTACGGTTTTTAACCGGATGTCCCATAAGAAAGGCTCGCTGAATTTTCTTTTTCAAATTTGTAGGTATCACCACACTTTCCTTATACAACAATACATCGTCACATAGCGAAATAACCTCAGGCACACTCGTGTCTTTATTGTAAATTTTGTTCTTGGTAGTATGGCTAAACTCGTCTTTTAGAGCCTCTCTTTTGATGTCTGATAGTGTTACTTGAAGCTTTCTCACGGTGTTCGCAAGTATGTTCTTTATCTCGCAGTTCGTTCTTAAGGTTGCGATTATCGAGTCTTCGAGTATTTCTTTGTATTTTTGGACCGAGTCTAGACAAACCGTCAACGTGGCATATGTTCTTGGAGAACAGGTACCCAATCTTAAAATTGTAGTTCAGCAGTACTGTACCACACCGTATCAGTCTGTTCGCGTTGTACACCGAAAGTCACCACTTAGATCCGTATATATTCAGCAGCCGTTTGTGGTCAGTCTGTAACGTAAAATATCTGCCATGTAAATATCTGTGAAACTTGGTAAGCGTGGAGATTATGCTTTACGCTTCCTTTTCGATCTGAGAATATTGCTTTTCCGCAGGCAGCAAAGATCGAGACGCATGCGCGATGGTTTTCCTGGAAGTTTGTGTAAAATGCAGGCGCCAATGACGCCAATGTTTTGTTAAATATTTGCACAATTACGTATTTACGCAAATTTCCATCTTCTTAATTGTTTGACTGCGTCTGCCTAATTTTATTTTTTGGTCTTCTAAAATTATTAGCGTACCAGCAGCATGATTTTATATGGCCAGCTTTACCACAATTTTGACAGGTTTTCTTCTTTTTGGACGGGCAAAACATAATCCAGTGTAGGTTTCCGCAAATATAACACGGACCCGCTTGATGCTATGATGTTCGACTTTGGGTCATAGTTAGAGAAAGGTCTGAAGTGAGTGTGTTCCTTATTTTTTCGAAAGCAGGTTGGCATTTCGGTGTCCATTCTCAGATTTTGTCTTTCTTTAGTAGTTCGTTTAAGGGAGCTCGCAAGTTGTGCATGTTTTTAACGAACACGTGGTAAAAATTTGCTAAGCCTAGGAAGCTTTGTAGTGCTTGCCCGTTATCCGGGGCCTGCCTCTCCTTGATCGCTGTAGCCCTGGATCCGGAAGTCGACCTTCTTTGTTAATGATATTTTTTTAATCGTGTCACCCCAAGCAAGGCATTCCACTGCAACTATAGCGCAGGTGGTTACATAGAGCGATTGGGTATGGGAAATGTCAGAAGGAGGGTGATAGACGACTTAGCATGTACATAGGGAGAGAGTTGGAGAGAGTGGGTGTGAGTTAGTGTGTTAGGAGGTGTCTTTTGACCCTACATTTAAACTCCTGGAGGTTGTAGCCGTCGGGGAAGCAAGCATGCGGTAGGGAATTCCACAGGCGCGAAGTGCGAGGAAAGAAGCTGTTGGAGTAGAAATTGCGTTTATATTTCATCGGTTTCACTGTAAAAGGGTGGGAGCTAGTTGCCAATCTAGTATCTCGTGCAAATTCACATCTAGGGGGCACCAATGATTTAAGTTCGTCAGAGCAGAAGCCATGAAAGTATTTATAGAAGAGGCACAGGGAAGCCACGTCACGCCGGTGAGAGAGATACTGCAGGCGGTCAGCCAAGTTGGTGTCAATCACTTTACAAATTCTTCGCTGTATTTTGTCAAGAACCCCTAGGAGAATAGAAGGGGCACCCGACCAGATGTGGCAGCAGTACTCAATACACGGGCGGATGGTAGATTTATATAAGTGCAGGATAGATTCAGGCGAAAGAATTTCCGGGCCCTGCACAGGGAGCCGGCTTTCATAGCTGCGGATTTAGCAATGGATTCGACGTAGTCATTCCACTTGAGGTCCGCTGAGAGTGTCAGGCTAAGCAGGCGTCCCCAAATATTTTATTTGCGTCAAATAAAAATCACATTTAGCCTCCTTGACTTTGAAGCCGTATTCTTGAATTTTGTCAAATACGCTTAGTACGTGCTCTCGACGGTCTTTCACCGATTTACTAGTAATAAAGATATCATCAAGATAGGCAGTTACGAAATCAAGGTCACCCAGCATGGTATCCATAACCTGCTGAAAGATAGCAGGCGCAAACTTGACTCCAAAAGTCAGTCTATTAAATTTATACAAAACTATATGTGTATTTATACAAATACGTTAGGAACAGTTCTCCTCAAACTGGATTTGTAAATATGCATCCGATAAGTCAATTTAAGAAACAATTTTGTCACCGTTTAATTTATTAAATATCTCTTCGTAGCTAGGGAGAGGGTAGTGGTGGTCATTTAGTGCGGCGTTTAATCCCGTTGAGAAATCTGCCATACTCTGATTTGGCTTGATTTTTTCTTTACGTATACTGTTGGTGCAGCTCATTCACTGAAATCTATTTCAACTGGAATTGTGCTATTATCCGTCTGAAAACACACCAGGGAATTTTTGCTTGAGTTCCTGTTTCAATTCCTCGTTGTTAGAGGCTGTACTTTTTATTTTACGACAAAACATACTTATTGGACAGTCCCACAGATTGAACTTTTCAATCCAATCTGTTCCAAATAAGTTTTCTGTATTTTTCATAACATAAGCTTTTAATTTTTTTGTTATTCCATTTAATGTTACAGCGAAAACTACTTTATCTAAAATATTAATTTTGTCGCCTGTTACAGAACGTGCTGTTTACTTTGTTCTTAATAATGTTCGCTTTTTCAGTCGCCTCCAGGTATGCAAATTAATAATCGTAAGATCAGACTCAGAGTCGGGCTGGAATTTTATTGTTTTGTTAAATATTTGCACAATTACGTATTTACGCAAATTTCCATCTTCTTATTTGCTTGACTGCGTCTGCCTAATTTTATTTTTTGGTCTTCTAAAATTATTAGCATACCAGCAGCATGATTTTATATGGCCAGCTTTACCACAATTTTGACAGGTTTTCTTCTTTTTGGACGGGCAAAACATCATCCAGTGTAGGTTTCCGCAAATATAACACGGACCCGCTGGTGAATTTTCTTGTCTATTCGTTGTATGCTTCTTACAATATTTTGGTCTCATATATTTACTTTTCCCTTTTTCCGGGGAGTAGTGTTTTGGTCTGTTATTAATTTTTTTCATATGAGCGTATCCTGACTCCTCGATATTTCTAGAGTGACATTTTACGAGTACGACTCTCTGGCAGTCCTCTGCCAATTTTGGAGGGTTACACCCGGCTCATTCTCTAATTTTGTCAGCACTGGGCGTCTAATTTCAGCGTCTCTAGCTGAGACTAAACCGTTGGCGAAAATCCGACATAAGAAGTCGTCAGCAGATAACTCTGCTAATTTAAAGTCATTACAGTGTTTATTTACTGTTGCCACAAATGTAAGATAGTCCTGCTGTTCCTCCTTGAATAGATTTAGGTACTCCCATCTCTTATGAAAGAGTGGCGTGTTAGTCCTTTATAGTTCCGACAGTAACTTAACTGCTTCTGAGAGAATAAGTCGTTGTCCTTTTGGGGAGGATAAAGTCAATGAACCTACTGACGTACCCAATTTTCTTATTAATAGTCGAACCTTTTTGAATTTGACCATTCGTTGCAATCAGCGTTGAATAACTCTTTGTACCGCCTGTAGAAAGCGTCGAATGTTTTTCATCATGGGGTACATATTCAAAAGTTTCCATTGTACTCCAGATAGTGCCCTAGGAAAATGCAGTGTCGTTCTCAGATAGTTTTTTGCCATTTAATGATTTGTAAAGTGACTCTTCTATTTGACTTTGACGTTCCGCGCTTTTTTAAGAGCTTACTCTTGGAAATCTTTCTGTTGTTTTTGCAGTTCCATAAACAGTTGTTGCTGGTGTTGTTGTTTTAAAAGTAACAGCTCTTCGGTTTTCTGCTATCGTTCGTCACTTTTTTACTGAGCTTTCATCAATTGGTTTATTACTTTCAGAAAATCTTCCATTTTTTATTTCAGACTAAAACGACCAATTTTTACGTTAAAAAAACTAACAATGAAAAGAACTATATAATCAAACAAATTAGCAAAAGAAATTCTTTGCTTCAAATTTCTAAGGATTTGAAAAAGGATCATCGAGCAATGAAGAAAATATGTCAAATGGGAATTCAACCAAGGAAAAAGGTCTCAGGCTGAATTCAGGAATTTAACAAAGCGAGATCTATCCGAAGAAAAATAATAAGAAACCCAAATGCGTCAAGTGCGTTAAAATTTGAAGCAGCTGGAGCTCCTATGGTGTCAAGGGAAACAAGGTATAAAGCATTAAGGAAGTTTGCTGATGAAATAAATCAAATAAAGAAACCCATTTTAACAATAACCATAAGGAAAGAAGATTGCAGTGGACAGAAATATGCATAAAACTGATTTCAGTAAAGTATTTTTTACAAACGAATTAGGGATCACCCTCGATGGGCCCGATGGATGGGCTCGAGCATGGGTTTGCAAGCAAAATGACTCAAGAAAAACTTTTAAACGCCAACAGGATGGTGGGATCATGATATGGGCTGGGATTATTGATAATGAGCTTATGGGCCTATTTAAACTGAAAGACGGGGTTAAAATTAATTCCAAAAGTTACTGTGATTTTCTAGGGCAATATTTCATTGAATGGTTTGATAACCAGTTTTTAATCAAGCATGGATCTATGATCTCTATGCACGACAACGCACTAAGTCATGCATCAAGGTTTACTAAATCCTGGTTGAAAGAAAAGGGATTCGTTGAAGATTCTCCTATGGACTGGCTTTCAAATAGCTGTAACTTGAATCCAATTGAGAACCCGTGGAGCATCTTCAAGAGAGATATTTATTCTAATGGAAGGCAATTCAACAGCAGATGTTACCCCTGGGAGGCAGTTAAAGTTGCTGCATACAACTTACCAGCCGCTAAAACTGCAAATCTAACATCAGATGTTAACAATAGGCTGCTAAGTGTTATTAAAAAGAAAGGAGCTTTTGAGAAATAAAATTTTAGAGATTCTGATTATTTTTTGTTAATATATACTTTATTTTTAAAATTAAATTCTTTCTATGTTTTTTTTTCTTTAAGAAATAGTTGTAAATATACTACTGACAGTCAAATTAGTCTGTTTTGTTAACTTAGTAAAATTTTTTCCAACCAAAAGCAGTAGTTTTCTCAATCACTATATATCTAAGTTAATAATATTGAGTAGAATCTAAACAACATCATAATAGGACTTTTAACATTAAAGACGCAATACTTTATACCAATTCATAACTTGCATATAATCTCTAGACGCAGTTTAGACAGAATGATTTGTATAGAAATTGTGCAGATTAAAAAAGATTGGGATTCACCGTTTCAGAAGATGATACTCTGTGCAGCAGAACTCAAATCAAACCTGTTTAGGTTTGATAGCATTTATCAATTGTCGTCAGGGCAAAGCGTATAATGAAAAGTTAAGTATCATGGTGGAAACTTCATGAAAAGATGGTATTAGCTCCGGTGAAAAAGTAAAACGTTACTGTAATAGAATTCAAATAAAAAACGATAACTTCATTCAAAAGATTAGAAAGATAATAGGAAACATCCAAAACATCCTTTTTTTTAACGTTTCTCATCAAGCAAGTCAGTACCACTACTGGTGCGCAGGGGTTTACATAAGAGAAGAGTAAAAGGAGATAAGCAAACAGAAAGACGAACCGGTTACGGGAGGTGTCGAAGATAGGGCACGAGAGGAATAGAATAGTTGCGAGGATAGAGTGAGAAAGGAAAAGAACAAGATAAACGAGGTGATGGGGAAAAGACGAGAGAAGAACTGGAGTCAAGTTGACAAGAGATGGAAACTGACGTTGCATTTAAATTTTTGGAGTCTGTAGCTGTCAGGGAAGCAACTATACGGAAGGACGTTCCACAGGCGGGATGTGCGAGACAGGAAGCTGCTGATGTAGAAGTGGCGATTGCATTTAGTTGATTTCACTGTAAAAGGGTGGGACATGTTGCTAGTTTGGTTGCTCGAGTAAATTCTTGTGGAAGGGGCATCAGTGACCTAAGCTCGTCGGAGCAAGAGCTATGAAAGTATTTGTAGAATAGGCAGAGAAAAGCCACATCTCGCCGGTGCACAAGTGGCTAAAGTCGACAAGCAAGGTCGGGACCGATGACGTTACAGATTCTGCTTTAGAGACTGTCGAGAACCCTGAGATGAATTACAAGGGCGCCCGAACAGATATGACAACAGTGTTCAACGCACAGTCGGATGGTTGATTAGTATATGTTCAAGATGAAATTCAGGCGGAAAAAAACTTCCTGGCCCGACACAGTGACCCAAACGTCCTAGCAGTCGATTTAGCTATTGATTCAATGTAACGGTTCCACTTGAAGTCGAAAAAGAGAATGACACCGAGGAGGCGCAGTGTATTGCTTTCAGAGAGACTCTCTTGGTCCATGCGGATAGCGGGTATGAGGTATTGCTTGTAGTTGTTGACAGATAGCAACTTTGTAAAAGAAACTAAATTATCAACATCTAGAAAAAACGATTTGAAATTATTACAGGAATGAAGATTCCTTTCAATGATCGCTTGTGCAGATCTTGACTACATATATGTCATATGTCAGAAGATGTAAAGGCGGTCAATCAAGATAGTGATTTTAAATTTAAAAAAATTGCCTATGATCATGGATGTATAATTATTTCTGGTCAAGGTTCTTTTCATACTGTGGTCAACGGACTTTCGTTGTTTTACACAATGGTTATAAATAAGGAATGATATTAATCCGTTTATCTTTATAACTTCTTTCCTGAAATTATATAATTAGGTTATTTAGAAGAAAATTAACTTTCTCTAAATGCAATATAATCACTGATAGAACTCATTTATGGACAATACTGTATTTCTTGAGTGATTAAACTAGAATTCCTTTCTAATTTTTATTTATTGTTCAGTTACAAATTGAATTCATTCATTTGTTTTCTCGTTATCAACGCTTTTGAAAGAATTTTTTATAATAATGGTTAAGTGTTACAATTAACCCAAAGCTGGAGAGAGCAAAGGTGAATTCATACCAAGAGTGTTTGCGTGTAAAGGAATATAAAATACAGGAACTGGAACGTGACTCTCCAATTAAAAATTCCAGGACATTATCTATTACTCGACTCGCACATCCATTCATACTACGACTGATATTACCAAGTGGTCACCTTAACTTTTTGCTTAACATTCGTGATCGTGAGGAAATCGGTGATGTGACCGTAAAACGCGTGTTAGGTTTTAGCTGGCAATTTGCTTATATTTTTCCAACATAATTTCAATGTTTTATATTCTTCTTCTTCTTTTTTCTTTTATATGCCCTGTTCTTTCAGGACGTAGGCGATCATGGTTCTCCACATCTCCCTATCCCTAGTGGCTTTTAGCACGCCTTCTCCTGTTACACCACGCAGCCCTCGTTCCGTCATCCATCATGTTCTTTAAATATGTTTACCGCTGTCTCTTTTGCCCTCCCTCTGGCCTGTTAGTATCAGGTTCTCCAAGCCCTCGTTCCTCATTGCATGTCCCAGGAACTTTAGCTGTCTCTTCCTAATGTTCAGTATTAATTTCCTTTTTGTTTCCATCCTTTCCAAAACCACATCATTGCTCACATGCTCGATCTATGATATTCGCAGCATCGTTCTGTAGAACCACATTTCAGCTGATTCAAGTTTTTCTTTCATCTTCAAAGATATTGTCCAACCTCTACTGCCATATTGACGAACCGACATCACATAGCAATCCAGTACTCTCTTTTTTTGTTTTTAGCGAAACTATCATGTTTCTTAATACTTTACTCAACTTCTGGAATGCTTCCTTTGCCATGACAGTTCGCCTTCTGATCTCTGTGTCACACTTTCAATCTTATAGTGATTATAAAATATAATACCTGATTAAGAAATAACAAAACATGCGTTATAGAAATATTGTATATTTAGCAGTAAATACAACAGAAAAATATTACACGGCTACTACGTGTGCGGTGATTCAGCGTTCAATCTATTCAACGTTTCAACCAAGGTCTCCTCTCCTTCTAATTTTACATTAGGCGGAAGAGTCCAACAAAACTCTTTAGATGGAGGACACCACAAGAAAATTAGAGTAGACAACACCATAAAAAAGAAATGTAAAACATATTTACATTTACTGAAATGGAAAGTTACGTTTGGTACCCACTGCTATGCTCAGCTGTAACTCCAGTAAATGAGGTCCCACCATCATGAATATCGTAGCCAGTGTTCATATTAACTCGTCAGATATCAGAACAAAACTGATAGTTTTAGACATCTTCAAGACATCAAGATACGATAGTTCTACCTACCATTTTCTTTCTGTACAGTTTTGCTATATCTGTTTCCACGTTACTGCCTCAACCTTGATTTTCTTTTTGGCCATCATCGTTTAAAACTTTTATTTCATTAATTCTGTTATTGAATTTTTCTTCGCAGGTGTTGAAATGTCACTTCGTTTGAAATGTACACAATATCATATAACATGACATTTAAATCCGACGATTGTTTTCCATTTATTTATAACTTTATAAGTACAGTGTAACCCTGATAGAAGAGAGTTGCCGGGACCGGCAGGCGTACTCTTATATCTGGGTTTCTCTTATATAAGGTTTTTGTCTGTTTTATATACATTACCACAGGCTCTAATCTTTGACCATAGAAAATATCACTTATATCCGGTTTTTCTTAAATCAGGGTCTCTTATATCCGGGTTATACTGTATTGTAATATAACTGCGTGGGATTCATCGTTTTTTTTTTGCTTTTGTTTTTACTGCCTGTATAATTACTTCTGTCTTTGGAAGGTTTCTAATCATTACCTAGCGAGAAAGCAGACTAATAATGATTAAAGCCTCATATATAGGATACGATTCCTACATAGTCCCTGTTCACTCAGGTAATAGTGATAAAAACGATAGGAATCGGATAATATCTGGTAAATACATCATGTGCGGTCAAATTATTTGTTGATACCCGACACAAGATCATAATCTGTATTTGTTCTCGTTGTGAGATATATATCATACTTTCATCCAAACATATTGAGCAATTTGTTCTTAAATTTGGGCCGAGAAAGCTGATGTCTCAAGCCATTACTGCTCTAAAAATTCCGACCATTACTGTACGTTTCACTCTGTCAGAATTTACTATATAGAGCTTGCGATTTTTGACTGTCGATTTAAGAATATATCAGCTAGACACAAGTATTCAGACTTCACTCAAATGCTTTAAGGTGTTCAAGGTTAGTACTCTTTGAAAAGATAGTTATCTCAAAGTCTCCTCGACAATAGATACGCTAATCTGCAAATGACCATTCACATGCAGAGATAACACAAAATTACCTAAGGTTAGAAGGATTTTGAATTCTTTTTATATTGTCTTATCGCTCGTCAACTTGAGTCTCTCTTGTTACGAGAAAGTTAAGTAAAACTGTGAAATTGAAAGTTAAAAGAATCGTTGTCAATGCAACACTAATAAAATCTGTTACAAGATAAATAGAATTGCTACCGTATAAAGACGGATTCAAAGTTATGGGGAATATTTAATATTTATGATTAAGAATAATCCCTTTTGCTATAGTGAATCATGTAACTTTATAATGCAATTATTTAGATAAAATTAACATAAATAATGACATAAAAAGCCATGATATAGGTGCAGTGATCAAAAAAGAAAGATTCGAAAGTATAGAAAATGTTAAAAACCCTTTAGTATGATGCATGTCATTGGCTCCCACTATAAATCTTCATTTGTCAAAGTATCGAGTGAAGAAGTGATCAAAAGGTATCTGAAGAGATGTTGAGATAGGCCGTCTCAACAGTCTTTCACAGCTCACTGATATATGCAGGTTTCGATTCTTAAGTGAACGTTGAGAAGAGACTATTCTACGTTCATATCGTCGTAAATTCATTTGTAAGAAGAATTGGTTTGCCGTACCATTCCAGAAAGTACGTAACAACTACAGTTAGGCTTCATACAGGTTACGATGAATAAATTGTCGTCTAAATTTCGAAAAAACTAAAATAACAGACATCTGATTTTACCAGATTTTTTTACCAAATACACAAAATATTTTGAAATATTAAAGAATATAATTATTCAAAAATATTATCATTGGCTTCAACCACGAGGTCCGCACAACTTCGGAATTTTCATGAATCTCTTCTGCGGTCTTTGTTGACGAATGCTACCATTATTCTTTCCTTCAGTTCATCTTTCGTGTTTCAGGGAGATTTTGGTCTCTCACCCAACTGCACTCAGCACATGAGAATGAAGGGATTTCAGTCTGGGGCTAGATGTATAGGGTGATTTGAACGCAGAAATTTTCTGACGGTCATTACGGGGTTCTCCTGCTTGTCTAGCAAGGTGTAGAATACTGTTGCTTGATATAAGGTGTTGCAGAAGTTACCATTTTGATCCAAGGTAATACACATAGCACCCTGCATTTAAAAGATCCTATCAGGCAAAAATAGTCTATTGCGTCTATATCTGGTTTGGTGATGTCTAGTCTTCACTGTTCAGATATGACATAGTTAAAGAGTAAACGTTCTCAAAATATATCACAATTTTATGACAGATGTTCACAAATGTACATCTCTTTGTTCCACAAGTTCTTCTTCAGGTGATATGTTAAAATAAAAGGTGAAAATGATTTATTTTGAAAATATAAGATGAATTCAAGCTTATTTCGAAAATTAGGGAGTGGTTGATGGAGAAAATGCTTTAGGTGTCTCACTATTGTTCGACCAACAATGAGAATTAAGTAGCCATAGAGCTATCAAATATAGACTGCGAGAGAAAGCTGGATAGCCTGGTGTCTAGGCATGTCACTTTTTAATTTTCTCTAGATAAGATACATAACGGTACCACAGATTTTGAAATGGGCAGACAATAATTCATAACAACAGGTTGGACTTTTTTTTTATTAAAAAATAGTTTTTTACTACGTCATGAGTAAAGTGGCTAGAATATTTATGCTAAAATTAGGATTAAATAATTATGGTGTTCTTAGATATATCGTAGTAAGAAATACAATTAATTATTGTGGGTCATTTTTTTAGTAAAATAATTTTTTATTTTATAAGTTATGTTGGAGTATAAGTTGTAAATGAAACATTGTAACTAATTAAAATTTAAAGAAAATTTTTTTGTCTGGGTAAGTATATATTTAATTATTTTGTCTGAGTAAGGTACATAATTAATTAAAATTTAAAGAACATTTTTTGTCTGATTATGGTACATAGTGGGACCACACAATACTTAAATAGGTAAACAATAATTTTAAGAGCGAGTTGCCTTTTTTACTGCTTCATGAGTAGAGGGGTGAAGTGTTTAGGTTAGAATTAGGATTAAATAATTATGGTATATTAAGGTATATTGTAGTTAAGAAAACAAATTAAGTATTGTGTCGGTTATTTATTTTAGTAAAGTAATTTTTAAATTTTAAGTTAGACGGGAGCATAAATTATGAATGAAACATTTTAATTTTTAAATTTTAAAAGAAAATTGTGGGACAATACATTTTTTAATTAGATTTTGTACTACCTCACGTGTAAAGAGGTTTGAATATATAGTTTAGAATCTGGATTTAATAATTATGGTATCTTTTTCTTCTATGTGCCCTGTCTCTTCAGTACGTAGGCGATCATGGTTCTCCACGTCTCCCTATCCCTTGTGGCTCTTAGTATGTTTGAATACTGCTGCCATATCTGGTCGGGTGCCCCTGCTGTTCTCCTCGGGCTTCTCGATAAGGTTCAGAGGAGGGTCTGTAGTGTGATAGATACCGACTTGGCAGACCGCCTGCAGTCTCTCTCCCACCGGCGAGACGTGGCTTCGCTGTGTCTCTTCTATAAATACTTTCACGGCTTCTGCTCCGATGAACTTAGATCACTGGTGCCCCCTAAATACGAATTTGCACGAGATACTAGATTAGCAACTAGATCCCACCCTTTTACAGTGAAATCGATAAAATGCAGCCGTAACTTCTACTCCAACAGTTTCTTTCCTCGCACTTCCCGACTGTGGAATTCTCTTCCAAACGATTGCTTCCCCGACGGCTACAATCTCCAGGAGTTTAAATGTAAGGTCAATAGACACCTCCTAACACACTAACCTGCTCCCATTCTATCAAACACTCTTCCCATCTGCCCGACACTCATCCTCGCTATCCTTACTCATCTATCACCTTTCTCCTGACATTCCCTATGTCTATCCACTCCTTCTCTTTACCTTCCCCTATGTAGCCCCATGCGCAACAGTGGCAGTGGAATGCCTTGCTTGGGGTGAGATGATTAAAAAAAAAAAAAAAAACCCCCGTTCCGTCATCCACCTGATCAGGCCCTGCAAATATGTTATCCGCTGCCTTCCTCTGTCTCTCTTTCCTTCTATCTGGCCAGTCAGTATCAGGTTCTCCAAGCTCTCCTTCCGTGTCCCAGGATTAATGACATTAATTTCCTTTTTGTTGCCATTCTTTCCAACACCTCATCGTTGTTGCTTGCATGCTCAGTCCACAATATCTGCAGCATCCTTCTGTAGAACCACATTTCCGCCGCATCCAATTTTGTCCTCATTTTCGATGATATTGTCCAGCATTCACTGCCGTAGTGAAGAACAGATATAGCAATCCAGCACTCTTTTCTTTGTTTCTAGTGAAATTTTTCTATGTGTTAGTACTTTACTCATCTTCTGGAACGCGTCCTTTACCATGTCAATCCGCCTTCGGATCTCTGTGCCACACTTCTGTTAGAACAATTCCTCGTTATTTAAATGTTTGTACTTGCTTGATTCTGTTATCCCCCACCTGTATTTGGCACTTTGGGTTGCACCTTTTGCTAATGAGCATGTATTCAGTTTTCTTAAAGTTTATTTGTAGTCCTTTTTGTCACTATCCATTGCTACCTTCTGTGGGATACTAAGTTATATTAACGTTTAGAAAACCAACTACGTATTGTGTGGGTCATTTATTTTTGTAAAATTCTAATATAAATTTTTAATTTTTAAGTTATATTTGTGCATAAGTTATAGACGAAACATCGCAATTAATTGAATTTTAAAGATTTCTTTAATACATTTTGTATTTAAGGGTAGAAGGGCTGGAATATTTAGGTTAGAATTAAAATTAAATAATTATAGTATACAAAGGTATACTGTAGTTAAGAAAACCAACCAATATTTTGTGGGCTATATTTTTCAATGAAAACATTTTATTTATGTTGGAGCACAAATTATAACTGAAACTTTATAATTAATTAAAATTAAACTAAAAATATTTTTGGAAGTTTAAATAGTCAATTCATCTGTACGGTTCAGTAGTTGCCTATTTTTAGGGAACCTTAAAATCTGCAGCTTTTCACTCAAGCACAAAGGGGAAATGCATTTTTTCCCAGAATTTTCTATTTTACTTTGGCGATTTTGTTTGTATTTTTTAACTTTCAAAGTACGCAGAGAGGGTGTTTGGTTTTGGTACGTGTTGTTTTTTCAGAGAGTTAAATGCATATACCAACGATGTTTATTAAACCCTACGCTGTATCTTTATAAAAGCAAGTGCTTGAACAGTTGGTTTTTAATCTACATGTTCTTTCCCTTTCTTACATTATATATATATATTACTCTTCAGTAATGAATGAGTTCTCTCAGTGACCCGGCGTGTGTATATACTGCCAATATACAACAGACTGAAATATCCTCTTTCTCTTCAAATACGCCCATGCCTTAGAGAGTAAGGACTCCAAGTGACACCAAATTGGTCAAGTTTCGATCGCGGCTATGAACAAGTGGATGTCTAGCTACACTGATGTACTGTATTACAGCGAAATAAACTTGTATGTTGAGTAATAATATATATGTATATATATATATATATTCTCCTAAAAATATGTTGCTGGTATTTTTAATGTATTGCAGGTTTTGTTTTTAGTATTTCTGGCAAGTTTTCATTCAGTAGTATTGCTGGAATTTTTTCCATTCAAAAATGCATTGCTGGTAATTTCTGTTTCTTTCAAAAAGATATTGTTGGTAATATCTTCCTTCAAAAAATATATTGCTAATCATTGTTTTTCTTCAAAAATATATTGTTAGTAATATTTCCCCTTCAAAAATATACTGTTAATAATTTTTTCTTTCGAAAATGTACTGCTGAAAAGTTTTTCCTTCAAAAATATGGAGCTGTTTTTTTTTCAAAACATTTAGTGCTGGTAATTATTTTTTCTTCCAAAATTTGTTGCTGATAATTTTTTCCAAAATGTATTGCTGGTAATTTTTACTCTAATTTATTTTTATCCCTTCATAGTCTATTTTCGGTGTGGTTCTACAGAAAGATGCTGCGGATATCATGGATCGAGCATGTGAGCATTTATAAGGTTTTGGAAAGTGCAGAAACGAAATGGAAATTAATACTGACCATCGGAAAAAAAACAGCTAAAGTTCCTGGAACAAATAATCAGGAAGGAAGGCTTGACGAATCTGATGTTGATAGAGAGAAAGAGAGATAGGTGGGGAAAGCAGCGAGTAGCATATTTACCAGGCATGAACAAGTGGATAACCGAGCGGGGTTTGGGTGGGTAACAGGAGAAAACATTCTACGGGGCATCAAGGATAGTGAGCCCCAGCGGGCCATTATAGCCTACGCCCTGAAAGGACGTGGCACATAAAAGTGTATTGTCCCTAATTTAATGCTTAATTATTTTCTCTATCTGTGATCCTAACAAAAGATACAACTCTTGGTCAGGGTGGACCTTGGAGACAACAGATATTTCGCATTCCTCGTAAACTTCCATTCAGAGGCCTTGCTGCCCGATGGAGTTTATCCTCATATCCATGACCAGGGTGTAATTTATCATCATATCCATGATTTTTCTAGTCTAAGATCAAACATTATCTATCCTACATCTCCTGCATATCTATATATATCCCCAACGTCTTTCTCAATATATTTCCATGCACCAACTTCAGTCAGTAAAATATCTACCGCTAGTGTGTGTGTGTGTGTGTGTGTGTGTGTGTGCAATTTCTAATGCAATGATAAACTTTTATTTAGTTTTTGGCTTTCTTTTTTCCAATCTTTTCACTTTTCTTTTTTCTTTTTTTCAATCGGAGTAGATAGACTGAACTATCGCCCGGTTCACACTCCACCCACGTCTATTGAACAGGTGTAGAGGCTCATCCCTTGTTCCCTGTTCAGGATGTGGTTTCCGGCTTTCTCTTTTCCAATCTTTTCACTTTTCTTTATTTTTTTCAATTAGAATCGATAGACTGAACTATCACCCTGTTCACACTCCACCCACGTCTAGTGAACAGGTGTAGAGGCTCATCCCTTGTTCTCTGTTCAGGATATGGTTTCCGGCATTCTCTTTTCTAATCTTTTCAGTTTTATTTTTTATTTTTTTTCAATTGGAGTAGATAGACTGAACTATCGCCCGGTTTACACTCCACCCACGTCTATTGAACAGGTGTAGAGGCTCATCCCTTGTATCCTGTTTAGGATGTGGTTTCCGGCTTTCTCTTTTCCAATCTTTTCACTGTTCTTTATTTTTTTTCAATTGAAATAGATAGACTGAACTATCGCCCTGTTCACACTCCACCCACGTCTAGTGAACAGGTGAAGAGGCTCATCCTTTGTTCCCTGTTCAGGATATGGTTTCCGGCTTTCTCTTTTCTAATCTTTTCAGTTTTCTTTTTTCTTTTTTTTTTTTTTTCAACTGGAGTAGATAGACTGAACTATCGCCCGGTTTACACTCCACCCACGTCTATTGAACAGGTGTAGAGACTCATCCCTTGTTCCCTGTTTAGGATGTGGTTTCTGGCTTTCTCTCTCCCAGTATATTCACTCTTACGTAGCCCCCTGCACACCAGTGGCCTTACCGCCTTGCTTGGGGTGATGTGATTAAAGAACAAAAAAATTAGTCGGACATATGTTTAGCACTTTAAGCCTTAATATTAGTGGATACCCATATCTCAGTAGAGATCCGTTTATTTTCTTAAAAGTTATTTATTTTCGTTCAACCGGCCTAAATAGCAATAAATGTTTCTCTAATGAGAATATTCACAAAATATTCAGTCTGCTAAAGTTCTAGCTGCTTTAAATGACATTCAGTTGCTCGAAAGCCATATCTGATATTTGAAACGTATACAACTCAATTTCTAATGAAATAATGGACGTTTGAAATAAATTCTTTCTCTTTCTGAATAATTTGTTTAGTTTCTGAAAGACCTTTCTTTTGCTATTTTATACACTTTCTGATGTCAGTGTCACACCACAGACAACCGCACCTCCCTCCCATTAGCATGGAACAGGCTTGCCTCCCAGAGAGTAAATCACTACGCCTGCTTGGCCTGACACTCTCAGCGGATCTCAAGTGGAATGACTACGTCGAATCCATTGCTAAATCCGCAGCTATGAAAGTCGGCTCTCTGTGCAGGCCCCGGAAATTCTTTCCGCCTGAAACTATCCTGCAATTATATAAATCCACCATCCGCCCGTGTATTGAGTACTGCTGCCACATCTGGTCGGGTGCCCCTTCTATTCTCCTCAGGGTTCTTGACAAAATACAGCGAAGAATCTGTAATGTGATTGATACCGACTTGGCTGACCGCCTGCAGTATCTCTCTTCCCTGTGCCTCTTCTATAAATACTTTCATGGCTTCTGCACTGACGAACGTAAATCACTGGTGCTCCCTAGATGTGAATTTGCACGAGATACTAGATTGGCAACTAAGTCCCACCGTTTTACAATGAAACCGATGAAATGTAACCTCACTTTCTACTCTAACAGCTTCTTTCCTCGCACTTCCCGCCTGTGGAATTCCCTACCGCATGCTTGCTTCCCCGACGGCTACAACCTCCAGGAGTTTAAATGTAAGGTCAATAGACAACTCCTAACACACTAACTCACACCCACTCTCTCCAACTCTCTCCCTATGTACATCCTAAGTCGTCTATCACCCTCCTTCTGACATTTCCTATTCCCAATCCCTCTATGCAACCCCCTGCGCTATAGTGGCAGTGGAATGCCTTGCTTGGGGTGACACGATTAAAAAAAAACTTTTGTCGTAGATGTTAGATGTTCTTTATGTCTTTCTCTTTGTACAAAAAGCCGGCTTGCTTCTATTTGTCTTCTCCTCCATATTTTGTCTTCAAAACATTTATTTTTCTACCCATGCACACACAAACACACGCGTGCGCACACGTACACACATTTCTGAGCTTCACCCACTGAGGCTTAATGTGATATGTTTTATGCAGATGATCAGGTGCCATGCCACAAATTCTTACACATACTTTTTTTTATACTGCAGTATTTTGTGATAGCTTATATTATGGCCTTCCGACAGACCAGACTGGAACGTCATATCACAAACTTTTAGGCCTGATAGACGTGACATACCGGCAATTTTCTGTTGTTGGCAGGTGTGAACAAATAAACACTGAATTCAGTGTTATGATTGTCTTCAAAATCTCACCACATTGAATTCAACAGACTAAAAATTTTAGCATAAACTAGACTCCCACACACTCGCGAATGGCAATTTCCACTTGTCTTTCATCATTGCAAAAGATCATTTTCGTTAAATGTATATTAACATTTATTTTAATTGAATTGAATTATTTTGTGTATGGATTTTTGAAAAACGATTTAAATAGAGTCTGTGTTAAAAACTTTTGGGAGTATTGTTGTTAATTTATTTTAGTTGGACTGAATTATTTTGTGTCTGGGTTTTCGACAAACGATTTAAATAGTGTCCGCATTAAACATTTTCGGAGTATTGATGTCAATTTAAGTGTAGAATCCATTTCTAAGATTAAGATATTTTATGTTATTTTCTGTAACGTGATCGATACTGACTTTGCAGACCGGCTGCAACCACTCTCTCACCGGCTAGATGTAGCTTCCCTGTGCCTCTTCTACAAATACTTTCATGGCTTCTGCTCCGATGAACTTAGATCATTGGTGCCGCCTAGGTACGAATTTACACGAGATAATAGATTAGCAACTAGGTCCCACCCTTTTACAGTAAAACAGATAAGATGTAACCGTAAATTCTACTCCAACACCTTCTTTTCTCGCGCTTGGAAATTCCCTTCCACATGTCTGCTTTCCCGACAGCTACAATCTCCAGGAGTTTAAATGTAAGTTCAATAGACACCTCCTATCACACTAAATTGCACCTATTCTCCCAACACTCAACATCTACCCAACCCTCATTCTCAGTATCCTTCCCCGTCTATCACCCTCCTTCTGACTTTTCCTATATCTAACCATCCTTTCTCACCTCTCTATGTAACCCCCTGCGCAATAGTGGCAGTGAAATGCCTTGCTCGGGGTGAAACGATTATAAAAAAAACAGAATTCATGTTTTATAGTTAAAATGTTTAAGAAAATTTTGTTTATTAGAAAGTACACAAATGTTTTAGAATGATATCGTTAGACATCGGCAGTTTTGGAAAACAACATTCCATATTTTTATCATGTGCATGGATGTGCGTTGTGGTACAGTGGATGAACGAGAAACCGGGGAGCCGAGTTCGAATTCCAGTTGAATCCATTGTATTCACTTACGCGCAAATACCCTTGGGAAAGGTATTAATCCGTCTCCTCCTTCCAGTTATGGGTTAAATAGCAGGACAGATTGGGTTCTATAGCCTTGGTCGGCAATGGCAACCTACTGCGAGATAATCTTCTGCCCAGTCAGTCATGTCTCGCAAGAGACATGATCGCCTAAGCGTGTATCACGTATGGCACTTAACTGACTGACTGACTTCTTGCTTGGTAAGTCTTGTTTCTACAGAGTCACTTTCTCAACAAGTTCTACAAAGAATGTTGAGCGATACTGAGAAAGTAGGGTCGACTGAGCTGCCGCTAACAGAAAGTTGAAGAGGTTAGGGAAAGAGTAAAAGAATATCAACACAGAGCTTCTCAGTTATTAGCAATATCAACGCACGATCAAAATAATGCAGGAATCTAAAAATCTGAAACTTTATAAATTATTGTATTTCAAATTTTAAACAATGAAAATAATTCTTTTAAAAATTCATTATTCGTCTGAGTTTTATGTCTTAAGGCAATAGTTCTCTTAATATATCTTATTTAAGATGCCAATTCAGATTTTCGGGAAATAAGTAACTGTTTTTAAAGAAATTGATGATTTAAATTATTCAAGGTCTCCAAATTTTAAACAAGAAAATATTTTCGATCAAAATTTAATTTTTTGAAATTTTATAAAATTAAATAACATTTAAAAAAAATAAATACTTCATATATATATATATATATATATATATATATATATATACCATCGAGCTCTTTCCAAATCCGCTTCACTTTTCTCGGACTGAAAGCAAATATTACTCGTACTGGAGCTTCCGGCACGAATTCCAAGCTGTGCAAAATATCGTTTTAAAATTTCTGGCAGATTGAATTTTGTAATAGTCTTTGTCTTACAGAGAATGTTCAAATGACTCTACTATATTGTGCAGTCTACAAAATCAAAAAGAAACACTATGCATGCGCGAAATTCAAAAAATAAAATGGCGACCATTTACCCGTCACATCCTGTATATATATATATATATATATATATATATATATATATATATATATATATATATTATAAATAAAGATTTACCAGTTGATTTATTACATAGATAGATAGATAGATAGATAGATAGATAGATAGATAGATAGATAGATATGAGCTATCAGGTAGGGCTTATTTATTCTCGGATCGAGCAAGTAATATGCTCCCCTATTGGGCAACTGATTAGACTGTGGGTAGTGATTTAGGCCTAGCAATTTTCACCGCGCCCTTAAATGAGAGAGAGAGAGACATATAGACAGACAGACAGACAGACAAAAAGAGAGTGAGCGTACGATATGTAAATTACCAGAACTACTTCAGGAAAACTGAATTCGTTCAATCGTGATTGTAAATTTGAAATATATTACAATTATTTATCAACTAAATTGTCCAAATTACAAGCTTATCCAGTCTGGATTAAATGTATATGGCCATTATGGAACAAATATTTAGTCCTCTTCTTATCAAGAAATAATGTTGAAGAAAACCATTGCATTTCTTCACACCACTTCTTTTCTTTCGCATTCTGGTTTAATAGTTTGAGAAAAATATCATACGATGTTGTTTATTGGTCGATTATAAGTTGTTTTTTTTATTCATTTCTTCCCCATTTATCATTTTCTGTATCTATTTTTATGTATTATGGGCACATTGTATTGTCTTCTTGTAAGCATCTACGTCGACCTTTTCTGATAAGAAATCTGTTTTTCCGGGTTATTTTTCGATTTTTATTGCTTTATATATTTTCTAAAGAGAGGAAGAAAGAAAGAAAAGTTGCCTACAAAATCAATCAATGATTGTAAAAGAGAAATTGCTGGCCGGGAGAAATAATTGATAACAACATTAATAAGACTTGATTCTGTATTTTTCTCCTTACATCTTTACAAAATCAGTTTATACTTCACTTTTCTTGCCTCTTATTTAATTTTTTGTTGTTACATCGGCTTTTAACATATCGCGAGTGAGATAATCTGTGCAGCTTAGGCCGAATGCTACTGACATCTGCTTACAAACACCGACAAGTAGATTTAAATATACAGAACAATATACTAGACCTAAATGCACATATGCACACCTGTTATTTGGGCAGCAAATATTCTTTTAGGCAAATGTTATTAAAGACGACAGACATTTCGTGTCTCGTAATTTTATTGATTGATTTTTACAAACTACGACTAATCCTTTACATACAAAGCGAAAATCTTTCCAAAAATCATACAATGTTCATTTCAGATGAAAAATGGTCCATGCTTTCGAATGATGATGGCTTTAAAAAGTCGAATTCTTCGATCACTTCTATAAACTTTTGTTGGACATTTTGTTACATATGTTACAGACTTTCCTCGTTGTCACAGAAAGATTATTCGCAATTTGCCAAAGTCGATCAATATAACTATATATATATATATATATATATATATATGAATAAAAAAATAACGAACAGAATTCATCTTTAAAAATTACTGAAGAATCTTGTTGACGTGAAACATGTTAGATTAAATAAAGTACCTCTTCTTTACTTATTCTATTCATCTTGTCGGAACACAGAAATTTTAAATATACTGGGTGAGGTATATTGATCCCTATATATAAATTATTGTAATTCTCTAAACTATAATTTTCTTTTACTAAAATAATTCTTATTACAAACGTCATATTTAGTGTTTAACTGTGTTTGACTAGATGTATCGGTATTTTAGAATGTGAAATTAATTTATAACGACATTAGATATTGAAAACCTTGCAACAAGGATGTCAACATTAATTTTCGTTAATAATACTCACTATCTACAGACGAATAGATATCGATATCACGTTAACCAAACCTGAAATTTCTAATCAACGTGTGTGTACATATAATGTATAATAACATATATATACATTTCATAATATATATCCATAATATATTTGTTTGTTTGTGTGCGCTTATGTTTGTAAACGCATTTCATGTATGCAGCATACGAATACGCATACATACGCAGATAGATAGATAGATAGATAGATAGATAGATAGATAGATAGATAGATAGGGAAAGAAAGAGACGGATATAGACAAATATTAAATATACGTTTTGTTCATCATCGCTTGTTACGACAGGCGCGTGAAAATTGACCATTTTATTAGTTTTTGACTCAGAGCTTGACGATTGTCACGAGTATGAAGCTGCAGTTGTAGCAAACAGTCGGGAGTAAAATTGTAGATTTGTGTATTTACTAACTGTACGCGCTGTGTACCATTTCACACATAAGATGTACACATTATATATATATATATATATATATATATATATATATATATATATGTAAAAGAAACAAAATCAGTAAAAAAAATTGCTATTTTTACGAATACATTGGTAATACGGTATTTTGCGGTCCCAGCCTATTTTCAAAACTAAATTTATAAAGCGATGAATGTCTTAAATTTGTCCAGACAAAGTCACGTAGAATAGAAAAAGAATATCTATTAGAAAGAGAAAAGAGAGTGAAGGAAAGATAGAATAACATAATAAGGGAAGGTGGTTAACTTAAGTTATTTGATTCCAGCTCTGGGCGACGTCTTTACCTAGATATACAAATGTATTCGTTGGTGAAAGAGTTGAACTTTGACCCGAACTGCTCGTTGACCAATTTAGATGCATGATATTGGAGTTTGGATTTTAAAACTTAAGGAGTGGATTTACAATCGACAGATGGTTGTTAGTTTTTCTATTTAACATTAATCGTAATAGTAATAGACTTATATTTATCTAGTAGTCATAACGTGGTACTAAAGAAATTAAAATCTAGAGACCTAGAATTAATATTGATTAAGGATTAAAAGATTAAAAGATTTTAAAAATAAAAGTATAATAAAAAATATAAAAATAAATAAATATTTTAAAAATTTATAGTAAAATGAACAATTAAATGGTATAATAAAAGAATACGACATCTCTCTCACCGGCGTGACGTGGCATCCCTGTGCTTCTTCTATTAATACTTTCATGGCTTCTGCTCTGACGAACGTAAATCACTGGTGCCCTCTAGATGTGAATTTGCCCGAGATACTAGATTGGCAACTAGGTCCCACTCTTTGACAATGAAACCGATGAAATGTAACCGCAATTTCTACTCTAACAGCTTCTTTCCTCGCACTTCCAGCCTGTGGAATTCCGTACCGCATGCTTGCTTCCCCGACGGCTACAACCTCCAGGAGTTTAAATGTAAGGTCAATAGACATCTCATAACACATTAACTCACACCCACTCTCTCCAACTCTCTCCCTATGTACATCCTAAGTCGTCTATCACCCTCCTTCTGACATTTCCTATACCCAATCCTTCTATGCAATCCCATGCGCTATAGTTGAAGTGTAATGCCTTGCTTGGAGTGACACGATTAAAAAAAAAATTAGAGGTGAATAACTAAAAATATAGCATGCATTATAGAACCATTACTACTAATAATAATGAAATGATAGATGTATTAAGAATAAATATAAATTAAACAAATCTAAAAATGAAGATACTCATAATCCTAATGAGGATAACATACAATCATAGGTGTGTATGAATCAATAATAATTAGTTATATGACAAAACAATTTTAAAAATGTAATATTTAATAAATATAATATATAAAAGCTTATATTTCAATAAAATTAATATATATCTACTTTTAATTAAGGTAAAAACATAATAGTAATCATAATAATAATGGTAAAAAATAACATCATGGCAGTAGAGTTCATAATAATTTATAATATAAAAGCTTACTTTACAAAATATAATTATATACTTATATTTAAATAAATTAATTCTATGCCTACTCTTAATAACGGTGAAAGTAATAATAATAATAATAATAGTAATAATAATAATAATAATATCGCATGGTAGTAGAGTACCTATGATAGCAATTCTGTAAAACCTTTTGAGGCTATAAGATTTTAAGCTAGACATTTCAGGTTATTCTGAAAAGGCAAATTTATAGGTTTAATTTTCATCTTGTTAACTGATCCTATACATGTTTCTATGTGCGCATTTAAAAATCAGGACGTTTTCCTGGTTTAAACGTTCATTTGGATTCCTATATTTGATGATAGCTATTTTTCCTCCAAGCATAGATTACATCTGTCTCTGAAGATGTTGGGCGTGTGATCATATACGATGATCCTCCATTTAACCTGTGGAGTGAGTCCACCGTCCTTTAATTTCCAGTATTATTTTGATAGAGTTGTTTGTTGTTGGACGCGTTGGATAACGAATGTTTGTGATTATAAAATCTTTGTTTTCCACTACTTGAAGATATACTCATTTTTTGTTGGTGTCCCTCCACTGGAGAAATAATGGCTTCATAAATTGCTTTGTCCGAGTTACATCTGTCGTCTACGGGGCAGTTTGTTTTATTGATGCAGTTGCAAGGAAGTTTGTGTTCTTGAGGTATGTTATAGAAAGTAATTTGTTGTTGTAGGAATTGATTATATTTTGAATATCTTTGGTTGATGAATAACTTATTTTTAGAGTTTTCCTGCTGAATAATTTCTTCAGGGGGTTATTTTGTTGGAATTGTTTGTTAGCTAAGTTGAGAAAGTGTTTACTTAGGTTTGCATTGGACAATTACTGAATGAAGGGGTGAACCATATTATGTTTTTGCTATTTTTGCGCTTGTCTATATATTTAGATTTTCCTTTTAAATTTTATTGGTATATTAATTCTTCTCTTTCTGAGTGCATCTTTTTATACAAATTTGTTTTCATTAAATATTTTTCTTTTAGATTCCAATATTTATTTTATTTGGAATTTGTTTAATTATATATATATATATATATATATATATATATATATATATATATATATAGATAGATAGATAGATAGATAGATAGATAGATAAACTTAAACAAGAAATAGAAAAATAATGGCATATAGTGTTTCGTCAAATATATATCATATAGCTAAATGTGCAATGAATGGTGAAAGTTTTGTTATAAGCAGAGCATAAACACAAAGATGATGACCGGTTAGAAATAGGTTCATGTAATCCATTCCGCTCAGATAGTTTCCGATTGAAAACTTTCTAAAATATCTGGATATTATTTCAAAGTCGCCTTGGTTGCCTTATCTTTCAAACTTAAGATACTCGGGTATGATGGTCCCTACTTCCACTGAGCTTGATACAAGAGTGTCTCGGCAGATTGTTTCTTTGATGAACTTAAAACGTATCCATATTCAGGAAACTTTCATGGAAACCGGATTGATCTTGTTTAAACATGGTCAGCCAGTTGGGCTTTTGTTAATGTGCGATAAAACGTGGAAATCTTAGTCGTGTCAGATTCCTTGAGCAGATTATTCTCAACCCCCTAACGTGATATGCATTCGCTTTTTGATTTATAATAAATCTCCTGTTACCCATCAGCATGTGAGGAACACCATCGAACATTTTTTTTCTTAATGGTGGCTTTTTTAAAGAGTACAAACTTTCAATCCTCTTCAAACATTTTCCACACCCACCTCAATTCAGATGCCAACGTGCAGTATTGAAAAAGCTGTAGCATCATCCCCAAATGCAGTCTGATGTCAGTTGAACTTGAAATAAAATGCACGTATTAATAAGAACTGTCGGATTTAATGCATATAAGATTCCGCATCATTAGCATCACTCTTTCATAGTCAGCCTATCATCGAGACTGATAAAATTATACGTCTTCCTTCAAACTTCAAATCGATATAACGGTTTAAAGCATTTTCTCTAATACGACATTAAACTTAGAGATTAATATCTACTGTCTCTAAAGTATTTTTCTAAAGTCATAACAATAACGTTGTGCATTTAATGATTAACTGTTTATACCAACGTCTAGTGTAAAAAAAGATATGTGTGCTTATGTGTGTATATCTCAATATTCTTACCCCTTATGGTTGTTCCTTGTCGTGGAGGAAGAGCTTGCGTTATAAAATGACACTGAAAGCGATGCTGTCTGGAGTTCTAAATCCCTGGTGGCAAAGTTAAAGAAGATGACTCAGACTAAGCACTGCCTACCACAAAGACTGTAACGGTGGGACAAGTGGATGGCAATTAAAAAGATCTCAACAGTTAAACTAGCGGATGGAGATCACTACACATGATGGACATGATTAAGAAGGCACCACTCGAAATTATAATAGTCATCGCCAGTCTACTGCAGTTTCGTAAATGGATTCTGCATGTTACGTTACATATGTACAGTAGAGGAATATCATGAAATCAAATGTGTAGGTCTCTCCCTGACAAGTTGAGGACCACCTGAAACAAAACCTCGCCATCGACATTTTCCTCTAGTATGATTCCACCTCCGACTAACTATTCCAAAGCGAAATGGCAATAAATAGACAGTGGATGACGAGAGCAGGTTTCGTAAAACCGTAAGATTCTCGCTCCGAACCTAAAATTTGGCAGCGAATTTAGCAATCATCATAAAGGAAGGAAACAGCAAAGAAAAGCCTTCAACCCATTGATACGGGAGAAAACCACCGACCACGACATTTTTACAAGTTAATAAAATAATAAAATTAATAAATCTTCCTATATCTCATGTATATATAGACTGTTCCAGTGTTTAAAAGAGTCTTAACAACGTATAACAATAGTTTCTGCGTAAATATTTGTAAATGAAAAAAGATCAAACATCTAAATGAAGGACGTGGAGCATTTTCCGATACATCGAAGTTTCTGGGTTGTAAATTTAAATTTCCCATTAATATTTTCTTGGATGCAAGTTTATAAACCCATATCAAATCAAAATATCTATCTCTGGAAAATGTAATTAATATTACTGCAATCTGACAGAATTCTTAAATGTTAAATTATATCGGCGGATACACATGAATGCGATTACCGAGATAACACACGAATAAATCGAATTGATTTGCGGCTCAAACTTAAAAAAAGTATCATGGATTTATATATATTATATTTTATTGAAGTGAATTATGAAAGCGGAAATGTAAATGGAATATTCACTGAATTCTTTCGTCCTCGCTTGCTGGATCTCTTTAAACATGTTTTCATTTCTGTCAGCTGTATACAACCGCTTCTAAGGTCAGTTTTTAAAAATGGCTTCGATCGAGAAAAGCTTATTGGTTTTAATAAAGACCATAGTTCTTTAAACCTTCTTGACTGAAGTTACAAAGTGACAAACGAAGAACTACCAAATAAATACCTCTTTAAGACTTTCAACAGCAGCAAAGGCTAAATTCTATATCGCGCGTAATTCGAAGAGAAAATAATCACAAGGTTGGCGTACTATAGTAATTCTAATAAAATGTTTAGTAAGAATGACGACATTAATACTGGGGTATGCCATAACAGCTGCTGAACTTGAAAAAACGATGATCCTGAAAAATTATTTTAAAGGGGAAGATTTTATAAATTGAAACTGATATTAATGTCGATGAATTCCAAATGTTTCCTTATAAGTATTGCCATTCCTATTTTTATTAACAGGAATTTGTTATACCGGTGCTTCAGTCGCTTCTGTGAGTCAATACTCGTTACCTAAATGCGAAGGCGCATTGAAAACCGAAATACGTTTTCTAATAACAAATCAGTAAATTTTTTATTTGTTCCCCGAAGGCCTTTACCCTGTCAAATCTTTCCAAAACATCCTTAATTTGGTGCAAATGTATATGCTGAACTCAAATCGATAATTATTTATTGAAGAAACCTACCTTGATTGCTGTTAACGAGCAGAAAAAAATCAGACTATATCTCACCCTTTACCACCGTTCTCATATCTGATTCACCGCTGAATGACTTGAGGCGTAGGATACTTATTTCGGCCTCTTTACTTCCTTTGAGCAATTACTCCGCGATTTGTTTGGTTTCGGAACTCAATTTCCGCTTAGTAATTGCAAAAAGGAAGTAAAAAGGCCGACTGTTACGCCGGGTAACAGAATTATGTGAAATAATACAAAACAACGTAATAGTATAATAGTAGGTGTATTGACAGGAATAGAGAAGTATTTACAAGAGGTGAGGTTTAGTAGAATACAGAACAAGGCAATTAGTATACAGTACCGTCGTAGAGACGTGAGAGATTGACTAGTAGAACACTTCCGGTCCAATACCGGAAATACCCGACTGACTCATTCACTCGACTCGTATAATCACTACTATTTTATATAGTGATTAGAATAGTCCAATTCTGTGGAAAAGGTGGAGAGCGCCTCAACACCGACAAATCTCGGCAAACTACGCGTGAAGTCATTTTGCAGTGATTAACGTTTTTGAACCTTGTTTACGCTGTGAGATAAACAGCGACAAAATTTTCGTATTTTTCTGCTCGTTAACAGCAATAAAGTTAGGTTTCTTTAATAAACAATTATTGATTTGAGTTCAGCAGATACATTTGCACGGAAATAAGGATGTTTTGGAAAGATTTGAAGGGGTAAAGGCCTTCGGGGAACAAAACAAAAAATGACCAAGGAATCAAACTATTAATAATCATGATTTTTTCATTAGAAAAAAAAACAAAGAGACATATACTATACAAAGAGACATATACATTTAAGTAATAACCGTTCTTTTATATGACCGTGAATGTCAGACAATCTTCTTACAATCAAAGGAGAATCTTGAGGAAACAAAAAGGATCTGATTTGTTTGCTTCATGTACAGAAATAATAGAATTGCATACACTCAATAGTAATAAATTTAATTTCTGAATGTTTTAAATAACCGAGATTAATTAACATATTTTATTAAAATTGCAGACAACAATACTGGAATATACCATGAACGAAAGAAGCATCAGACCTATCCGACTTTCAGCGAGGACGTATCGTGGGCCAACATGAAGGTGGTCTTAGTCAAAAATATCTAAAAATCTTTCAATACCCCTTTCTGCTGTTAATAAAGTGATCGTACAATTCACCAGAAAGGTTGAGACAAAATGGGATCAATAAACTTCAATGACCAAGTCAGTTCCCGGATATTAACCCTATTGAACACCTTTGGGGCATATTAGATCGAAAACTCAGCAAAAAGAAGAGGAAAACATCTTCTAAGACCCCAAATTTGAGAATTTTTGCGTGTAATATGGCAAGGAATCCCTCAAGATGATATTCGCGAACTCATCGCTAGCCTGCCTAGAAGGGCCCTTGCATTAAAAAAGCAAAGGGAACGTCAACCAAGTATTAGTTATTAAATTTATGACCATTTATAATTACTTCATTTGTATGAATCACTAGTTTAATAACATAATTATCTATTTAATAAAATAAACGATTGCTGTGGGCGTCTATTCAATTCAGTCATGTCTGTGTATATTAGCGCCAGGAACAAAACATTACGAGGGTTTAATGTAAAAATAAAGAACATTAAAATCTACAATATATATATATATATATATATATATATATATAAGCTTAAAAACAAAAGAAAGTTCAACGCAAAACCGGGGTATAACACACATTAATTAACCGTAATCGCAGCAAGGCAGTCTTTAAAACCGCACAGAGTTACCTGAATTGCGTCAATTATGTTGAACTAGCAGTATAGCCCGGCGTTGCTCGGGTGTAATGAAAGCTTTAAAACTAATAAATGCTCCTGAAGCTCGGGCACTTTGGACGTTGGCACAAAAGACTAAAAATCAGTAATTGTTTCCAGTTAAAGCGAAACCTTAGACTGAAAGAAAAATAGATGTAAGTCAAATTTTGATTTCCTTGTATCGATATCAAATAAGTTTCTTTCGTCGTAAACTGAATTTTGAAGGCTAAATAGGTCCTCTGAGTAAATGGTATCATGGCTGAGACTAAGAACTACAATTATACCTACTTAGAGCCAAACTCGAAGCAAAAACTAAAATAAAAGGGCTGAAAAATACAGATATACAGGCAGGTAAACAGACACACACACAATCATCTTGCCTTTTATATATATATATATATATATATATATATATTATCAATTTTCTGCACTATTGTAAGAACTGCAACCTTGAAACTTCTGAATATCGTTTCGTATGTTTTTGTCTATGATTGTATCAAATTTGATTAAAATCGACCACTCCTTCTATAACCTGATTTTTTCGATCATCTATTTTCGATATTTATCGGGCGTACCTCGACACAAAACTTAGCTAAGGACACTCGCAGTCGCTTATAGTAGAACTGTGTAAACTTTCAAGAAAATCGGTTCGGCCGTTTTGGAGTCTATAGGTAACGGATACACACAAACACAGACACAGACACACACACACACACACACACACACACACACACACAGAAAAAGTTCCATTTCTAAATAAGTTTAGATATTGCAATCGACATTTTACTAACTAGCCATTTCTCCTAACATCAAAAATTAACAATCCAGTTAAAATCTCGTCTTGCTAAGAAGCGTATTGATGGCAAGAAGTAGATCCAGTAAATAACTTAAAGGTAGAATATAGAATTTTATACAGGCTACATTTATCTCTCGTCAATATAAATAAAGATTTGCTGATCTCATTCTTCAGAAACAGGCTTCCAAGTTTTGAGTCAATCTGGATTTGATAGAATAACTATATTAGAGCCACAAAATAATATATACCTGCTGAAGACCCAAATACGTAAGCATGTTAGACTTCATGTTAGACTTCATCAGTTTTACGTCAAGCATGAAATGAGCGTTCTAATGTAATTAACCTCAGCATAGACTACACTTTGTATATATAGAAATACAAAGGTAAAGATATGGGCGTTTATACCTTAAGTATTCAATACCTGTAGGTTCTAATCTAATAAGAAATGACTGCTAAACACATCCCCTCCCCATTGTATAAGGAAACCATGCAAATGCATGCTAAGACTTCTTCCTAATTAATAAAACAGACGGGTTGTCAGGTTCATATGAATCAGTCTTGTCTTCAAGTCAGAACGTTACTTTCATTTATCCGAATTTGCTCTTGTATATCAACCCTTATTCTATCTTTGTAAATATTTTGGCATATTATTTAAATATTTCCTTTATTTATTTTAATTTTTCTTGCATATATCATCTTGGCGGTGTTTTTTTTTTCTTGTACTTTAGTGTAAAAATTTCAAACTCTGTTTCTTAGGAAGTTCTGCCATTTATTTACATTTAACCATGATTAATCACTCTACATCTCAAATGAATCAACTAATAGAAAAAAAGAGCTCCTGTCCTTTCTGTCGTAGCCAATAAACTAATGATGACTGATGATATACTGATATGCCCAAGTATTCACGTTTGAGACAAGAATAGACTTGAATAAAAATCAACAATTTTTACGAAGTTCTTTAAGAAGTAGGACAAAATACAAAATATTGAATAATTAACCCTGAGTAAGTGTATTTTGTTATATAAAAATAATAATATATGGGAAAAGAACGGAACAAAATTAGTGCGATACATACGTACAATATATATATATATATATATATATATATATATATATATATAACATATTAACATTTATACACTAATGAGCTGTGATACAGGTTTGGACGTGGATGACTAATATATATATGTATATATATATATATATATATATATATATATATGTGTGTGTGTGTGTGTGTGTGTGTGTGTGTGTGTGTGTGTGTAAGATAATATATATATCGTGCTTTTTAGGCACGACGCGGAATGCATATGCATCTGATGTTTACATAACGTATGAAACTCCGAGTCGTGCCTAAAACGTAGAATAATATGGACATTTATTAATATATACTTTTTGTTCTGTTATACCGCATTGAGCAATATTCTATTAACACCTGATTAATGTTTATATATTGATGTGTATCTGCGCGTATACACACATATATGTTTTTTACACACTTACCCACACACACACAAACAGACACATACACACTCACACACACAGACACACATTGGTGACTTTAACGCCCACCACACTAAGTGGCTCGAAAACTCTGTAACTGATACTGCTGGTGTCCACACCTTTAATTTTTTAATCTCCCAACCCCTTACGCAAGTGGTGAACATCCCCACGCGTTTCTCCAATAGCCCTAACGTAAGGGACTCGCTACTAGACCTCTGCTTCACTTCCACCCAAAATTCTCGCACAACCAGACAGCTCTGCCCTCTCGGAAATTCTGACCACGCCGTAGTTTCTGTCAACATCTCGCCCCACTCCACCCCTACCCAAGAAACCCAGACCAGCAGAATATCCTACTGCTATCAAAGAGCAGATTGGGATTCGTTCCGTGACTTCCTCTGCGACGTCCCTTGGAACAATGTTTTTAGTCTTTCCGTCGAAGACTGTGCATCAGAGGTCTCTTCCTGGGTTAAGGCTGGCATCGATGCTTTCATCTCTACCAGAAAATTTCAGCTTAAATCCCATTCGTCTCCCTGGTTTTCGCCCGCTTGCTCGGCCGCCATTGCCCACCGGAATCACTTCTTCCAGCTTTATCGTAGCCATGCGTCGGACCAAAACAGGCGCCTTTTCGCCTCAGCTCATAATAAGTGTAAAAAGATACTTAACGAAGCTAAGATGCTGCTTGCTGCCAGAATGGAGCAGCGCATATCATCCTCTAAGTTCGGAGCCAAAGACTTCTGGCGCCTCTGTAAAAGCGTGCTCAACAAGAGTAAGTCCTCAATACCCCCACTAATCAACGAGTTTGAGGTCCTCACCTCCTCAGCGGACAATGCTGAATGCTTTGCCCGTAGATTCTCGACCAATTCGTGTCTGGATTCCTCTGGAGTCCAGACACCCGATTTCCCATCTAGAACTGAGGCCCAATTGAATGACGTCCACATCACGCCCTCGCTGATTTCTAGCATAATATCAAAACTTGACCCTCACAAACCGAGTGGTGGGGACGGAATCCCAATTATTGTCTTGAAGAAATGTGCCCCTGAACTCTCCTCTGTCCTTTCTAAGCCCTACAACCTCTGCCTATCTTCCTCCTGCTTTCCTGCCTGTTGGAAGTCTTCTTCTGTGGTTCCAATATTCACGAACACTGGTGAACCCTCGGACCCCGAAAATTATCGCCCTATCAGCCTTCTTCCGATCTTCGGCAAAGAGTTCGAAGCCATTATCAATGCCGAGGTCGTTCAGCATCTCACGACCCACTGGCTCCTATTGGACAAACAATATGGATTCCGCTTCACCAGGTCGACTGCTGATATGCTAACGACCATCACCGAGTATATATACCAGGCTCTCGACAACAATGGTGAAGCCCGAACTGTCACTCTGGAAATCTCGAAAGCAATCGACAGAGTATGGCATGCCGGCCTTTTACGCAAACTGCGAAGCTACGGCATTACTGGACTTTTGTTGGACTTAATCCAGTCATTCCTCTCTAACCGCACACTGAAGATGGTTTAAACGGACATGCCTCCCAGAACTACCCTACAAACGCGGGTGTCCTCAAAGGCTCTATCCTAGGTCCTACGCCCTTTCTGATCTACATCAATGATCTCCCCGATGCCATAAGATCAGAAGTAGGCATGTACGCCGATGGTACCACAGTATACGCTCGCGTCGATCAAAAATCTGGTGTTGATGATAAGTCGAACCTCGCGGCTGAGCTTGAAAAGGACCTCCATTCCGTGGTGGATTGGGGTAAGAAATGGCTCGTTAAATTCAATTCTTCCAAAACGAAGCTGCTGTCAATTAACCACCACAGACGACCGCACCTCCCTCCCATTAGCATGGAACAGGCATGCCTCCCAGAGAGTAAATCACTATGCCTGCTTGGCCTGACATTCTCAGCGGACCTAAAGTGGAATGACTACGTCGAATCCATTGCTAAATCCGCTGCTATAAAAGTTGGCTCTCTGTGCAGGGCCCGGAAATTCTTTCCGCCTGAATCTATCCTACATTTATACAAACCTACCATTCGCCCGTGTTTTGAATACTTTTCTCACATCTGGTCGGGTTCCCTACTATTCTCCTCGTGCTTCTTGACAAAATACAGCGAAGAATCTGTAATGTGATTGATACCGACTTAGCTGACCGCCTGCAGTCACTCTCTCACCGGCGTGTCGTGGCTTCCCTGTGCCTCCTCTATAAATACTTTCATGGCTTCTGCTCTGATGAACTTAAATCACTAGTGCCCCCTAGATGTGAGTTTGCACGAGGTACTAGATTGGCAAATAGGTCCCACTCTTTTACAGTGAAACCAATGAAATGCAACCGCAATTTCTACTCCAACAGCTTCTTTTCTCGCACTTTCCGCCTGTGGAATTCCCTTCCGCATGCTAGCTTCCCCGACGGCTATAACCTCCAGGATTTTAAATGTAGGGCCAATAGACACCTCCTAATATACTAACCCTTCCATTCTCTCCAACTCTCCCCCTATGTACATCCTAACTCGTCTATCGCCCTGTGTAACCCCCTCCGCTATATTGGCAGTGGAATGCCTTGCTTGGGGTGACATGATTAAATATATATATATATATATATATATATATATATATATATATATATATATATATATATCCAAGTGAAGAGGATCCAAGGTTTTACGTTTTGAGTCCCCTGGCATTTTTTTATAAACAGTACTCAATACAATAAATATTGTAGCATTTAATAAAATCATATGAGTAAATTCATATGTAAAATGTTTATACATATATAAACAATTGATAATAATTAAATAATTATTAGATAATATATAGTATAAATGTTATTCTGACGGTTGGATGTTGAAAGAATAAAAATATTTTGCTTTGTAAGTTCAAGTAAAATTCTATTAACTTCAAAAACATTGTAAGAATAAAATGTTCAAATAGAAAATGTCTACTTTTTAAAATTATAAATTCTTTTTCTTTGTCTTTATCATCATTGCTCTTTTCTTACACTATTTTCTTATTTTTGCTCATCTTCGCCTGTTATTGAGATTTGTGCTCAGTGCTAATTATTAAATTTTCATTCAGTTTCTTATTTGTTTGTTGTGTTTAATTTAATTTTATGATTAAATCTATAAAGGATTACTCAATCATTCTGACAGCTTTTTTCTTTTATATATATATATATATAATAGGTGTTAACTCATTAATCAAGTATGCCTATTTCTAACATATTCACAAGAGTTGGGATATCTACTGTATTGATGAACAGAGTAATTTTACAAGTGCATCACAGAAATACATTTGATTAACATTTTATACACAAAAGAAATAACTACAATTTGAGACATTCAGCTACAAAGTTAAAAATAATGTTTAACACAGTAAAAAAATAAAAAATTAAAACAGTTAAATATTTTACAAGTATGTAAACAAAAATGTGATTTACAATGACTCTTAAGTACTGCTAGGGAGTTAATTGTCTTCAACAAAGATGATAGATTATTTATATTTGTACATCCCTTATTAGAAATTGGGCAGGGTATATATACTGCCCAATTTCTAATAAGGTATGTACAAATATATATATATTTTTTTTTTAATCATTTCACCCCGAGCAAGGCGGAAACGCCACTGATGTGCAGGGGGTTACATAAATGTAAAAAGATTAATTAGAAAAGAGTGAGGAGTACAAGCTAGTTAGAAAGGAACAATAGAAAGCTGAGAAAGAAGGTGCGATGACAGATACATAGGAGAAGAGAAAGGGAAGGTTATACAGGGGAGGGGAGAGAGCTAGAGTCCAGTGGTTAGTAGATGAGTATTCACTTTGCATTTAAATTTCTGGAGGTTGTAGCCGTCAAGAAAACAAGAATACGGGAGTGAGTTCCACAGGCGGGAAGTGCGAGAGAGGAAGCTGCAGGAGTAGAATTGTCGTCTGCACTTGGCTAACCTGACTGTGAATGGGTGGGACCCAGTTGCCAGTCTGGTTGCACGGGTAAACACCTGTTGAGGAGGCATCAGTGACTTAAGCTCATCCGAGCAGAAGCCATGAAAATATTTATAGAAGAGACAGAGGGAGGCCACATTTCGACGATGGGAAAGTGGCTGCAATCGAGTCGCCAGATCAGTACCTATCACATTACAGACTCTCCTTTGGAGCTTGTCAAGAACACTGAGGAGAACGGCAGGGGCACCTGACCATAAATGGCAGCAGTACTCCATGCACGGACGGATGGTTGACTTGTATATATGCAGGATGGATTCAGGTGGAAAAAAAACCTGGATCGACATAGTGACCCAACCTTCTTGTATAAGAGGTAAATATTCAAAAAGAAAATGTACGTAGCTAAATGTTCCCGAGAACTAGAAGCAAGGAGTGAAATGAATCCGGGACTTATAGTTTATAGTTCCAGAGTGTGTGGTGAAGAAAGATTAACAGGCTACCAATAAAGTCTGTGTTCCTTCTTTCATGATTGGCGAGAGAGTGTAAAGAAAGGTGAAGCAATAAATGAAATTGTATTTATCGAACGTTAATATTTAGAAGTCGGTTGAAGTATCTTGTTGTGGTCGTCGTCGTCGTCTTCTTTGTCGACCTCGAGAATGAAGAAGAAGAGGTAAAAAAATAGCACAAGTGAAGAAGGAGAACAAATCTTTGACACGACCTTAGGTCATGGTCAGACTTGAAGTTTCCTTTGTTACATGCGGTTCTTATGAAAGAGCTGTTCGAGGGGTACTTGCATCTCACCAATACAATATAATGAGAATGAGATCGATTTGCTACTATCTGGGTGGCATAGCATAGCTTGTCTTAACTGTGAAGTTTGGAACTGGTTGACCTAAGGAATGTGAATTATTTGAACATTTCCTATGAAAATAGCGATTGTTTAATAAGAGACTTGCAAACGTTCGTCAACGGGAAAGTGTTGTAAGGTAAATAATCCAGCACCCACAAAGACGCAGAGACGCTTTCAGACAATATTACGACTGAGAATAGAGGACTGGTAAGCTTCTGACTATAGAAGTTGGTCGGAGCTGAGACATATAAGAGCCTAATATGAACTCCCATACAACACGGTTGATGAACACCCATACAACACGGTTGATGGGAAATTATACAAATGAACAGTAGTCATTAAATTATATCTTTCTCGAACGGATGTAGTTGTCGATATTTCGAAAGAGTTTTTTTAAACTATGATATTCTTTCTAAAAAACAAAATAAAACATTACAACTGGAAAAAAACAATACGATAGAAAAACAACACGATACAATTTCTACGATATACGAATATTTTGTATTTATTTTTTCGATAACGATATTTTCGACGACATTAATGAAAAAATAACTGAAAAATAACTGAAATATACAGATGGGCGAACAAATTATTATTTTTACAAAAATTATTTTATTTTTAAATTTCACAAAGAACTTCGTAAAAATAACATTAACTTTTTCTTTTCCCATAATTTCATTTTTAACATTTATTTTCGTTACCAGGACTACTGATGGTAGCAACAACATTTTCTTAATTAAAAGATCAAAAGTAAATAAAAAGAAAAGGGAGGAAAAGAAAAGAAAACAATACCCTCTCTATATCTTTCTCTTTCTATCTTTCTTTTTTACATAACACACTAGTGTAGTGATGTTTTGTTTCGTTAAGTGGCTGTTTTTTCCAAATGTGTATTTTTTGTTGTGTTTTTAACCAGCAACCTTCTCTTTGAATTACAATCGCGTTTCTGTCTACAGTTGCTTGGCAACCCATGTAGGAGAAGGAAAACTCAAAAAAACATCCTGCAACTCAAGGTGTTATTCGTGCCTAGGAGTGAATGATTACTGCGTTATGAGGTTGCTAATGATCCCCTACAGGCTTCGGAACCTTGTTTGTAAAAAACTGTTACCCAACCGACCGGGCAACTTTGGGTGGACTTTTGGACTCGTGCGTCTCTCATTGAAGTAATATAAGAATTAAAAATAGAAAAAAAGTCCATTTTGTCTCTTTCAATGAATAAACAAAGAGTTCTTCCTACTGAAGGGAACCTACCTAACGTAGAAAAATCTGACATAAAACAAAATCCTACAAAAAGAAGGAATTTTCAGGTTCCCACATCAATCCTGATGATGGCGTTGCAAATTCTCTAGCTAGGTTCATGTCAGTACATTTAAAAACAGAAACATAAAATGGTCTCATGAGGTGTACAAAGACTTTATGATAAAATTCCTAACTTTTGGCTGTACTGTTCAAATACAGCACACAAATACTTGCCAAAGAACTTTAAGAAATGGTTAACGATCCCACTATAATTCTTGCATGGCTAAAAGAGTTATCTTTCTTCTACCCCAAAATAGTGACACAAATAGCCCGAAAAACTACAAACCAATTACATGTCTTCATACAACATGCGAACTATTGACATCTAATTTAACAAAACAGATATATTTCTTCTTAGAAAGAATTTACATACAACCGCTTGAACAAGAAAGATACAAACGTGGCTTTTACGGATGTAAAGACCATTTACTTATAGTTTGATCTTAGAAAACGGCTCCAATGCTAATTAAAATCTGAGATTATGTATAGATTATCGTAAGGGATTGGATAGTGTACCACAATCCTGGATCGTAAAGTCTATAAATATGTACAAGGTATCACTCGTTATCATCAATTTCTTCAATGTATGTCGATATGGAAAACAATATGTTAACACAATCATATAAACGGTACCTATAAGTTTGGTGAAATAAACATCAACAGAGGAATAATTCAACGTGACTTACTATTTTGCATATTTTTAATGACATTAAACATCTTACCTAAAAAGACAGAATGTGGTTATAAATTATCTCAAAAGAAAATAAGCCACCAATTTCACATGGATAACTTAAAATTGTATGCTAGTAATTACTATGAATTGTAAGTTTTTCTGCAAATTGAAAAATGTTTCAGTGAAGACATTGGAATGAAATTCAATTTGGATAAATATGTTAAAGTCACAGTTTTACGAGAATCGGTACAACAAACATCCTTTATTAGATCCGACTCTGCTGTAACAATAAAAGATTTAGAGATAGAAGAAGCTTACAAGTACCACTTTGTAAATGAGAGTGAAATATATCACCATGAGAAAATGAAAGAAATATTATGTAAAGCGTGCTATAAAAGGATACGAGTGATATTAAAAACTGAATTGAATTCTCAGAACAGAATTATGGCTATTAATAACCTTGCTATCCCAGTGGTCTAACATAGTTTCAACGTCTTCAGCTGGAGTTATGTTACATCAGACGAATGGATTCTAAGACAAAAAAGCTTTTTCCAAAGCATAAGATGCACCATCCAAATACTGATGTAGACCGTCTATGCATACCCCGTATAAAAGGTGCAAGAGGTCTTACTCAGCTAGCATGGTTGTACAAGACAACAATTATTAGCTTACTAACATACACAGAACTGGATGATACAATTAGACAAAAAAAATGAAACAGAAAGAAAATATATTTGATAATGAAAGAAATCTAAACTTATTTATAAATGGAACTTTATCTGTGTGTATGTCTGTGCGTGTATCCGTTACCTATAGACTCCAAAACAGCTGAACTGATTTTCTTGAAAATTTACACTGTTGTACTATAAGCGTTTGCAAGTGTTTTTACCTAGGTTTTGTGTCGAGGTACCCCCGATAAATATCGAAAATCTGTAATCAAAAAAATCGGATTATAGAAGGAGTGGTCCGATTTTAATCCAATTTCATACACTCATAGACAAAGACATAAGAAACGATATTCAGAAGTTTCAATGTTGCAGTTCTTACAATAGTGCAGAAACTCGATAATATATGTATATAAATGGCAAGATGTTTGTATGTGTGTTTGTTTATCTGTTGTATGTCCTTTATACAAATCCACAATTTTTATCCAATTTTCACCAAACTTCACACAAATATTCTTTAGGCTGTATCTGAGCTCCACGAGCATAGATTAGTTTAAAAGCTTTCATTACACCCGAGCAACGCCGGGCTATACTGCTAGTGATAAAATAATTACAAACAAGATTTACATCTAACAGATTCTGTAGAAAACCAAAACCAACTATTGCGGCAAAAATATGAAAAAGAAAGCCAAGAATAAAGTTCTTGAACAACGCTGGAAAAACAAACCTTTACATGTCCAATATTTAGAACGTTCTAATAAACCCAATATTGATAAAATTAAGACTCATCGATAGTTACGAGCATCTGGATTTAAGTCTGAAACATAAGGATTTATTCTTGCAGTGCAATACCAGAACATTTTCACTATAAAATTTTAGACAAATATGATCCAAAATGAATGTTTTGTGACAAATACCAAGGAAACAATAGACCATCTAATCTTAGGATGTTCTGTACTTGCCCTAAATTATAATACATATTGTCAGGAAAGAGTTGGGCAATATTAACATTAGACAAACACTTCGGAAAATATATAAACAAACACTGGTATAAACATCATCCAACACCGGTTACAGAAATAGACGTTTTCACCATCCTATAGGATTACACCACTACACAAACAGGAAACATTTAAGCAAATAGGCCGGACATTATTGTCAAAGACCAAAAAGAAAACAAAAACTGTCTACTAATTGATATGACTTATTCAGCGAATTGTAACATCGCTTCCAAGGAATTTTAAAAAACTGAAAATTTAGGTAGAAAAAATGATGAAATTGAAAACAAGAATAGTATCTGTGAGAGTAGGTGCACCTGAAATGATAAAAATTGTAACAAAACAACACATTGAAAGAACCCCAGGAAACTCCAGCTTAAGAAATGTACAAAAAATTGTCTTGTTAAGTACAGTCCACACACTAAGGAGAACGTTGTATATGTAACGCTAGGAACGTTATGGGGGATAGAAAAAACGAAATGTAGCCATAACAAAACACCATGACCTGTCTTAGGTCTTTCCGCACATTTGGTAGGTAGTGCGACCATAGGACAAATCGAATTATGATGAAAATGGAAAAATAATAATAATAATAATAATAATAATAATAATAATAATAATAATAATAATAATTACTGCAGTTGTATTCGATAATATTATAGATGTGATGGATATTTTCTTTCGGTTACAGTCTGAATTGATAATGGTACTTTCGACTTCTGCTTAATATTATTTTCATTATTGTTATTGTTGTTGTTACCTTCGTTTCTCTTCCTAACCCACATAGTATGTTCTTCAAGACGAAATTCTGTTTGTGCTATGCTTACCATTCTTATTGAATTTATCCATTCTTTATTCTCTAGAATTCTCATTGTTACTCGCCTGTCTCAAAACCAGCACAGCAAGGCGCTATCTTCATTGTCTGAAATCTGTACTTACGCGAAACAAATCGATTGTTTTTTTTAACGAAAAGCAAAACTAAAAAAAGAGAAATTACATTTATCACTTTCTCATTTTCACAGATTTCTTTCTTCATATACTCTCCGAGTTTTCTTCAGTCACATTCTTTCAGAGAATACTCAAGAAATCGTATATTACATCCTCTCAACAAAGATATTCACCTTCGTACTTTTCCCACTTCTATTGATAGACGAATAAACACGCACAAAATCGAACGGAAAAATATTTTATTCACTTCGAGTGTAATACTTTTACGCCAAATATAACGAAACGACAACTTCCACCATGTTGGTTACCCGTTGACTCTAACGGAAACGTTAAAGAGAAACATCATCATATTTTTGCAATGAATGTGTTTGGATGACAGTGGGTGTAGACAGAAAAAGAAGTAATACACCGGAAGACATGTAGATTTATTTCGGAAACAATATGGCAGCATCCTGTCAGTGTGATGATTGTTTTGAACAAGTAAGTTTTAACGAGATTTAAAATATCATCACTATTGTCAACAACAGAAACCAAATTGCCATTAGTATATGCTACATTAGCGAAAAAAAAAAACAGATAAACAGTCAAAGCTCAAAATTCTATACATAGACAGACGGCGGTTGTGTTTGGTAAATGAACAAAAGAGGAATATGGGAAAGATAATATGGATAAGAGATATATACATACATATAGGAACGGGTATCACCCGTATGTTAGGGTGGGTGGTCAAAACTAACCTGTGCTTTATAACATGCAACTATGGTGAGTGGATCTTAGTTACACTTTCAGCAAAAGAACGCATAATCTGATATCACCAACAGTTTAAACAACGTCAATATATTGTGTTACAATGACTTGTGACTTTGTGAAACACAAGAATTGATAGGCATCCATCCATATATAAATACATACATAATTATACCTATGGAGAATGCTAATAATCCCAGTATATATCGCTCATCAGTAAAATGAATTAGAGCACTCTGGCTATTGGGCGCCTATAATAATAATATACACGCCAAAAAGTCTGTCTTCTTCTACCGAACGCCCATAGCCCAGAGGTAGAACCGCCGACTGACGCTAATTCGGTCGGGTTTCAATCCTGGCTTAAAAAGCAATCGGAGTCTAACCGTACTGATGAGCTGTGATACAGCGAAACAGATCTGTCTGCGGATGACTATATATATAGTCATATATATACTACCGAGCATAAGTTTGGGACCACCCAAATGTTTTTCGCAAAGTTTATAAAATTTCATTTTTAGGTAAATCAAATTTGCTGAGATTTTATTTTTTTGTTATTTTTATGCCGATGTCGAGTAAAAAAAGTATTCTTTTCAACTTTAAAGTAAACATTTACTCAGTTTGCTACTTGACTCCTCTTAGTGTGATCAAGTTTTTGCCGATAATTCAGATTTATTCAGATATTATAATTACGGCATAATTTATTTTTGTAAACCATGTTACTACGGTATAAATGGCAATGAAGAAACGGATTATCATTGAAAAAGTGTTCTTTCTGAACGTGTTATCGCTAAAAAAATTAAGCCTATCCAAAAATGGCATGCATTATTCCGACCTCGTGAAACGGAATTAAATATTAAAAGAAAAAGATCTGGTAGGCCTAGACCAACATCTGTTGTGGAGGATAGGTATATCTAGTAAAAGGAATAGAAGACAAACCGCTCTGGAAATAACAATTGAAATGAATTCTACTCGGCAAAATTCAGTATCTGTTACTACTGTTAAGAGACGACTTCATTCTGCTGGGCTTAAAGGTTGTGTAGCAGTTAAGAAACCACTATTAAACAAGGAGAATAAGTTGAAACGACTACACTGGGCAGAACAGCACAAAAAATGGACCTTAGATGATTGGAAAAAAGTATTATAGACAAATGAATTAAACTTTGAACTGTTTGGAAGCAAACGAAGATGTTTGTCAGACGAACTTCTTCTGAACGAATGAGTGAAAATTGCATTGTTCCAACTGTAAAATATGGAGGTTGATCTGTAATGATTTGGGGATGTTATGGAGGAGAGATAGCTGGAGACCTTATAGAGATCAAAGGCATAATGCGAAAGAATGTCATTCAATACTGCAGAGGCATGCAATCCCTTCTGGTTGCCGCATTAATAGACAAAAATTTGTTTTCCAACACGATAACGATCCAAATAGAGCTGTAAATGATGCCAAAATTATCTGAAATCAAAAGAAAAAGAATGGAATTTTGAACAACATGACTTGGTTCCCTCAGTCTCCGGATCTTTCTCCAATTGAACTAGTCTGAAATTAAATTGATTGTACAGTTCGAAATGAAATTTCTAAAAATGAACAAATGTTATTTAATTGCTTACAGGATGCTTGGAAACCACTTTCACCAACTTACTTTTATAAGTTATTAGAAAAAATGCCAAAGATTTGCTCTGCTGTAATAAAAGCTTGTGGTGGTTTCTTTCATGAAAAGAAAATGTGAATTAACTTTAATTAAAGTTGAAATTACTCTGTGTTAATTTTGGTTTTAATTATTGTACAATGAAATATATCTATATTTATTCATCTAAGACAAAGATGTGTTATTTCTTTCTCTTAGAGAATAAATCTAAGTAGTCCCAAACTTATGGTCGGTAGTATATATATATATATATATATATATATATATAAGCGTTTCACCCCGAGCAAGGCATGTCACTGCCACTACTGCGCAGGGGGCTACGTAGAGTGGAGAAAGGATGATTAAATATAGGAAATGTCAGAGGGTGGGTGATAGGCGGGTAAGGATACCGAGAATGAGGGTTGGGTAGATGAGAGATGTTCTGAGAATAATTGGGAATTAGTGTGATAGGAGGTGTCTATTGACCCTACATTTAAACACCTGGAGATTGTAACTGTCGGGAAAGCAGAGTTGTGGAAGGGAGTTCCACAGGCGGGAAGTGCGAGAAAAGAAGCTGTTGGAGTAGAATTAACGGTTACATCATATTTGTTTAACTGTAAAAGGGTGGGACCTAGTTGCTAATCTAGTATCTCGTGTACATTCGTGCTTAGGCGGCACCAATGATCTAAGCTCATCGGAGCCGTAGCCATGAAAGTACTTGTAGAAGAGGCACAGGGAAGCCACATCACGCCGGTGAGAGAGCGGCTGCAACCGGTCTGCCAAGTCAGTATCAACCACATTACAGATCCTTCTTTGTATTTTGTCAAGAAACCCAAGGAGAGCAGCAGAGGCACCCGGCCAGATATGGCAGCAATATTCAATACACGGGCGGATGGTAGATTTGTATATGTGCAGAATAGATTCAGGTGGGAAAAACTTCCGGGCCCTGCACAGGGAGCCGACTTTCATAGCAGCAGATTTGGCAATGGATTCGATATAGTCATTCCATTTGAGGTCCGCCGAAAGTGTAAGGCCAAGGAGGCGTAGTATTTTACTCTCTGGGAGGCTAGCCTGTCCCAGGCTAATGGGAGGTAGCTGCGATTGTCTATGGTGGTTAGTAGATAACAGCTTCGTTTTAGAGGCATTGAAATTTACCAGCCATTTCCTACCCCAGACAACTTCGGATTGGAGGTCCCTTTCAAGTACGGCATCGAGGTTCACTTTGCCGTCCACACCTGGTTTCTGATCGATGCGAGAGTAGATTGTTGTTTCATCGGCATACATGCCAACTTGGGATCTAATGGTGTCGGGGAGATCATTAATGTACATCAGAAAGAGTGTGGGACCTAGGATAGAACCTTGAGGGACGCCCGCGTTCGTATGGTAGTTTTGGGAGGCATGGCCATTTAATACCACCTTCAATGTGCGGTTAGAGAGGAAAGACTGGATGAGGTCAAACAGATGTCCAGTTATCCCATAGCTCCGCAGTTTGCACAAGAGGCCAGCATGCCAGACCCTGTCGAATGCTTTGGAGATATCCAAGGCAACGGTTCGGGCTTCACCATTCTTGTCAAGTGCCCGGTATATGTACTCGATAATGGTCGTTAGCATATCAGCAGTAGACCTGGTGAAGCGAAACCCGTACTGTTTGTTGAGAATCTACGGGCAAAGCATTCAGCCCTGTCGGCTGGGTAGGTGAGAACTTCAAACTCATTGATAGAGTGGGGGTATTGAAGTCTTGTTCCTGCTGAGCACGCTTTTGCAGAGACGCCAGTAATCTTTGGAACCAAACTTAGAGGATGCTATGCGTTGCCTAATTCTGGTAGCAAACGCCCTCTTGGCTTCGTTCAGTACTTTTTTTACACTTGTTCCGTGCTGAGGCGAAAAGGCGCCTGTTTTGGTTCAACGAGCAGCTTCGATAGAGGCGGAAGAAATGGTTCCGGTAGGCAATGGCGGCCGAGCAAGCGGGTGAGAACCAGGGGGACGAATTTGGTTTGGCCGGGATAAAAGCATCGATGCCAGCCTTAACCCAAGAGGAGATTTCGGAGGCACAGCCTTCGACAGGAAGATCGAAGACGTTGTTCCGGGGGACGTCGCAGAGGAAGTCCCTGAACGAGTCCCAGTCGGCTCTTTGGTAGCAGTATGATATTCTGCTGGTCTGGTTTTCTTGGGTAGAGTTAGTGCGGATTGATATGTTTACGGAGACTACGGCGTGGTCAGAGTTTCCGAGGGGGCAGAGTTGCCTGGTAGTGCAGGAGTCTGGGAAGGAGGTAATGCAAAGTTCGAGTAAAGAGTCCCTTCCGTTAGGGTTTTTAGAGAAACGCGTGGGGAAGTCCACCACTTGCGTTAGAGCTTGAGTTATTGAAAAGTGCATGGTGCGGATCCCAGCAAGGTCGGTGGCTGAGTTTTCAAGCCACTTGGTGTGGTGGGCGTTAAAATCGCCAAACACAAATATATGGGCAGATGGGTGAGAAGAAATGGCCCTGTCGATATTAGTAGAGATGCAATCAAGTACCGTACAGTCAGAGGAGGAGGGGGAGCGGTAGAGGAAGAAGAGATAGCTAACCGAGCTTAGAAGTGAGAGGCGAAAGCACATGAAGGAATGATCAAGGGATTCAAGAGATGTGACCCTGGCTAGGGGGAGTTATTCGCTGACATATACACCAAGCCCATGCATATGGACATTGGAGTCCTTCCTGAAGAGAGGAAGGTAACCAGGAACGAACAGCTCCGAAGAGAGTATAGAAGGGTCAAGGTTAGTCTCACATATAGCTAAGATATCGGGTGAGTTAGTTAGAAATGTTAAACCAATAAATAATAATAATCAAATTTAGATCATCATATATATATATAAAAATTTAAAGATTTGACCTCATAGTCTCTCATTACCCACCCTACAACCACTCAACTAAATCCTCTAAAGAAAACTAATGTAGTTTACATTTACATGCCTCTTCAGAGATTCCATCTCTGGTATTAATAATACAACCTCTACATATATTAATTTTACTCCAACCACTCTCTTCCGTTGATTTACCTGCCATTTTTCTGAACATAGTTCAAATAAACAATAGTTCCTAGAAAAATATTGACATGTAGGTAATAATAAACAGATTGTAGTCGATAGTACAATACTACTCACACATACAAACAGTAAAAAGAACCTTCAGATATTGGAGGCCATCTACATTAAGTCAAAGCAACCAGCACTTAATAACATTATATTCCAATCTGCTCATAACACATTGCATTGCATTTAGACATATGTTTCTGTTAACCTTTTGCTCTCTCACGCGTTGTGGCACCATAGAACAGCATTACAAATTTACAATTGTGTTTTCTATTCGATGAATGTTATCGTCAACACAAGGTAATATCATTCATGATGGTGAATGCCTTTATGTTTACGCCCCTTTAACCTCTCTGAAGATGGCTCATGTGAGCCGAAATCTTAGAACTATCATAATAAAAAATGCCCAAATGTTGGCCAATTTTTGTCTTTCTGAAAATTTTAAATTTAAAAATTAAAGCCAAAATACGATGTTTAAAAGGGCTCATGATTAAACATAATAGACATTCATTTTATGTTATACTAGAGCTCAGCCCTGGAGCTCAGACTCAGCCTAAAGAATATCTGTGTGAATTTGGTGATAATCGGATAAAAATTGTGAATTTGTATAAAGGACATATCGACAGATAAACAGACTCACACACAAACATCTTACCTTTTATATATATATATATATATATATATATTATTGATTTTCTGCACTATTGTAAGGACTACAACCTTGAAACTTCTGAATATCGTTTCTTATGTCTTTGTCTATGAGTGTATTTAATTTTTTAATTTGATTAAAATCGGACTACTCCTTCTATAACCCGATTTTTTCGATTATCGGTTTTCGATATCTATCGGTGCTACCTCGACACAAAACCTAGCTAAGAACACTCGCAGTCGCTAATAGTACAACTGTGTAAATTTTCAAGAAATCGGTTCAGCCGTTTTGGAGTCTATAGGTAACGGATGCACACACACAGACACACACACAGACACACACACACACACACACACACACACACAAAAGTTCCATTTATAAATAAGTTTAGATTTAACAATATATGTTTAGAATATTATCTGCTGCCTCTATACACTAAATATGTATATGTATGTATCTGTGTATATATGTATATTATATGTATATATATATATAATTCGTTTAGATAATATACTTTTTAGATGTAAAATATATAGCCATATTATTTCCATCTCTTTCTCTCATCTCTGTATATATATATATATATATATATATATATACATATATATATATATATATATATATATATATATGTTTCAAAATAAATTTAAATGACTTAGCTGGATAGCAAACTGAAGGATTGTTTTAATGAAATGCTAATGGCCGAGTTATTTCAAAAAGCTTATATACTTACTAACGTGAGTATATATATATATATATATATATATATATATATATAGTGTTTAGACGATTTTATTCAATTTCCCTCTGCTCGTTGGTTTATTTTAATCCGTTTGATGCTATTTTTCTCACCTTGTAACGTACGCTTTCGTTTATAAATACTCCACACAGTACACTATTTACATTATTATTTGGACTATTGTCCCAATCTTTGTTGACATTTCCACGACGTTTAGGTTGTTGTACTCTCCGGCCTTCTTTGTAGGTGCTTAGAATTTCGAACTGAACCCCTGTATTACGATCATTAGGGTATATTATTCTCATTCATTGTGCGGAGCTGCTTTTGGTAGTCACGAGTTATCTCCCTTTAACCCGACTCTCTGGCAGGGAACTTACAATTATTTGGGTCAAATCAGTGGAACTACCCAACGCCCATATCCACTGGGCCATGTGTCCTTGAGAATAGAATTTCTGGGACTTATAAACCTAATGTTTTAGTTAACATTTTTAACAGAGGACATACAGGCAAGTGTCTCAATGTCACATCAAGTTTACCTGACATATATGGTCTACCTACGATTCACAAAGACGGTATTTCAATCAAGCCCATTGTTAGAATGCTAAGCTCCGTGCACCACGTAATTTTATTGCCTGCGGTTAAAAACATTTTTAGAGACATGATCGGCCACAATCTAAATTGAAAGACATCCAATAATAGAAACAAAAAGATACGCTAATATATTATATTTTCTAAATTACTAGCTTTGATCATTCTTTTTGCTTCAATAATCTGAACTTATATTTTTTGAAAAATTTTCTCTATTATTTTTATAATGTAAATAGGTTTGTCGAGATAAAAATTTTGCTCATTTGACGCTAATCTCAGAATCTATTACAAAACGTTGAAATTCTAAACACCATAGATATGTGAACAAACGGCAAAAGATTTTATTATATATTTAAACAGATGATATAAACCTTGTTTATATTTACAAAGTAGTGGAAAACTTGAGATGAAGCAATAATTGCGCTCACCGTCATTGAAAGTTTTTATATGATTTGATGAAACACGTTATGATAAATCGGAAATTTTCTCCGGATTATTAAAGATCTTTTTAAAAAATATATAGTACATTACGTTCAGAGTAAAATTAAACCACATCTAGTCTACTGTTTCTGATATATATTTAAGGGTTCTTGATAAACCCCACAAAAATATTTTGGCAGTGTTATTGATCCTGATCTGGCATCTCTGTTTCAGTACTTTTCCCACTACCGTAAAATAGCTTTCCTTTGCTTTTTCTATCAATACTTGTATAGCAATTGTTGTGAGTAACCTTTCTCTGTGGTACATAGGCTTTAAGAATTTAAATATTATGCTAATAGTTATCTTCTTAATTCTTTGTTCTGTTGTCTTAATAGTTCTATTTTCATTTATTCTCTGACACTAAACCTCACTCTGCGTTTTAATGTTTTTATTGCCTCACTTGGGGTTAAATGATTAAAAATACGAAAAGCAATGAAATGTTTTTTTTTAATCAGTTCACCCAAGCAAGGCATTCCACTGCCACTATTGCGCTTGGGGCTACATAGGTGAAGGTAAATAGAAAGAGTGGTTAGATATAGGAAATGTCAGAGGCGGGGGTGATAGATAGTTGGGTGGGTGGGAAGAGTGTTTGAAAGAATGGAAGCGAGTTAGTTTGTTAGGAGGTGTCTATTGACCTTACATTTAAACTCCTGGAGATTGTAGCTGTCGGGGAAGCAGTCATGTGGAAGGGCATTCCACAATCAGGAAGTGCGAGAAAAGAAACTGTTGGAGTAGAAGTTGCGGTTGCATTTTATCGGTTTCACTGTAAAAGGGTGGGATCTAGTTGCTAATCTAGTATCTCGTGCAAATTCGAACCTAGAGGGCACCAGTGATCTAGAATATTAAAATGCATAGCTAAATAGCTTTGAAAATAAATGTTCAACTTACTTTTAATGTTTGACGTCTTCCAATAAAAGGGGAAGTCAAGAATCCATCATAGTAGCTAAACACTGGAGGAGCTCAGACAAGCGAGTAATGAAAGAAACTTTTGATTCATTGCGTCTGATTAAATTAAAATGAGAGCTAAAAAGCCGACACATTTATCATCACTACGCTTAGCGCCAACAATTGTTCTCCTCGGCTGAAAAGTAGAATCGTTTTCTACGTAAGTAGACGATTTATACACAAAGATACATTGCTTAGTAGCTGTCAAAATTTTAACTTCGACGCCCAGGTACATATGTAAATTTGTACATATATTCAACGTTATATTCCCCATCCTCAAAAATAAAGAACAGAATATTAATTGAATAAAACAATCGCCACGGAGAATCACATGCATTTCTGTCAATTGCAATAAGTGGTTGTTCTCTAAAGGAAGCCCCTTGCCTTAAACCTAAAAGAATGATTCCCTGTACCGCACCAGTAATTAACTGACTCTATCTGTACAAGACCCTGTACGGGTCAAGAATAGAGTATATATATATATATATATATAACGGTCATGTCACGTTGGATATACCGGTTCCCGCTCGATCACCGAAGTTAAGCAACGTTGAGCCTGGTCAGTACTTAGGTGGGTGACCACTTGGGAATACCAGGTGCTGTTAGCATTCACGGATGTGCGTTGGGGTGCGGTGGATGTCGGCTTGGAGGGGGAAATCGGTGAGCCGAGTTCCAATTTCAGTCGAGCACGCTGCATTCACTTGCGCACTGGTACCCTTGGGAAAGGTATTAATCCGTTCGTTCCCTCCAATTATGGGTTAAATAATTGAGGTCTGCTGTTCGTGCGATCTGTGGCAGTCATCTGCACCAATTGTTTGTTATCAGCAGTTCCAAGAAGTGTGGATGGTACTACACAATGCCTTCACCACTATAAACAAATCTCTGTGTGGTTGTCTTGCTGGAAAAAGGTTGGACCCTCATACGTTGAACGCGATGGGAGAATCCATCATATATATATATATATATATATATATATATATATATATTCGCTAAACCTACACAGTCCTCCGTTGCTTGCCTGTCTCTATTGATAGAATTCAACAAGTCTAAGATGCTGTGTAGCTGATGAATTATATCGCCACTCTATCGCTATTCCCACGAAAAATGTTCAGACCAATTACATTATGCAATCTGTAAACAACCCAGCAAAGACCCGCCAGGCTGCGTTTATTGATACAAACAAACCTGATACCCATCTTATTTCTTTAGTATGTTTCAAATAGATGTATGGAAATGAAAACCACGATAATGCTTTTCCGACCCCTACAATTCTAACATCTTCAACTCTACATTTACACTTTATCTGTCACACATATTCTCAAAAACTTCACCCCTTACTCTTACTATACTCACAAAGTACAACTTCAGTAACATTTGTCTTGAAAGACACTTGGCCAAAACAAAAATCAATATCAGTAGGAATTTTGCAACACAAAAGAAATCATTTACAAAGCAAAAATGCATGACTTAAATAGCCAAAATAAAATATATTTTAGTTCAACCAAAAACATCTTTAAGACCAGATGGTTCAATCACAGGCCTACATTCAAAATAGAAAACTTAAAAACCTATACAAAATTGGTTGGCCACACGTGGAAATTAAAATGAAAATATGGAAAAGAACCTGGCATAACGTGGAGTATTGTAAAAACAACCAAACCTTACAACGGTGGCAAAATATGAAAAGCGCAGATATGGTTATTGCGATAAATCAAAAACTGTGTTATATAGGCTTGATTAAAACCAAGTTTAGACTAATGGTCATTCGTGGTCGAGAGGGCTAAGACTTGCCAGATCACATGGTAGCTTCCCCTATGTGGATAGGAGTCGCAGGTTCAAATTATATATATATATATATATACGGATGCATCGATAAATTACATCCGCTCCTCATCTCGTATCTGTGCTGTTTCGTATTTTATTTTCCAAAATCAACTCACACACACAATAATAATTAATTCAAACCACGTGTATCTCAAAAAATACAATTGCGCAGGCATTCACCCCTTATCATACCCTTTGGGGTCAAAAACAAGGACGGCACACCCAAAAGCTCGGACTTAGTGGAAAGCACACCACGTGGTCAAAAATACGAATTGTCGACCAATCAGAACTCGACATAAGAAACACACTTTTTGATCACCCGGATCTTTACCATCAAGATAAAAGGGAAGCAGAAACTTTCTTCCTCTTTTACAGCTTTACGGACAAATACATTTCGGTATAAAAAAAATAATTCTTTTTTTTTAACAAAGTAAACAAAACTTTATTTTACTTTATTTGTAATGCATTTTTATTTTTATTAATTGTTTGAAGGACTTCTTCGCCCTCTACATATCTCTTTCGTACATGACCCCGAATGTGACTTGCAGGAATTGTCACAAAATGACAGACGAACAATGTGCTTGCCACAACCTTCATGGATTTACACCTCGGTATCTGATTCGTTTGCATCATCATGTGCCTTTTCAATCTAGAGCTCGTTTTTATATCTTGTCACACTTTGTACAGACTGCGACACTGTGTCTAAGGAATGTTAAGGGCGGCTTATTCTTTATTTGACTTCACATGAACTCACCCAGCCACAAGTATGCACTGACGGAAATAACATGTTAAATCTTTGATACCCTCCTCGAGTTTTTGGTTATAACCCATTCGAAGTCGATGCTTAAAATGTTTGTGTTACAGACAGCATTCGTCGAAATGTTGACAACCATCTCTTATTTACCTCAAGCTCTTCCCAATTGTTGATGTCAATCTCTAGCTTTTTTGGGTTGTGCTTGATGCAGTTTTTTGTACTTTTTCCTTGGTTTGTGCTGAGGACGCTTTTCTATATTCAGCTCACCATAAAACAATTTTTTCGGTTACCTATTTTCTTTCATTCGAATTATGTACCCTGTCGATCGCATTTGTAAAGATGTTACAAGAGACTATATGCCTATAGTTAGTTGGCTCTGACTAGGACATCATTCCTCTGAGTTTGTTTACACTTAGTTTGTGTAAATTATTTTGCAATTCAAGGTTATTTTTGACTTAAGATAAATAGTATCACGGTTCAATTATTTCGATTAGTTTTGTCTTGTAGAAGATTTAAATTTCTGTCTTCGAGAGATTGAATTCGTAACGGTTGTCCAGCGAACGCAAGCAATATAACTCGACAATATTCTGTAAAAACGGTTTAATTTCTATTTTTGTCTTCAGAAATTTAATTAAATCAACTTTACAGTGTTATCCGCTTGTGGTAAGTCAACCGGGATTCAGTCCATTTTTCAGTCTGTTTTTCTGTAATTTTTGGAAATTTTTTTTTTCGTTTTTTGTTCATCTTTGATATTTTTTTTGTCACTTAGTTTGTGTAAATTATTTTGCAATTCAAGGTTATTTTTTACTTTAACAAAGTTAAAACTTTGTAAACCTCAGTCACTTTTGTTTTCTTACTTTTTTTTTTAATTGGAGTAGATAGTTCCACTATCGCCCGGTCTCACACTCCACCCCCTTCTTTTGAATGAGTTTAGAGGTGATCGCTTGGTTTCTTGTTTAGGAAGGGGTTCCCGGTTCATCCCCTTTCTCCGGTCTTAGTGTTAGTTCAGCTGGAAGCTCTTTGCAGTTACGGAGTATGGAGGCAACGTCTTTACATTTTGAGGGTACCGGGTTGGCAGTTTCCTGGTTGCTGCTTCCGACTGGTAGTTAGGAGCCCGAACTCTTGCCGTAGCGTCTTGAGAGGCTGCTCTGATCAACAATTGAATAATACCGGGGTTCTTGTAGTGCCATATCGCGCATGGACGGGAGTCCCTGCATGAACGTTCGGTGGGCAAACCCGAGGCCACATTATGTTGTAGGCCGCGCCAGTCTCCATCCTTCACAAGTTGCAAATGATTGACCTACTGATTCTATTCTAAGACCTCTCCTTAACTGAATCACTATGGAAAAAAGCAAACATAATAGCAAAACTAAACCAGCTCATTTGAAAACGCCCAAACCTGTCTGCATCTCTTTAACTAACATACGCGGCATCCGCACCAACTTCCCCAGCGTAGATTCTTTCCTCCATAATAACTCAACTGATATATTAGCCCTATGTGAAACTAATCTTACCCCTTCTATTCCCTCATCTGAGTTCTACGTTCCTGGCTACCTTCCCCTCTTCAGGAAGGACTCCAATGTTCATATGCATGGGCTTGCTGTCTATGTCAGCGAACACCTTCCCTTAGCTAGGGTGTCATCTTTTGAATCCCCAGATCATTCTTTCATGTGCTTCCGCCTCTCACTTCTCAGCTCGATTAGCTATCTCTTCTTTCTCTACCGCTATCCTTCCTCCCCTGACTGTTCTTTACTTGACATCATTTCTGACAATATTGATAAAGCCATTTCTTCCCATCCCTCTGCCCATGTATTCGTGTTTGGTGACTTTAACGCCCACCACACCAAGCGGATGAAGAACGCTGTCACTGACCCTGCTGGTGTCCACACCATGAACTTTTCAATCACCCAATCCTTTACGCAAGTAGTGGACTTCCTCACGCGTTTCTCCGACAACCCTAACGGAAGGGACTCACTTCTAGACCTCTTCTTCACTTCCATCCCAGACTCTTGCACTACCAGACAACTCTGCCCACTCGGAAACTCTGACCACACTGTAGTGTCCGTCAATATTTCACTCCACTCCCGCCCGACCAATGAAACCCAGACAAGTAGAATATCCTACTACTATCAAAGACCAGACTGGGATTCGTTCCGAGACATCCTCTGTGACATCCCTTGGAACAACGTCTTTAGTCTTCCCATCGAAGAATGTGCATCCGAGGTCTCCTCCTGGGTTAGGGCTGACATCGATGCCTTCATCCCTGCTAGGAAATTACAACTTAAATCTCATTCGTCTCCATGGTTCTCACCCGCTGGCTCGGCTGCCATTGCCCAACGGAATCATTTCTTCCGACTCTATCGTAACTATGCGTCGGAACAAAACAGGCGCCTTTTCACTTCAGCTCGTAATAAGTGTAAAAGGATACTTAACGAAGCTAAGATGTTGTTTGCTGCCAGAATGAAGCAACGCATAGCATGCTCTAAATTCGGCTCTAAAGACTACTGGCGACTCTGTAAAAGAGTACTTAACAAGAGCAAGTCCACAATACCCCCGCTAATCAACAAATTTGAGGTCCTCACCTCCCCAGCAGATAAGGCTGAATGCTTTGCCCGCAGATTCTCGAACAATTCGAGTCTGGAATCATCTGAAGTTTTACTTCTCACCTAGAACCGAGGCACAACTGCATGATGTCCACATTACACCTTCGCTTGTCTCTAAGATAATCTTAAAACTTGACCCTCACAAAGCGAGCGGTGGTGACGGAATCCCAACCATAGTCTTAAAGAAATGTGCCCCTGAACTCTCCTCTGTCCTTTCTAAGCTCTACAACCTCTGCTTATCTGCTTCCTGCTTTCCTGCCTGTTGGAAATCTTCCTCTGTAGTTCCTATATTTAAAAACACCGGAGAACCCTCTGACCCTGCAAATTACCGCCCTATCAGCCTTCTTCCGATCTTTGGCAAAGTGTTCGAAGCTATGATCAACGCCGAGGTGGTTCAGCATCTCACAGCACAGAGGCTCCTCTCGGACAAACAATATGGTTTCCGCTTCACCAGGTCTACTGCTGATATGCTAACGACCATCACCGAGTACATATACCAGTCACTCGGTAGGAATGGCGAAGCCCGAATCGTTGCATTGGATATATCTAAGGCGTTCGACAGAGTTTGGCATGCTGGCCTTTTATGTAAACTGCGGAGCTATGGTATAACTGGACATTTGTTTCCATTAATCCAGTCATTCCTCTCTAACCGCACAATGAAGGTGGTATTAAACGGACATGCCTCTCAAAACTACCATACAAACGTAGGTGTCCCCCAAGGCTCCATCTTAGGTCCTACACTCTTCCTGATTTACATTAATGATCTCCCTGATTCCATAAGAGCCCAAATAGGTTTGTACGCCGATGACACCACAGTTTACTCTCGCCTCCTACAAAAATCTGGTGTAGGCGTCAAAGCTAACCTCGCAGCCGAGATTGAAAAAGATCTCCAATCCATATAGGACTGGGGTAAGAAATGGCTAGTAAATTTTAATGCTTCTAAAACGAAGCTACTCTCAATTAACCATCATCGACAATCTCACCTACCTCCCATTAGCATGGACCAGGCTTGCCTCCCAGAGAGTAAAACACTACGCCTCCTTGGTCTCACACTTTCAGCGGACCTCAAATGGAATGACTATTTCGAATCCATTGCTAAATCCGCTGCTATGAAAGTCGGTTCTCTGTATAGGGCCCGGAAGTTTTTTCCGTCTAAATCTATCCTGCACATTTATAAATCTACCATCCACCTGTGCATTGAATACTGCTGCCATATCTGGTCGGATGCGCCTGCTGTTCTCCTCGGGCTTATCGATAAGGTTCAGAGGAGGGTCTGTAATGTGATAGATACCGACTTGGCAGACCGCCTGCAGTCTCTCTCTCACCGGCGCGACGTGGCTTCCCTGTGTCTCTTCTATAAATACTTTCACGGCTTCTGCTCCAATGAACTTAGATCACTGGTGCCCCCTAAATACGAATTTGAACGAGATACTAAATTAGCAACTAGATCCCACCCTTTTACAGTGAAACCGATAAAATGCAGCCGTAACTTCTACTCCAACAGTTTCTTTCCTCGCACTTCCCGACTGTGGAATTCTCTTCCAAACGATTGCTTCCCCGACGGCTACAATCTCCAGGAGTTTAAATGTAAGGTCAATAGACACCTCCTAACACACTAACCTGCTCCCATTTTATCAAACCCTCTTCCCATCTGCCCAACCCTCATCCTCGCTATCCTTACTCATCTGTCACCTTCCTCCTGACATTCCCTATGTCTAACCACTCCTCTTTACCTTCCCCTATGTAGCCCCATGCGCAATAGTGGCAGTGGAATGCCTTGCTTGGGGTGAGATGATTAAAAGAAAAAGTTCAGCTTTCCATTCAATATGTGTCTCAGGCATTTCTGCAAGAAACGCTCATGTATTCTGTGTAGTGTCCGGGTTTCCAAGGCATATAGAAGAGCGGTTTGAACGCAAGCTCTATAAAAACACAACTTAGTATATTTGCCAATGTCACGAGCTGCTCATACACTCTATTCCAGATTTTCGAAGGCCACATTTGCCTTCTGGATGCGTAGATATACTTCTGCTTCCAATGAGCTATTTTTCGTTGTGCTGTCAAGTTAAATTTCTCAACTGTTCCTAATCTTGTTTCATGAACAAAGATGTTATGCTCGTATATGGGGCTCCTAAGGCAGGAATAAACATTGCGTTGTTTTTTTATAGTATTTTTATCGTGAGACCCAATACCTTGCATGGCGTTGTATGCCAGCCTCTGTATGGGCTATGAATTCAGCGACGTCTGCGTAGTTTGGGAAGTTTTCAACTTGGCATTGAACACTCCACCCACGTCTATTGAACAGGTGAAGAGGCTCATCTCTTGTTACTTGTTAGGATGTGATTTCCGGCTTTCTCTTCCAAACTTTTCACTCTTTTCTTTTTTTTTCAATTGGAGTAGATAGGCTAAACTATCGCCTGGTTCACACTCCACCCACGTCTATTAAACTCGTGAAGAGGCTCATCTCTTGTTCCTTGTTTATGATGTGGTTTCCGGCTTTCTCTTTTCCAATCTTTTCACTCCTACGTAGCCCCCTGCGCTTCAGTGGTGTTGCCGCCTTGCTCGGGATGATATGATTAAAAAAAAAACTTGAAAAGCATGCTCAAGTAGAGCAGCAAAATGGTAGATTAAAACATAGGGACAGGGATATCACACTTTACACCATTGTAAATAGAGATTTCCCCTGAAAGTTATCTATTGAAAGTATCCTCTAAATTAATTTTTCTATGCAGCTGCTTGACCATTTTCAGGAACCTTGTTTGACATCCTTTTTTTTTTAGGGGGGGGTACTATACAGAGAGCATCCTGGTTGACTGTGTCAAAGGCTTTCGCCAAATCGAGGTATATTCAACTAAGTACATTTCTCATGAAGAAAATATAGAGTCAACTGTCCCTCTTCCACTACTGAAACTACTCTGTGATTTTGCGATAGTTACAGAACAGATATCTTCTTCTAACCTGTTAAGTATTATTCTTGCGTGTTCTTTTCCAACAGCCTTCAACAAAGTGATACCCCGATAGTTACCAAACATCGATTTTTAATCTTTTTCTTGTTCTTTGTATAGTAAGAGCAGAATACTATCGATCCATCGACACATATATATCGTTGGTTTGATATATATATATATATATATATATATATATATATATATATATATATATATATATGTATATATATGAATAGATGGGTAGATATAGATATATGTACGTGTGAAAAAGATAGGCTCAAGATACATCTTATTTATGAGTAAAAGTGTCTAATTTCAGTAATAGAGTAGTAATAACTATATAGTTGGACACTCAGGTCAACACCGAATGGCGACAATCTGTTTCACATTTGAAAGCAAACTTCAGGCTTGAATATTAAGTTCAAGCATACATATATATTACGTTATTTTAAACATTGGATATAGCTAAAAAATAACGAGGAGGAAAAATTATGGATATGATACATAGATCATTTTGATCTCTTTTTTTTTTAATCAAGTCACCCCAAGAAAGGCGGTAACGCTGCTAGTGCGCAGGTGGCTACTTAAGTGAAGATTGAAACCCTAACCAGCAAAGAGAAAGACGAACTCGTTACAGGGGTTGTCAGAGGAAGATCAAGAGAAGAATAGGAAGACCAATGTAAAGACAGTTGCGATGGTAAAGTGAGAAAGGAAAAGAACAAGATACAAGGGGTGATGGTGAAAGGAGGAGAGAAGGACTGGATAAGAGATGACAACTGACATTGCATTTAAATTCTTGAAGATGGTAGCCGTCAGGGAAGAAGGTATACGGAAGGGAGTTCTACAGGTGGGAAATACGAGAAAAGAAGCTATGAAAGTAGAAGTGATATGCATTTGGTAGATTTTACTGTAAAAAGGGTGGTACCTAGTTGCCAGTTTGGTTGCACGAGTAAATTCTTATGGATGAAGCATCAGTGAGCTAAGCTCGAAGGATCAGATGCCATGGAAATATTTATAGCATAGACAAAAGGAAGTCACATTCTGTCGCTGAGGAAGTGGCTGGAGTCGAACTGCCAGGACGGGACCGTTCACATTACAGATTCTTCTCTGTCGAGAACTCTGAGATGAATATCTGTGACGCCCGACCAGATATAACAACAGTATTTGTAGTTAACATAATTTCCCAGTATCAGAAATTTCCCATTAAATACTAAAAGAGATTTTAATTTTAATTTTTCGTTTTTTCTATTTACGTTTGTTGAGGCTCTACGCAAATATGTCGTTTAGTCTAACAACGCAAAAGGCATATTATTTATTTTATTTTATTTGGTCTTCAGATTTTGACCGGCTGTGTATATACAGTGAATCTATGTCGCGTCTCAGAAGTTACACATTTTTTAATTCTAATTTCAGATAATTTAATTTAATTTTTTTATAACATTTATATTCTAAACCTGTTTGTTCATTTGAGAACAACATATTATTATCTTACCTAAACATTATTACTTTAGGAAAAAAACCGAAAAATAAAAAAAAAACTTCCTGTGATACCTTCACCTAATGTTTGTTTTTCAAAATAACAATTATACACCATTTCGGTACAATTATTACCTAAATACGAAACATATTAACACATGATTTTATATTTAAAAGCATTTCTATAGTTTATTCTCTAATAATATTAGCATCTACGTTTTCGACCCTCATTATTATTATAATTTATTGTTGTCATCACTATAGGATTATTTCAGTAATACAATTCATCCTATTGGAGATGTTACGATATCTACTGCCACCGTTTGGCTCACTTCGATTTGCCATTCCAGTTAAATTGATTTATCAAGCGGATGAAATATCGAAGTCAAATTGCAGTAGACAAGAACTGGCTTTAAAGTTCGCAATCTCTGGCGTCGGTCTATGTCCGGAGTATTCAGTAATTTTCCCCAGGTGTATTTCCTAAAGTCTGTCAGGAACAACTCTTGGCATTGTTTTATTCTGCTCTTCAAAGCTGACTCCATAGTGACTGAAGAAATTCGTAGCCACGAAAATCGAGACAAGTAACCGCCATAAAAGCCTTTAACCGAGTTTATCTTTATCCGCTCAGTACTACACAAAACTTTCAAAATTGTGCATACTTTTTTAATTCAATTTTCAGATTGGATTAAATATTCTTTATATTATAAACTAATATTGATCAATTGAGTTTATTTTAAGTTTGGAATATATTTTCTAGAAATTTGGTCTTGTCTCTGAATTACACACACAAATTACAGCAAAACAGGCTTGTATGTGGAGGACTAATATATATATATATATATATAAACGAAAATTCAACACGTCATTTAAATTGGTTATAAATGATAATTCATTTCGATAAGCTAAATTAGCTCATTTCATCAGACCACACAATTTTTGTTCCACTTGGTACAAAAGTTTTTGACGGAATACAATATTTGAACATTATTTTTAATCGATACTGGTATTTGATTAGATATTATGTTTTAATCAAACAATATATTTAAATATTTATTTCTACCGGCCTCATTATTTACGGTTATTTTGTACGAAAATGTGGTCATTCGGCAGGATTAAAACCTGCACATTTTCGTACAAAACTTATCGTAAATAATCAGGCCGGTAGAAAAAATATATAAACATAATCTAATAATTTCAATATGTCGGTTGTCAAACCGTTCCGTTAATCTTCGCTATTTTCTGTAACATTATATATATATATATATATATATATATATATATATATATATATATATATATATATTGAAATCTATAGAGTGTCGTCTAAATTACGCAAAAATGAAAATAAAATTGACAGTTCTTTTTAACAAATATATTAGTCAAAATTATACAAAAATATGAAATACTATTGAGTAAATTTATTTAATAAAATCGACATTGGTTTTAACCAGAGTCTCCAGGCGACTTCCGACACTGAAATTAAAAATGTTAATTTGATATCGAAATCTTGACTTCCAAAAGCTTAGTATAGGATACAAATTCTATATCATCCATTAAGTAATAAAAAAATAAACAGTAAATAAATAAAATTAACAGTTCTTTTTAACAAATATATTAGTCAAAATTATACAAAAATATGAAATACTATTGAGTAAATTTATTTGATAAAATCGACATTGGTTTTAACCAAGGCGACTTCCGACACTGAAATCAAAATGTTAATTTGATATCGAAATCTTGACTTCCAAAAGCTTAGTATAGGATACAAATTCTATATCATCCATTAATTAACTAAAACACACAAAATGAAATTGCACACCCGCAAAATCGGATTCTAACGACTAAAAACATTTTGGAAAAAAACCCAACCAAGAAAAATTTCACAAGTCAGAGTAAAAAGCACAATTCTGTATAATGATTGGATAGTAAATAAGAAATTCATCAGTCAAACGTTTTTTTTTTACAGCTAAAGAAGAAAGTGCTTCTGGGAGCCAGTCACAGGACGAAACTTCACTACTTAACCATGTCCATGATCCGGTGAAACAGTCTGATATGGGTGCGGTTAGCTGACGGACCTCATGGCAATGTAATAAAAAGAAATTTCACTCCATGCCAACCTAACGTAGGGGTGCGTCACAGTTTCATTCGACCTCTTCTTCCTTTTTTTTTCTTTTACTTCATTTTTACGCCACGCCGCCAAAGAGAGCAACAACAAGAACAGGACGCGTTAAGTACAATCTCTTCATTTGTTTTACCTTCTCTCTCACCTTGTCGCCGACCTACCAAAAAGAGGAAGGAACATAAGAAGACTTTACATTCTGCTACTACACAACCATGAACTCTAAACTTCTGTGGACATTTTAAATACCTACATTTCTCTACGAACAATTTTAGCTACAAAGCTGCATGCATTTTCTCAATGTACATTTTTCTTCTCCCAAATAGGTTATAGTTTTCAGTTAACAATATTTCACTTATATTTTTCTTCTTACACTTTTATCATTCTGTTAATAAATCTTTACTTTAATTTACACACTTATTTTATCCTTCCACATTACAACATTCAACCTTCTGATATTTAAATTAAGGGAACTTCAGATGTGTTTAGCACAAGGCCAGTTTATCAAGCATCACAAAGGCTCTCATATTAGTAAAGTTTTAAGAAACAGAAGAATTGTTTAGAAACAAAGAAAAAGTCCCTGAACTGTTACGTAATACCAGTCCTTCTATATAGTACTGAAAGTGCTCTTTACACATTAATAAGATAGCAGAAATATGGTTCTACAGAAAGATTCTGGAAATTCGTTAGGTTGAACAGGTGAGCAACGTTAAAGCTTTTAGAAAAAGGGAAACTAAAAAGACACTTATACTTCGAACCAGAATGAGAGAGTTAAAATTTCTAGAGCATATAAGAAGGAAAGATAGATTAGAAAGATTAGACAGTGATGTTGTGACAAAGAGAGACGACGAAGAGGGTGCTTCTTTATACCACTACTGTTTATAATCGGTTACCATAAGATATTCCAGGAAAGATATAATTGGTTAGATAAGTTCTAATTCTTATTAAATATTTTATATATTTTTTTCACATTAATGCTCTTGACAAAGACAGGAATAATGTATTACTCTTTAACAGTCATTGATTAAAATATATAGCAGATTCCCGTATACCTTCCTGGACATCAAGTGTAGAAGATGAACACAGAATTTAAAATTAAATCTTGAAACTAATCCATCTGCAACTACAGATATGTATAACACTATCGAAGGTAGGAATCTGAGCTTCCAATCCGACACGATTAAAGCCTATTATTGTGAAAGTGCAACATGAAAAATTGATCACATCCAAAATCTACATGTCCAAAAGTTTACAAATTTCTTATCTTGTAGTTTATTCAATTTGGCATTGGCCAATGACGCTATTTAATTACGACCCATTCCATATTAAGCAATGTAAGTCATAGGTCAGTTTCACAACATCATGGAGTCAATTATAAACCTAATGTTCCCGTCGCTGTTGCAGGCATCTGCTCAGTTTTTCTGCACTTATACTGAGCGTACATTAATTACAGTGTTTAATGTGGTTGCACAGAAAGATGCTGAGAATACCATGAATTGAAGTTTTATGGAAAATGGGAAAAAATAGACCCTTTTACTTAATCATTCATTTCATGGCTTACGGCAATACCACGTGGAATACACCGGTTCTCGCTCGATCACCGAAGTTAAGAAATTGTTGAGCCTGGTCAGTACTTAGATGGGTGATCGCTTGGGAATACCAGGTGTTCTAAGCCTTTATTGACGGATGTGCGTTGTGGTGCGGTGAATATCAGTTCGGAAAGAGAAATCGGTGAGCAGAGTTCGAATTCCAGTGGAATGCCCTGCATTCACTTACTCGTTAATACCCTTGGAAAAGGTATTAATTCGTCTCTTTCCTTCTAGTTATGGGTTAAATAACAGAGTAGGAATTGGAGCTCTGCCCTTAAACAAATTCCAAAGAATCTTTCTCCATCGCTTGGGAGGAAGCCGGCTCAACCCGACTAGGTTGAATGCAACTTGTATATGTTTATATTTTATATATATATACATTCCATGAAGATCGCTATCGAGATTCTGCATTTTTTCTGTCCCTCCTGCTTTCAGTCTTTCCTACGAGTATCAAATTCTACAAGCCAATTTTATTCATTATGTGTCCTAGAAATTTCAACTATATTTTTCTGATGTTATTTATAAGTTTCCGTTTTAATTGCATTTTAACACTTCGTCGTAGCTTGTATATGCAGCCCCTTGTTCTCAGCATCTTTTGTAGAACCAAATTTCTGTACTATCATCTGTAAGGAAATTTTCCTGTTTTCACTGTACGAAGTTATGAAGTCAACAAAAACCGGTCAAATAAAAACGGAAGTTTCGAATCATTTCAAATCTCATCTAGAGTAAGAAAAGCAGAAAATAAGATCTCTATTTTATTCTTCTTCTTCTTTTATGTTCAATATCCTTTCAAGACGTAGACGATCATGGCTTTCCACATCCCCCTACCCCTGATGGTTCTTTTCTCCTGTTGCAACATGCAACCCTAGTTCCGTCATCCACCAGATCAGGTCCTTCAAATATGTTATCCGCTGTTTTCCCTCTATCTGGCTTGTTAGTATCATGTTCTCCAAAACCTCTTTCCTCACTGCATATCCCAGGAATGTTAGTTGTTTCTTCCTGATGCTCAGTATTAATTTCCTTTTCGTTTCTATCCTTTCCAAAACCTCGTCATTGCTCACATGCTCGGTCTATGATACCCGGAGCATCCTTCTGTAGAACCACATTTTAGCTGCTTCAAGTTTTTCCTTCATCTTCAGCAAGTTGCAGTCCAGTACTCTCTTCTTTGTTTCTAGCGACATTGTCCTATTTCTTAATACTTTACTCAACTTCTGGAATGCTTCCTTCGCCATGCCAATTCAACTTCGGATCTCAGCGTCCTACTTTCCGTCTACTGTCATAACACTTCCCAGGTATTTTAATTTTTGTACCTGCTTGATTTTAGAGTCCCTCATCTGTATTTGGCATTTTGGGCTGCCCTTTTTACTGATGACCATGCATTCGGTTTTCTTGCAGTTTATTTGTAGTTATTTCTTATCACTCTCTTCATCTACCTTCTATAGGAGGTCCTGTACATTTCTTTCTGTATCTGCTATAGATAATAGCTCTCATTTTCTTTTTGTCTCACTCCAGATGTGGTTTAAAATGGTTTGAAATTTCGATTTCAATTTGTGCGTAACGATTTCAATGGATTGGCCTTGATCATTTAAATATTCTATACCAAAAAATCTATTCATAGAAAGCAGTGTTTCTGTTAGCCGTCATGAGGTCATGAAGTCTATGCCGATGACATTAATATTTATAATTAGTACAAAAATGATCTTGAACAAATAAAATCAACATTCTTCATCAAGTATCTCAAGATTTAGGGCTCAAAAAATCAATTCCAAAATAGAAATTATGACCTAGAATTGTAATGAAAGCAGAGGTGACACTTAACCTGAATGCGTCAGGAAAATCATCAATATTGAATTATTACAAAATACTTCAAATAGCTTGGTGTATGAATTAATTGAAACAAATTTACTATAGCAAATAAGAAAATTGAACACAGAATACGCTTAGCAAGATGTAGTTATGTCCAACACTGTAGAATGTCACAAAAGCGAAATAAGAACGCGAATCATATTTTTTTAAATGCTTTCACCCAAAACAAGGCTGTAACAGCACTGATGTGCAGGGGTCTACATAAGAAATTTTTAGGTAGGAGGCGAGTGAAGAGAAAGACGACCCAGCCACAGGGGATGAAAGAGAAAGGGCAAGAGAAGGATGTGAACACAGACGTGAAGACAGTTGCGAAGGTAGAGAGAAATGAAAAGAACATATACTGGATGATCTAGAAAGGACAGGAGTCAAGGGGATAAAAGATGGGAATTGACATTGCATTTAAATTTTTGAAGGTTGTAGCAGTCAGGGAAGCAAGTATACAGAAGAGACAGAAAGGATTTCCATTGGCGGGAAGCGCGAGAAAAGAAGCTGATGGTGTAGAATTGTTGCCTGCATTCAGTTGATCTAACTGTAAAAGGGTGGGACCTTGTTGAGAGTCTGGTTGCCCAAGTAGATTCTTGTGGAGGGGGCACCAGTGACCTAAGTTCGTCAGAGAAGAAGCCATGAAAATATTTATAGAAGAGACAGAGGGAAGCCACATCCCGCCGGTGAGAAAGTGGTTGGAGTCGAGCTGCCAAGTCGGAACCATTCACATTACAGATTCTTTTTTGAAGCATTTCGAGAACACTGAGACGAACAGCCGGGGCGCCTGACCAGATGAGCGTCCAAACTTTTTTTTTATAAATGTCTAGAATATCGACTACATACAATCGTTTCCTCATGCCAACGATTAAAAGAGCTTTCAATCTAAAGAGTTTTGTGGGTGGTACACCGTTGCATCCTACATCCTGCACCCTGCATCCCGGAGCTATAAACTCAAAATAAAAAAATATATATATAACACATAAGATATCACTTCAAGAATATCAACAGCAGTAACAAATAAAAAGAATATAACTTCAATGTAACATGATATAATGTATATTTTGACTTTCCAGACTACCTTAAGAATGGGAAGAAGACCTCCTTCCGTACTTACCACATTGATAACAGTAAACCTGAGAAGTCTATTAAGATAAAGATTACATAATTTTTAACGACATCAATGTTAAATCTTCCGTTATTGAATAGCGAATGTTTTTTATAAGGAAAAACCTAACCTACTCCTTACCATTATATAGTGTAGGGACTATAATTTATGTTGGTTACATATTCCCAGTTTATGTAATTATATTAAGCAATTATAAAATTTAACATGATTTGTCTGCGTTTAGAAGATCACTCAGGGTGTGAAAATTAAACAAAGGATAGATTGCAATGCTAACTTTATAGCGAACAAGACCGACATGGAACAGTGTTCAGATTATCACAAAGTTCACATAAACGAATAAATACTTATTATCGACATTGACCTATTTGACGGTGCCCAACTTCCAAATACTGTCGTACTAAACACAAACTTCCGTGTTAAGATGACCAGTTTTTCAAGATGTCGAAATAAACATCAAACATGGCATACGAGTGAGATTCCATGTGGATCGATAATCATTAAAACTCGTCACAGTAGCAACATTCGATACATATTCTCTCACCTCCACCCGCAACACAGACATTGTTTGTTCCTTTCAGTCTGTCATGCTTTCTTTTATTCCTCGGTTCTCTTCTGGACGTTAGCCACTGAAAATATATCATAAATCTCTTCGTGCTCTCGATAAACACTACTTTTCATATGATTGTGATTCCATCAAAATTTATATACATCATGTCTACGATGCCGCAACTGGAAAGTGAATCGCTCACTTGGAAAAGTATCAGGTTTGGAAGCATAAACCATCAAATAGGAAACTCGCTGAAGTGATCTGTTTTCGATCAATATGAAATTGAAGATGTTCTTGTAGGTTTCTAAGAAAGACGATTTCTAACTGGTCACAGTTACGAATAAATCCTATCCTTGATTCCCAATGAAATAGCAGCGTATTGTTACACAGAACACTTTAGATATATTATTAAATATAATACAAAATGTCACCATAATAAATCACCCAAAACGGTTTTCTTCACGCATTTGTCATGCATATCACCCATCAAGACAGGTTCACAATGTTCAGAGTTTCAAGCAAGCGGGGTTTATGACCACATTAGATTGAAACACCGGTTATCGTTGGGTCATCAAAGTTAAGCAACAAAACTTGTCAGTATCTAGATAGGTGACTACTTAGGAATAGTTTTGGATAAGCAGGCAACGTAATATCTAATATAATTTTCAGTGTACTTCAGTGTAAGTTTAAAGCCTTTAGATATTACACTGCAAGCAGTGTAATATATAATGGCTTTGAATTTTTAATCAGAAAACCGAGTTCTAATTCCAGTTAGGTTGGTTATAAATCACTTACGAGCAAATAACCTTGAGAAAAGTATGAATTTACAAATTCTACTCCAGATATATTTTAATTAGTATGACTTTTAAATGATTACTATTTACAAAACTTAAATTTTAGATTTAGACTTTGGAATTAAATAGACCATATACCGCTAAAGAAAAACAAACAAAGCGAGCTTGCCTACTTAGAAATTTACAGTAATCCTATCGTATTAATCTCTCACATTATTTAATTTTATGTCGGATTATTATACGATTATTAATTATCAATAATTAAAATACAAAAACTGGAATACGGGTACAAAGAAAGGCAACTCTATCACAGTTGATGGAATAATTTATTTTTCGTATGAGAAAATCATGTATAAGACCCAACAGTGACAGACAATCTTAAGTAGTTTAACACATTAGTTAACTTCTATGATCGTTTCTTCCTAACTAGGGGCAACATTATAGTGAACTAATGATAAGCTGATATTTTCTTAGGAAAATATTTTATAATGGTAGATAATTACATCTTGATTAGCGATACACAAGGTGGTTACTGAAAAGTTCTATAGTTTTTTTCAAAAGCAGTGTTTCAGTATATTGGGTTGTGTATCAACTTTACGTACACACGCTACTACGGTATTAACGAAATAGACCAACTTTTTTCTTATGTTTTATTAGAAGAGAATGGTGGCAACTTCGATTTTAAGAGTCAATAGGAGAAATGACGTCACATGAACGTATACCACAGGTTGGCTCGACATCACTCCGCAGGTGATATTAGCCGATTTCGAAACCTGTATGTGGGAGGCGTATCGATACTTCGGAATTCTTGAGGCTCTCCGTTGTATGCACGCCGTTTTCGACTTATATCCAAAACTTAGACAAAAGCAATTTATCAACAGAGTGCCAAGCACACAAGATAATCCTGCCAATCGCTGACCATACTGGCCTTGGCTTTTGCATTCTGTAACAAGAAAAAAGCACAAGAAGAGTATTGATTTTCAAAAGAAATTTTCAGCGTCTACTTCTTTATGTATAATTACTAGCAGTATAGCCCGGCGTTGCTCGGGTGTAATGAAAGCTTTAAAACTAATCCATGATCCTGAAGCTCAGACTTTTTGGACGTTGGCACGAAAGACTAAAAAGCAATAGTTGTTTCCAGTTAAAGAGAAACCGAAAAATGAATGGATGTAAGTCCAATTTTAAAGTTTGGTGAGAATCAGATAAAAATTGTGGATTTGTATAAAGGACATGCAGACAGATAAACAGACACACACACAAACATCCTGCCTTATATATATATATATATATATATATATATATATATATATATTATCGATTTTCTGCACTATTGTAAGAACTGCAACCTTGAAATTTCTGAATATCGTTTCTTATGTCTTTGTCTATGAGTATATCAAATTTGATTAAAATCGGACCACTCCTACTATAACCCGATTTTTTCGATTATCGATTTTCGATATTTATCGAGGGCACCTCGACACAAAACCTAACTAAAAACACTCACAGATGCTTATAGCAAAACTGTGTAAATTTTCAAGGAAATCGGTTCATCCGTTTTGGAGTCTATAGGTAAGGGACACACACACATACACACAAAGGGACAAACTTCCATTTTTAAATAGGTTTAGATAAATAAATTTGTTTTTTATTTAAAATTAATATAGTTTACATTGCGACAAAGAAATTTCTATGTTACATAGAAATGTCTACGTCGCAATGTTAACTATTAAAAAAACAAATTTAATTATATTTATATCATGCTTTACGATATATATTGTATTGAGCACTTTTTTTTATAAAAGTAAGTGCCGGAGAACACAGGATTATAAAATTGTTGGTTGTCAGCTGAAAAAGAAAATGAAAATGCAACTCGAGTATTTAAGAATATTTATTTAGAGTAAATTTACCAATATCTAAGTTCTATGATTTTCATAAATTAAATCGAAATGGATAAGTGCGTGCCTATGCTATGCTATATCTCACATCTAACTAGAGTTGAATAATTGTTTTCTTTTTATGTAACGAAAAACTGGGTCAGATTGCCATGAGTTTATATTGCAATTTGATTGGTTAATTATGATTATATGATCGAGCTTCATAATTTTTATTTTCAAACTTGATGTTTCGGAGTGTCTTCGTTCATTGAGAGTGACTAATGATTAAAAAGTGTTACGTATTTCATTACAACAAATTGTTAAGTAGTTTTCTTGGACTGACAAGGATGCATCTTCTCCCAGTATTTACTGAACCTCTACGACGCAACATACGAAGAGAATAAGGCATTCTATCTTAGCAACATTTTAACACGTGAAATGTAAATTACACCGAGTTGAAAGTACACACAGAAATAAACTGCAGGAAATCGTAAACAAGGTAATGATTAAAATAAAGAAGAAAGTATTAATGTTTAATTATAACGCAAAAAAGGAATAATCGTTAGTAAGAGACTAAGTCGCGGGTTACGAATTACAGATATTAAAATCAAACAAGTAAATAAATTAAATTGTCTAGGAAATGTTTTGGCATGGAAAAAGGCTGTTGTTATTTCAAATTTCTAGAACGTTCTTCTATATATCGTACTCTTTCAAGATGTTGGCGATCATGGTTATCCAAAATTTCCCGTTCTTTGTAGTTCTTAATAAATTTCGTTGTTTTGCAATCTCTCCCAAAACTTGCTCCGTTATTCCTTCTCTCAAACTCGTCAAGTAGGTTGTCTAATATTTTCTTCTGACCGTCTTACCTTCACGTGTCCCTGTGACTATCAAGTTTTCCAAACGCCCTTTCCTCATTATGTGCTTCAGAAATTTCAACTGTGTCTATCTGATGATAAACATGAGTTTTCTTCTTGTCATTGTATTTAAAACTTCGTCGTTGTTCAGATGTTTGGTCCGTAATATTCTCATCATCCTTCTGTAGAACGACATTTATGATACTTAGAGAAGCGACTAACATTTGCTGTTCATAAGAGATTGACTATATCTTTATAAAATATTGAGTTAAGTGTGCCAAACTGAAAGATCTAAAAATAGGCATTAAATCTGTCACACATATTGTGAGAGGACGCATACAACCATAAAACTGTCGACAGAAAAATAAGATCGGGTAATGCAAAAGAATTTTACTTCTTATAGAATATGTAAATCAGTCAGTTTATGTGCCGTACGAGATACACGCTTGGGTAGTTATGTCTCGAAAAAGATATGACTGACTAGACAGAAGATTTTCCAGCACTAAATTGACTACTTTCTGCGGTAGACTGCTCGCCAAATATAGTTATAAAAAACCAATCTGTCCTGCTATTTAACTCATAGCTGGAAGGAGAAGAGATGAATTAATACATTTTCCAATTATATTTGCGCGTAAATGAATGCAATGAATTCAATTGGAACTTGAAATCGGCTCTCTGATTTCCCGTCCTTATCCGATCACAACGCCCATCCATGGTATTTAAATACAGATCTTAACTATACAGTTTCCTCTGAAAGGATGTATGCCCAATCCACAAATGAATACGTGAAGAGATCATTAATTTCTTAATTTGACACGTAGTTAAGGAATTTTACTTAATTTTTTATTTTATTATAGTGAATTAAAATGGATTCATAAATCTCTACTGAATAAGGTGGACTGACAAGAAACAGTGTGAAAAAGTATGAATTTGCGGCAATGTAGGATTATATCTATATGTTTAGATGGTATGTTTATTTACTTTTTAGAGAAATTAAAAATATTCATCAAACCTTTTTTTAGAAACTGAGAAATTAAAAATATTCATCAAACCTTTTTTTAGAAACTGATGGGTAAAAGTTTTTTTTTATGCCATATTTAATGAACGTATCTTAATTTTTCTTTCGGATTTTGTGTGGTTAGCAGACAGTTCTTAGGGAGTCACAAATATTTTTATAATATTTGATTGCTTTATTTTGCACACTTCTGTTTTTGTTGGATTTATAAGCCAGTATGACGGGTTAATGGGAAAATCTTTTTTGTGGTCTCTGACTGTTAGGATAGATTGTCTACAGGATAAAATTTGTATTTTTTGGCTTAAATCTAGTTTACCTGTAATAATAATAATTTAAGCTTTCTTGTAAATATTCATCAGTATACGAATCCGAGGCATTTTAAGATTTGGTGATTTCCTCATTTATCTATTTTCGCATTTATTTGGGTTTAGTTCATAAATGTTGTTAGATTCGACTCCTTTAAAAAGGATATTTTGCGTGTGTGTGTTTTGCTTTTTATACTTCAGTGTTTAATAATCTTTAGAAGTTGTTGACTTTTTGAAATTTTGTTTGGTTTAATATGGAAATAATATCTTTTTCAAATTTAATTAATTCTTTGATTGATGGAGGATAACTCCTGGTTTTAAAATTGTAATTATTCACGCCTTTTTCTTTTTCTTATGCTAAAGCATATATTATCAAACCAAACAACAGCACTTTTGATGTACCAGAAGGATTATATGACGGAGCCTAAATTTCATAATTGATGGATATATACATTTTAAATAAAATCAACGAAATAATCCACATAAACAATCACGGATTATACAGATATGACGGATTATTCATTGCACCGGACAACAAAATAAATAATGACAAAATGATAAAAGCACTTTACAAAATCTTCAAACAACTAGATTTTGAGATAATAGTCGAAACAAATAGAAAAGTGATCTAATATTTAGATATAGAATTAAATTTACAAACTGGCAATGTCTCTCCATATATGAATGCAAACACAAATTTAAAGTACATAAACACAATATCTAACCATCCCAAAAACATAATCAAGCACATTCACAAAGAAATAGAACATAGGCTATCAAAAAATTCGTCAAACAAAAGAATATTTGATGAAAAGAAAAGAAACCATGAAGATGCACTAAGAAAATCTGACCATTAGAACATTTTAAAATACAATCCCCAACCAAACAGACATATTAAAAAAACAATGATGAGAAAGTATTTAAACTGATTGATAAACACTTTCCAAAAAGCACATAACTGAAGAAAATTTTCAATCGGAATAAAATGAAACTGAGTTATAGCTGTACTAGCAATTTAGAAAACTTCATAAAGAATCAAGACAACTGAAACTGAAATAGCAATGTACAAAACAAGATCATTAATAAGGAATGTCACTGCAGGAACATAAATAAATGCCGACATCAAGGACTTTGTAATACATAAGAAGTCATTTACAAGGCAAAATGTATATGACTTAAATAGTCAGAACAAGACATATTTTGGATCAATCAAATATAGATTTATGACCAGATTGTTTAATCAGAGGTCAACATTTTAACTAGAAAACTTTTAAAAATTGTACAAAATTGGCTAGTCACGTGTTGGAATTGAAATAAAAATATGGAAAAGACCCAGACATAGGTGAAAACAGTCAAGCCTTACATCGGTGGTAAAATATGTAGACTGTGCCACGAAGAAAATTTATTCCGAAACAAAAATGTATTCCTGAATGAAAGAACAAAAGTTTTCACTAAGTGTAACCATACGAAAGATATCTATTCGTATCATACAAACATGGACGAAAACACTATAACTTTATCTAATTTTGAAAACTACGCGCTCATAAATAATCCCCATTACCTGATCGTTCTTAAAAAGAAAAGGAAAATCAATTATTTGTAAATCCCCTGAAAACACAAGATGGTAGAAAACTGGTTTCCAAATGAAAAATAATCAAAAGTTCTACAATATAATGGTATAGAACTGTTTTAAAACTGTGTACTGGTCTGATTTAAATTTGACCCAAAACTAAGCAATTCAATAATTATATATATATATATATATATATATATATATATATAACCCATACAATAACAGACTTCAGGCATAAATACATGCACAATAACCTCATGACATTTATAGCCATATTATGTTAAATAAACCAGAGAGCAACCCTCATAAACAAATATGAAACATAATAATATTCATACGCAAAAGACCCATACACATACATACACACACACACACATATATATATATATATATATATATATATATATATATATATCCATATACGATAACTCCAAATAAAATATCATATAAAAATTACATTGATGATTAAATACAGATATTCATATGTAAAAAACATTAATCTATGTGTGGCTTTATACTCTCTTTCTTTCTCTTTTCGACTCTTCAAACAAACATAGATAGATAGATAGATAGATAGATAGATAGATAGATAGATAGATGACTCAAGTTGTAAACCCCTATCTAGAAAAGAAGTGTAGTTGTATCAGTTCAACCTTGTATAAATGTCTATCCATAAAAATTAGTAATGAAAAATGCGTCAGTGAAATCTGGAAAGAATGTGGACAAGTTAAGTACTGTGAAAATAGACAAATGTTCGAAACCAAAGAAAGCGCGCTGGAATATTATGTAACATCCATTATCATATATGGAAAATAATGTAGTAGAAACTGGAGGATAAAAGACTTTTCTATAGAAGGATACTCAGAATTTCAAGGCAGCGCCAAAAAGCAGCCAGCAAGTTGTAAGAATAATGGCGACAAAAAAGAAATCACTTGCTGATAATCAAGGAAAAGACAGCTAAGTGTAATTAGACATTTAATTAGAAAAGACGGTTTGGAAAACTTAAGTTTGTGTGTTCATTTCATGAACAATTTCAAACGAAAACACTTCATTAACTTATGAGCAGGTACTCGCTCGTGCATTTGCGAGAACATTCTCGAATGTGTCGGCAGATAGTCATGCTACATGCTGTTTAAAAGATAAAAGTACGAGGTCTATTTAAAACAAGAAGTGTTTACTATGAAAATGCTTGATATATATATATATATATATATATATATATATATATTAATTAATATACATTTGATCCTACGACTATAAGAATGATTATGGTTTTAGTTTCTAATATTGACTATCTTTTACTCTAAACTAATTTATAATATTGAAAATATAAAAATAGTATCCCAGCATTATAATATATATATATATATATATATATATATATATATATATATATACTTTGAACAACGTGAGAACAAAATATTTAAATCCTGGAATGGTCTCTTCATCATAAGCATTTGATGATTGCAGAGCGTATGAAACTCCGAACCATGCTATAGACGTAGGATAATATTAATTTCTGTTATATTACACGAGCCACTGTTTTATTCACGCAAAGAATGCGTGTATATGAATAAGTATATCTATTGGTATCATATATGCATATATATATATATATATATATATATATATATATATTGTAAGAGAGCGGGCACACACACACACACATACATATATATATATATATATATATATATATATATATATATTCTACTTTGTTACAAGATTTGCACTCGTGGACGCTTAAGGTCTTGAGAATACTCTTCCAGGAGTTATCTCTTGTCATAATTTTCATAGCTTCTTTTTTCATTATATAACTATAGCTGTGTTTTTAAATAAATTTTTTCTTCTTCCAAGTAAACAATTTTCATAAACGAGACTTACACATTACCTTTCTCATTAAAAATGATATTTCTTTTTGGCAAAAAATCAACACGGGAATATTTTGTATCACATACTCCGAAATTAACTGCGAGTACATTTTTTAACATGTGATTATTTCCTATTGTTTTTAAAGAAAATACCTTAATTTTTGCCTAGCCACTGAAATATGTATGTCAAAACGCAACGCTTCTTTAATGCCCACTGTAATAGACAGTGTGTTCCTTCGGTCCAAAAAAAAACATTATATTTCCTTTTTTTTTTAATTTAAAGGGATCGGCAGTTTCCCAAGCAGCCCGTCTTCCCTCTTCACGTCCCCACTGTTATCGAAGAAAAGAAATTCAAAAACGAATCCATGATATTGGACAGAATACGAAATAAAGGGTTGGGGTTCCAGGTTAAAAGATTGCTTCAGAGAGTGGAACCATGTGTTCGTTCCTCAAGCATAAACTCACGATAAAACAAAATGAACACGATTTTCCATTTTCCACTCAGTCATTGAAATGCACTATAAACAATACAATCCCGGAGAGAAAAGAAGATAAAATCATTCTACCTTAGTTGGTTAACAATAACATATAATCTACAGCGATTAAATGAATAATTACTTTTCGAAATACTATAAAAAACAGTTTAAATATGCAGTTAGCCTAAAACAAAGTCTTAGAAATTAGGTGCCCGGGAGGAACAAGTCTGCGATATCAACGATTCTATTTTGCATTAGAACACCAACTGACGTAACGGACTGGTATTCTTGTCTGTCTAACGATACATTTAGAATCGATAAGTATGTTAACATATTAATGTATAAATGCGCGTAACCTTAAATCTACTAGACATTTTACACTCTCATCGGTTTGCATACTTGAATAATCTGTAGCTACATCAGGTTCCTAATTGTGTTTTGTTCGAGAGGAATGCATTTTTTAGGGCGACCGTCCCGGCTTTATTATCTTTCGATGATGGTGCGAATGTCAAAAATCAACATCCCAAGGTGGGTATGAAGTTACTATTGTAAAAAAAATGTACAAATCTTGAGATTCAAACACAATGTTTCTAAAAAATGCAGAGCCCGTTGTTAATGTTTGTGTGAATTACGCTAGAAAAATAAGGATTTAAGGCAAAGCTGGAATTACAGAACAATGTATTTCTGTTTTTTTTCTTTTATTCGCTTCCGGCAAAGTCGGTTTCATTTTTATACGGCCTAAACGATCGCCACGCATATTTGTTTCTGGAATATCTACATTAATAGGTACACCTGATTGAATAGCTTCAATAGTTAGGTTTTTGCTACCAGAGCAAATAATGGTTGGTTTTCGAACGAGTTTGAATACAAGAAATTCGAGCAGTCGTTTTCAAATCAAGTAATCTAGCCTTTAGGTTGATGTCTCAGAGACTCTTTGTAAACATAAATGGCAGTATATTTGTTTACTCGCCAATTTTCTTAAGCTCATAATATAAATATCATATGTGTTAATATATATATATATATATATAGTTATTAATTAATTGTACATTGCGACACGGAAATTTTTATGGTTCTCTTCATCAAGCAATGTTTGATGTTGGTTGTACAAATAACTGTGAACAACTACGAAGATTGAGATAAAAATTAAAAGACTTTTTCTTAACATTTGAAATTTCTTGGGTACATAATACAGAAAGAGCGCTTAAAAAATTTGTCAAAATACAAAACGCATCAGACAAGTTTTCTAATTTGTAATATATATATATATATATAAACAAAAGGTAGCAGTTTGATGGTAAAATCCCAAAGGAGACTTTATTGGTAATGAGTTAGAGTATGGAGGGGTTTTAGGTTAACAACGGTCACAAAGTGGAAAAGAACTATATATATATATATATATAGAGAGAGAGAGAGAGAGAGAGAGTGTGGAGCTAAAACCCCTCCACACTCTAACTCAGGCAGGTCCTTCGCCATTTGGAAAAACAATGTCGCAGACGTGACGTAAAGTCTCTATTAGAGATCCTATGTCAAAATGTACATCCGACATCTTTGAATTTTGAAAATTTTCTTTAATTTATATATATATATATATATATATATATATATATATATATATATAAATTTTGTGATCTTAACCAGCAGTCCTACTTTTTTGCAAGTTTCGCTAAAAATGACAAACAAATTGCGTGGTTAAATTGTTTATATAATTTTTCGTGAGATCTTATAATTTTTCTTTTAAGTAGATAAAATATGTTAAATATTTATTTATCCGATCAGCTTTATAAGCCATATATTACGAAACTTTATATCCGAATTCTGTTTAATTAAGCTTACACACATATTAGATAATACAAACATTGTAGCATCGTCTCAAAACTGTTAAAATATTGGCAGTATTGTTAATAAATTATATAAAGCAAACATTCAATAATAGCAAAAATGAACATGTGCTGACTGTCTTTGGAAAATAAAAGAGTTATATATCTTTAGATATGTACGTAATATATATATATATATATTTATCAGCCATTTTCAAGGATAATTTATATATATATATATATATATATATATATAAATGTATCCTTTATAATAGCTGATCGTAAAAATGAAAGAGCTCGGATAAATAAAACCTTCGGACAGTTTATATAAAATTTAATAACTGAAAAGAAACATATACAAGGTCACATAAAATGTTATATGAAAAAAATTAGACACAAAACTTTGTCTGCCACTTTTGATAAGACTTATATATATATATATATATATATAAAGAAAAAAGAAAACTTATCTTAGCCGACACGTTTCGTCTTCTCTATTTATATATAAGAGCAAGAATGTTATTGTTTTTTCAAAATTTCTTATATATAAAAAGATCAATAAACATTTTTTGCACTTATCCTTATATTTGCTCTTGATAAAGTACCTGAGAGGACTTAATGCGTCGATTAAGTTTTTATTGTCTCTTTATATATATATATATATATATATATATATATGTGTGTGTGTGTGTGTGTGTGTGTGTGTGTGTGTGTGTGTGTGTGTGTGTGTGTGTGATGCTTTTGTAATACCCATATTTATATATAATTTATCTGTAATTTTTGTTACTTATATATATGAAGGGATAATAATAATAATAATAATAATAATAATAATAATAATAATAAAAGTTTAAATATTAAATTATCGGGTGATGAAAGTTCGGTTGAACGGTCATGCATCTAGATCATTTCACATTTAATGCGAGATGCAGTATTCCCTCACAGATCTATTCTTGAATTTACATTGTTCCTTATATTAGTCAAAAATATCATCAGTCACGAACTAGGTATGTATGCTCATGACACAACGATTTATTCCTCTCATAAATGTAATCCGGGTAGGCACAAGAAAAGAAAACTGGCAATTGTTCACAAAAATGCCCATCAATCTGATATCAATTAAGACAAGAGTTTGCTTGCAAATTTTAACACCTCCAAATTTAAACTGGTGACGTTTAACCATTATATAGAACTATTTTTGGTTGATGCTAACTTCCAGGAGTAAAAGACATTACGCCTACTTGGTCTCACGTTTTGCTTGACATGAGATTTCGTTCTCTTCAGAATCCGTCATGGATATTATCAGATCGGCTACTCATTTGTACTTTGAACAATACTGCCATATCTTGTCTGGTGATCCATCTATGTACCAGGAGCTTCATGACAAAAATGAAGGCTTTGTAATCTGATCGGTTCTTACGTGACATCTTGGTTTCAGTCACATTCTCAGTTACGTAACGGGGCTTTCCTATATCTTTCCTATAAAGATTTTCTTTTCAGTTAATCTAATGAGCTCTAAGCTTCGGTATCTACTACTAGATTGGCTATTACGCTTCATAGCTTTACCGTTGAATTATCTCGACGTAACCGTAAGTTATATACACTTCAGCAACTCTCTTCCTGTTTTTGCTTTCCTACCAAATACAAACTTCAAACATTTAAATGCAACGTCAATCGCCATTTTCTGTTTATAACAGTTCCAATTCGAGAAGGGTTCGCTATAGTAACTTAAATGGAAATTCCCTTGGAAAATACACGGATATAACACGCTCCTTTTGTTTGTTAATTACTAGAACTGTTATTTAGGTGAAAGGATTTTAAAAGTTTCGATTATTGCTTGTTCTTTGTCAATATTAAATAGATCTTTATTTGTTTGCAACATCCATTACCATCTTCAGTCCTTTTCCCTTATTAAATTCTTCTCGTTTTCTTTCTTTTCCAGTTAACCTTGTGTCTTAATGTTATTATTATGCATGGAGTTGAAGCATTATAAAAATTGGTTGATTATTATTCTTTTAAATATTAATAACTATTTATTTGCTTTAGTTTTATTTTAACAGTTGCTTGTAGTGAAAAAAATGTTTCTATTTCACGAAACGAACAGCAGGGGTCATAACGCTGGGAACACGTGCCAGTTAACAACTGATTAGATTTATTATTTCAAGGCAAAAAATAAAATATGCTGATTAGAATTTCCGAAGCTTTTTTTTTTAACATTTATATAACCTCTCTAGGAAAGCAACGGTTTGTTTATAAAGAAAAGCTTTATTCACAGAATGTAGCCAAAACAACTTAAGAAAAATGCTTCGACTTGCTCTAAGAAGTTTAGCCATTATTTTTTTTCTTTCTCAATTTGCAGAAATGATAAAAGTAGAATGATTAAACAAAAGGAATAAAGTAATATTGGGGATTTAACTCAAGTTGTATGTCGCTGTATGAAAACTGTCGTACAAAGAACAGAACGGAAAAAAAAACAGAACGGATGCCATCAGAAATCATAATGAGCAAACACGTAACCGACACGAAAAACTGTTTTATTTCAAATTGTGCAAAATAAATGTTTCTAATACTTCCAACCTCGAATCCGCAAGTGTCAAACCCATTTCATTTGAGATTTCTTGCTTAGCGTTTCTGCAAAGGTCGCAACTCCAAGAGAATTGTTTCTTTCTTTTTTATTCATTCATTCATTCCTACATTCATTCCTTCTTTTTTTACCCAGTCTCAAATACAAAAAACACTTAGCCAAAGAAATGTAGTATTCGTGGCTTCAGTAACAAGTGTTTATTTTGGGTACTCATTCCCTTTTTTATCTATGTATTTATCTCTGGCCTACGGGCATATCACATTGAAACACATGTACCTGTACAATCACCGAAGCAAAAAGAATGTCGAGATGTTTCAGTACCTAGATTTGTGGCCGTGTGGAAATACCAGATAAATGGGCGGCTGGTATAATAACTCGAAATAGTTAATCTGTCAACCCAGTTTCAATTCCAGTTGAGTTCGTTACGTTTTGTTACGCACAAATAGCATTAGTAGCAGTATGAAGACAGCTCTTTTCTCCCAGACATTGGGTTAATAAGTAAGACTTGATCTGTAAACCATTATTATCTAAAAAATAAGAATAAACAATTAGAAACTGAAAATAGTTCCTGGGTTTAAGTAACCTGTAAAATGTTAATAAATCTTAGAAAACGAATCAATCATTCAATCCGTTTACCCCTGTTTATATTTATATATTTGTCTTGCCGGTAGCATATTGTTAAATCGGCATGTCGATTTCATTTCTTGCTCGAATCTCTTGAATCCCTCTTCTCATGCTATAGATTAAATAGCAGTGTACACTTGGTTGTCTTTACTTGATCAGTCTACAATCAGTCTAGAAAAAAGAAAACCTTTCCATTTTCATCGAGGTAACACTAAATATGTTTCCCAGTACTATGCTTAAAATACATAAAAAGTTACATGTCAAGAAGAAACAATTTGATATGTGTGGGACAAAATTCTTCCATAGTTCCAATCTTAAAAAAACATTTAAGGTTACATGTGGGAGAAAAGCTGTCCTCTTGTGATATTTGCAGGGCATTGCTTGAGCTGAATTCTAAATGGTACGTTGTTTCCAGCAATGAAGAGAAATCTTTTCAATAGCTGACATTTTAGCAATGATCACGTCATTTCCACACTGGAGCAAAACCCCCACATTTGTGACATTTGCGGGACCAAATTTGCAAAATATTTAAATTTTCAAGATTCAATCATGCACTGAAAAAGAAAATTTCCAGGGTGACATTTGCGGGTTGGGTTTTATTTTTTTGTTAACGCAAAACAGACTAGGCACATTCATATATACACTGGCTAAACATTTTACAGCATAAAATTAGTGAATCCACATTAAAGAATATTTGAACACGAATGGGAAAGAATAAACACAGTTTAAAGTACACGAGAAAGAAAGCACAACGTATGGTAGTTACGGTTTTCGAGATGCGAATAATTAAATAAACATAAGAAATACATATTTTTAAAACGTCTTTAACAATGAAAAATAGTTTTGCTCGCAGCAGAGGGAATAATTGTCAATGTTGGGCTTAATTTTTCATACATTTTAGAATGTATTTTTATGTTGTAATTTTTTATTTAATGTATGAATATCTTCTACAGCAAACCTACGTAAAGGTTCAAATAATTGTGACCTTTTCTTTTCACAAAGATGCTGATGTTATAAAAATGGTGATGTTATAATTATTTGTAATTAAAAATAGTAGGAATAAAAACAAACGGAATAGGAAACTGAAGAAGCACAGACGAATTTGTATGTATATGTGTAGATGTACGGACATGTGTGTATGTGGATATGAATATGTATACGTAATTGTGTTAATATGTAGGGTTACACATATGTGACCATCCATGTGCTTGTAAAGTGGGCGTATAATGAATTGATGGTCGGTATTCAGGAATGATGTGCCCTTTCGACTGAATCATAAGCTTCCATAGTAAGATAAAAACTCTAAAAAAAACTCTAAGGATTTATGGGTTAAGTCAGATAAATCTAACAATATTTATAAATGTGAACCTTCCCGTTACGCAAATCTCCTAAAAAGTAAAATAACTAGCCAATACAAAATAGACAGAGAAAACAACCTTTTATCTGAACTAGATATTGCTAGACACTCAAATCTGCTAATGAACTAAAAATTGCTGATAGAATAGGTAAGATATCTACCAAAGATTCTTACATTTCATTTAAAGAGAACAAACCTAATTTTCAAAATAAGTTGCAAATAAAACGAATTAATCCGACTAAAAGCGAATTAGGCTTCATTTCTAGAGAAATTTTTAAAAAAAGGGTCTGTAATGTGATCGATACTGACTTGGCAGACCGCCTGCAGTCTCTCTCACCGGCGCGACGAGGCTCTTCTATAAATACTTCCATGGCTTCTGCTCCGATGAACTTAGATCACTGGTGTCCCCTAGGTTCGAATTTGCACGAGATTACTAGATTAGTAACTAGATCCCACTCTTGTACAGTGAAACCAATAAAATGCAACCGCAACTTCTACTCCAAAAGTTTCTTTTCTCGTACTTCCCGACTGTAGAATTCCCTTCCACATGACTGCTTCTCCGACGGCTACAATATCCAGGAGTTTAAATGTAAGGTCAATAGACACCTCCTAACACGATAACTCGGTTCCATTCTTTTAAACACTCTTCCCATCTTGCCAACTACCTATCACCCACATTCTGTCATTTCCTATATCTAACCACTCTTTCTATTTGCTTCCCCTATGTAGGCCCAAGCGCAATAGTGGCAGTGGAATGCCTTGCTTGGGGTGAAACGATTAAAAATAAATACGGAAAGAATTCATTAGCAAATGCCGCCCTAAGTCAAAATTTGTGAATTTTAAAACTTCAGATTTAAGTTTTAAATTTAATCTATGATTTTAGTGAAATAATTTTTCAAAGTTAGTAAACTTGAACCCCACTACCAAATACTAATCCCAGCCTTATAAATACCTTTCTTCTTCCTTTTCCTATCTAAATATATACCATTTAACATGTAAGAATCTGTAGACTAACTTTTTAGTCCCCATTTTTACCTTCACCTTTACATATTTTGTTTTGTTTTTGTGACGATTCTTATTTCCATTTTGTTGTTCATATCTCTATTACTCATATGATTTCCATGCGACTTTTTAAAAATTGTATATGTATATTTGTATTTATTTTTAATACCAAATCTATATTAACTTTTACACATAAATATTGGGTTTAGTTAACTTTTAGCAGAGCCCTTACAATAAAAATATAACAATATCGTTCCTTAAATTTAGTTTCTTAAATTTTTCAAAATAATTAAAATTAATTAACTTGTGAATTGCTAATATCCTTTAGCTTTTTAAGTAAATTATGTTCGGAAATATGTATTTGTGTGTACGTGTGTATATGTGTGTGTGTGTGTGTAGGTGTGTGTATATGTGTGTGTATGTGTATGTGTGTATATTTGTAGTAATGGATTCTTTTGAGATCTACCCGTGAAGTTAATATTTTTAATTTTAAATCTAAGATTTATATTTAAATTCGTATGCTAAATGTTTTTCTATAAAATTTGTTGCAGTCATTATTTATTTAAACTAAAATCTCTTTACTAAGTTTTTCAATGTTTTTTCAACACTGCTGGTAGCAGTTTCCTTTTGTTTCTATGGGAATGTTTTGTCTTTTTTAACTTATTTCTCATTCAATCACCGTTTCCCCCTTTTTCTTTTTTCCTTTTTTTTCCTTTTTCTTTCTTTTTTCTTTTTTCCTTTTTCCTTTTGTTTCCCCCTACCACTTCTATTCCCCCTGACATGGCTAAATTTCAATATTTAAGCTCCCAACTCAGATAAGAGGGTTGGGATATCTTCTAATATGAGACATGGGTATCTGTCTGCTTCCTTGCTTACTTCTTTAAATTCAAAAATTATTAATCCCACCACATTTTATTTTCCTCTGGATGGAAAAGTTTTGGACTCCTACCAATATAAAATCTTTTGTCATTTGAATTTGATTAAATAAAAGTTTTTCGTTTCGACCGTTGCTGAAGAAACGTGGAAGTCCTCGAAGAAATGGCTATACAACGGATTTAAACATCGAAATTTTGTTATATATATATATATATATATATGGGTGTGTGTGGGTGAGTGTGTGTGAAAAAGAAAGAAAAGAATTTAAATTAAATTTTCTTTTGAAAGTGGACATGACAAAAATATGCGACTTCTCTTCAGACCTGAAAAAGAAAGCTATTGAATGCTTCAGAACACTTGTCTTTATTCACAAGTTAGGCAAGTCATGTTACAAAAACTGTCAGTAACGCATCTTTCATTTACTTGTGTTTGCTAAAGAAATGCCCCCACCAAACACAGGGCCACATTGACTGTCCGTTGAGAGACACAATTGAAGCCAAAACGCGAAGTATATTAATTGAGGAAGCAACACATTCTTTTTGTGATAAAAAGAAACTTTTCTTTGCTCTGTCTTTAAAGGAATCTTTTAAAAAATTTTTCGTTACAACTTCTTTTTCTTGATGCTTTCGATTATCAACGGATTCACTTAGTTCTTTTTTTTAACGGAAAATATTCTATTTTATTAACTTCTCTGTACGTTTTCTTTCCCTAAACAAAGTTTGTTCATTCACTTTTTTCGGTATTACTTATCTTAGTTCTTTTGTTATCACTTCTTTTTCTCGACCCGTATAGAATGAAATGTCCCACCAAAACTATTCTTGTCAATGTCAGTTTGACAGGTGCGCCTTGCGACTTTTCCTTGTCGTTTAAGCGCAACGAACTGGCCGACTGACCAATCCTCGACCAACCGTCTGATTCTTATTGAGGATTGTAACAATAGCCATAAATATTGGTTTCCTTCAACTTGACACGTCCATTTTTGGAAGAATTTCATTGCTTACAGTATATTCTTGTTTCTATAAAAACTCGCTTGTTTACTGGCATTTCAAGCAATCGTGTGTTCTTTTTGTTTTGTTTTTACATTTTTTTAATGTTTTATCACTCGTCTTAAAGAAATATCACACTATTCTGGTCTATCGTCAGTTTTATAGTCGAAGGGTAATTTCTGATTATAGTTTAAGTGGTTATTCTATTTGCATTATTAAAAATATCCTTTCTGCTATGAGGGAAAGAAACATTTTTCTACACAAATGTCCTTTTTCAGTATACGAAAGGATGATGAAAAAATATCGCCCTGGAAAATTGCGCCCAAAGAATCGTATTTTAGAATCCATTCTTGTTTGTTAACTTTTTAGCATCCCATTCAGCTTTTGTTTAGCAACGGGTGTTTATAAATAATAACATGGTTTGCATGAGAATTATATTTGATTTTGTTTAACCTTTCGACCTTCATGAGTTATTTGATACGAAAATTCCTAAAATCGTGTTGAAAATATTTTCAACACGATTTTAGGACTTCAACTAAATATATATTTAAGTGCAATTCTATGCCTTCAGCTACATAAATAAATAAATTAGTAGTCATTTTACAATATATTGCTGGTAATTCTCACCATAAACTGTATTGTTGGTAACATATATTATAAATTGTATTGTTGGTAATTTTTACTATAAATAGGTATTGTTGGTATTTTTTAAAAATAAAAAGGTTTTGCTGTTATTATTATAGAAAAGTATTTTTATACATTTATAGTATTTCTTTAGTGGGGATGAGTTCACTATTTGCCCACAGGTGTGACCCTAACAAATGTTTGCAGCCAGGGTCAGGGTGGACACGGGAATAACATCAGCTAACATCGAGCACGGAATTTAAAGTAACTCTCGTATTTTCACAGTTTACCAATTTCGCAATCAACTGTAAAATCTAATTTTGACCACAAAGAAAAAAGATTGGCCCCACTACTGAAGGAAAAATCCGAAGGCAAATTTTGCGATACGATTTTAATTATTTTCTAACCAATGAAAGTGGGTGATTTACGAAAGAAGGTAACAAGCCGGCGTGTAAAAGTATTTTGCTATATATATGAGAAAAAAATGGAATCAGTCAGATGAAAGCAGAGATCAGATCACTGGTAAAATGTAAAGGGAGAAATTTCAAGCCAATGAACCGGGCATTCATTCTTTTTTCTTTCTAGTGTTTTATTTTCTTTTAGTTATTTTTCATACTCACCATTCTCGCCGTCAACAAAGACAAAATCAACAAAAAGAAAATATACGCATCAACTCATTCCTAAAAATTAACGTCGATAAGTAGAATTTTCTTTTATTGCGTTTCCTTCTTTTTTTATTTTCACGCCGTCCGCAAAAAAGAAAGAAACACAAACTTTATTACTACCCTGTTAATTCTTTTCTGCATACACAGTTAATAATTTCACTTCCTAAAAGATTCTATTCTCTAAATAAATTATCTTTTAACCATACATACGAAGCGCTTTATTCTTTCTAACCTTCTAATGATGATAATCCTAACTTATGGGGATTTCTTTTATTATTGGCATAAAGACATTTTTAATAAATTTGATCGAGACCTCCAATAGGTTTCATACTCCGCAAAAACATTTTCCACTCAGAAGGCTTGCTACTGGATTTTCTCATACCAAGGACTAATATCAAGGAGAAAAGACATATTCAGCGAGTCATCGAAAAAATACTGAACTATTATTGTGCATTTTTATTAATAAGCGTTGGAGTAATTCTAGGTTTTAATCTATCTCACTTTTACATGATTGTTTTTAATGTGGCGTTTCTCTATAAGATAGCAATTGTTTAATGACAAAAATCAGTCTGGTATGTACAATGTGGTGCATTGGATATCGGCTCGGAACAAGAAATCGGGGAGCTGAGTTCGAATTCCGGCTGAATTCATTGCATTCACTTACGCGCAAATACAATTGGGAAAGGCATTAATCCGTCTATTCCTTCCAGTTATGGGTTAAATAAAATGACGGATTGGGTTCTATAGCCGTGCTCGGCAACCAGTCTACCACAGAAAGCAATGGCAACCTACTACGGGATAATTTTTGCCCAGTCAGTCATGTCTTTTTCGAGACATGATCGCCCAAGCGTGTATCACGCATGGCTCTTAACTGACTGAGTGTAGTGATTGTGACAATTTTTTTACTTCTTGTTTCAAACTGCCTTCAGCTTTCATTGACCTTGTTAAGTTTTGTTTCTATCCATATTCGTGACGTATCTATGCGTGTAGCAATAGTATAGACTTAGCTCTCCTAGTCAAGTTTGACACAGTGTTTTGTTGCCCGTCCTTCCAATTACTTATATAGTGTCAGGTTAATTTACATGGGATACTACAGAACAAAATAATTACTACTATCTGAAGAACCAAGATTAAAATACTAACGCTAAAAAATATTAAATGAATTGTGTTGCACCCGTTGCCGTAAAGCTGCTAGTTACCACAATTTCTTCCTTTTTGGGCATCTAAATGCATCAAATATATTTTGATCACAGCAATATGAATTAAAAGAAAACTCAATTCGGATTTAAGTAAATGAGACATATCCAGAAGCCTAATGACAAATAATTTTCGAAGATAAATTATGCCATACAATATTGGGGCAACTTTATAACCAAATCATTGGTAAAAGAATCAACTGAATTCACAGAAAACCCAGCATATATATTTCTAAAAGAGCAAAACCAACACAAGAACCAGAAACTCACATACCGTATATTCTTGCGCACGATAAATTTTGAACGAAAATTAAAAGCAACGTTTTCATAAATTTGTACTCAGCTTAATAACGTCTTATTTGAAACATAAGAATTACAAATACACTCAGTTTCGCTTATACGACAAAAATTCTATAGCATCCAATTAATTGAAACAGAAACAGTAAATTTGCACAGTTAGATAATCGGATCAGAATGAAAAAAATAGACATTGATACGTGTGTGTGTGTGTGTGTGTATGTGTGTGTGTGCAAGTGTTCCCTCGTCACTTGACCGTTTCGTAACTAGAACGCCTTTATCTACGCCCTCATACACCTTAGAGCAAGTAAAAAAAACGTAAAGGAAGGGAATGTCTGTATTTTTATAACACTCAAACAATGCCACCTTACGGGCGTTTGACGATGCAAAGTGGGGCAACACACAAGTATGCTTTTCCCTGATGCCTAAAATTTAACCAAAGGGCAGCTTAGCTTTATTGACTGTTTAAAATACGGCTATTGCGATTATGTTCTAAGCGTTAATTATTATTTCCAATTCTTATCGCTCAACTCTTGTAACTATGAGCAATCCTAATGTTTCACGCACGTTTCGCCAAAGTAGTTAATATCGTAGGAATAGTGATGACTTTTCGTAGGTGTAGTATTGATGGAAGTATCTATAACTGTCGATTACCTACAATAATCTATTTAATTTGGAAACCATATAAATAATTGAGGTCTTACAATATGCGGAGTGGTCTTGTGAAGAGAGAAAGAGTTTAGCTGAATGAATTAAAGAAAACTGATTTCTACCAACTTATTCTCAGAAATAGATAATTGGTAATTATCTCTTGTTGGGTTGCGTGCCAGTTCAACGCATTCGGAATAGGCGTTAATAGCTGGAAACAAAGTGACTGCTCGTCGTTGGAATATAGATGATGGGCTTCATTTGAGTTGCTTGGGTAAGGAACAACTAATCAAATATTAATGAGCTTTCCGTTTATTGCTAGATAAAAAGGTTCTGCGACCTTTTGTAAAACGTTAGTAACACGTTTTCAAATTTAGAAAACAAATCTGATTAATAAGAACTTGACACAGGCTTTTAATAGATGACGTTTAAATTCCCGCTTATTCTTTTGCTTTCATTTGCGTTATAATAATTTAATTCCGACACTTCTCCATCCAGCCAAGGGTTAAATGATAGAGTAGAGTTGGCATACCACGGTGGTGATTTCTGCAGAGTGTGCCAAGAGAAAATGTTTACCATTTTGTTATTTCCGGAACAAAAAAATACTGGATGAAAGATCAAAAGAAATATCCAGATTTACTTACCAATAGATACATATTAAGTTCAAGCAAATCTGAAAGTGTTTTACGATCCTTAAGTAAGTCCTCCCAGTTATGGAAAAAATTCGGTTTTTAAAAATCCCATTCGCGCGTTCGTAAAAATCCCTGTTTGTACGTTTGAAAAACGCTGGAAAATTAGTTATTATAAATTGCCTGAAAATACCGAACAGTTGAAACTTAGGTCGCAGAAATAACTCATTTCTAAATGAAAAATATTCAAAAGTTCTACAATAAATGTGTTGAAAAAGCACTTTTTAATACAAATGAGTCTAATTTAAATATGACCAAAAACTAACTATATATATATATATATATATATATATATATATATATATATATATATATATATATATATTACTCTTCAGGAATGAATTGAGTTTTTTCGGTGATGTGTGTGTATACACTGCTTATACATTATACACGCTAACATTTCTCTTCTCTTATTCCAAACGCCTACGGCTTCGAGGTTTAGCAACTCCGACTGACACCAAATCGATCGAATTTCGATCCCGGCCAGAAGCTAGTGGAGGTCTAGCCACACTGATGAGCTGTGATACATCAAAACAAGATTGTATGTGGATGACGAATGAATATATATATATATATATATATATATATAGTTGGAAAAATATGGTGATAGAGCATTAATTGTATTAATATAGGAAAATTGTTAACTGATCGTCATCACTTCTGTGACTCCGGATGCGCTCAATCATCAGGAATTGTCCGGTTTTTCTGCTGATAATTGTCAATATTTTTGTTTTTATATACTATTGTGGAAAAGGATGCTATTTTCTAATTTTGTGAATAAGTCTGTGAGTGTGTGATTTTATTTTCTGTTGATAAATGTTACCTGGTTATCTTCTCTTAATCATTTCTCTCTCTCTCTCTCTCTCTCTCTATATATATATATATATATATATATATATATATATATATCTCACTCTCTACTTTCATTCCATTTTCTATTTATTTTTAAGGAGTGGTAGATTTTCAGTGATTGATCATTCTGTGGGGTGTTGACCGCTTGGCTTTAAAGGTCACGGTTGAATATATGTATATGTTTCTATGCGTGCATGTGTATGTGAGCGCTTGCGTAACCGCGCATGCAAGTCTGCCAGTGTGTGTGCGACTGAATGTTTTTTTTAGATATGTGGGGTCACACATTCTCATACACGCACTAATGGTTGTGGCTGTTGACTATGACTTTTAATTTAAATTGTTGCATTTTTTGGCAACAGTTTGGTTGGTCGTATGTTTTTGCACTTCTTTGTATTGTTTTTCTTTTTTTTACATATTTTCTTGTATTATTATTTTGATTACGCATATTATGTGTATTTGTGCATGTGTATTTTTGTGTTGTAACGAGTGTAACTGCATGTTGGTTTTTATATTGTTAGGTGTATATGTTATTTTTACGCGTGTGTGTGTGTGTGTGTGTGTGTGTGCTTTGTTAGCTGGTTTATTGGGAGGAATTTAGTATTTGTATGTTACTGACATTGTGATTATTCTTTTCTAATGAGTTCTTGTTTGATATTGGTGCGGGCATGTTGCGATGTGCTGTGGATTGTATTTTAAAAGAACAATATTTATATAGTTTTTATTTGTTTGTATTAGTTTTTAAGTGGCAAAGTAAGTATTTATTTGAGTAGCATCACGCAATTACTCCCTTTTTCTTGTTTAGGTAGTATGCTTTGGTTTTTAAAGGTGATTCTTGCGAAATTTGCCCCAAAAACCAGTTTGCAACATTTTGCTGTTACTAACAAGTGGAGCCGTTCTTTTTTTTTTATTTATTTTTGAACACACACACACACCCACACATACACACACACATACACACACACATACACACACACACATATATATATGTGTGTGTGTGACTGTGTATGTTTGTGTGTGTGTGTGTGTGTGTGTGTGTGTGTGTGTGTTATGTTTGGGAGATGCTTTGGGTAAGTTTGACTAAATTATAGCATGGTAATGGAAATTATAATATTAGTATTGTTATTTTAATAATAATACTCCTAATAATTGAACGAGAAAACAGCGCTAACTTCTGTTTAAATTTATAGACTTTCCAAATATTCTTTCAGGAAAATATGCTTTTTATGTGCAATAGATTTTATTGACTTTTACAGTATTGATATATGAAGAAAAGAAAAAACAGAAATTTAAACTAAAATACAGCATATTTTCCAACAAATGTACACATACGTAAGTCAGAAGACTGAAAAAATCTTGTTTTATATATATATATATATATTCAAGAGACCCACCCTGAATTTTATGAACCTTCTCGAAATGGCTCCACAAGCAATGGCGTGAGCAGATAAAATCGCATATATTCACATTTGGTAGCCCGTCCAAAATGATAGCTTTCCTTCCTGCCGACACTCCATGTATAGTATTTCAGAGTATTCATGTCAGAGACGCTAGAAGATGCTGTAGATACCCTGATCGGGAGAAATCTTGGCAAGGTAACCATATCGAAGAAACAACGTTTTGCTGGAAGTCATGCATTAAGTTCCTCAAACTTAGGGCGAAGCAAAAATATGACTAGCACATCGATGTAAATGGCTGCATAAACCGTGTGACGATATGAGTAGAAAAGAGGAACCATGGTTTGTATACAGAAGCACAAACATTTAAAGACGATGTGAATTTGGTTGGAATCGCCTTCGAATCACTGGGGTTTACGCAGTGCTACTTGTTCCTTCCCGTTCAAATTGTGAGTTTCAAATGTTTAGTTATCTACGAGTCACTGTGATACACTGATGGTTAAAAATGCCCAACTTTACTTCTGATTTCCTATATCAGTTTGTAAGTTGCTGTTTTAAGCTCTGTCTATGTCTGTAATAAGAAGTTAGCATTATATAGGAGACTTAAATTTATGGGCAGCTAAATATGTGCATTGAACATCCTGCGTATATCTGTTTGGTGAGAAATAATATAAAATAAAACAACAAACAACCGTTATTTCTTCAAAGACTTTAATTACAGGATAGCGTTAAGTATATCCTAAGCTTAAATTCAATTATGACTAATTTCTTGCTTCTTTAGAAACGTGTTGGTTTTTCGGCCTCGTTTGGAACTCAACAGATTAATTCGGATGAAGCATTTTCCATAATTTTAGACAAATGATTAATCAAGTAATTTTTGACATCGACATGCCAATTTATGCCTGATGTGGAGAAAGAGCGAAAGCCATCTTCCCAGCTATGTTTTAAGATGAATTCAATCGGAGAGGACTATGGTATATAAAACTGTTGCGTGTATTCTCTCATTATGAACAGACGATAATTGGTGCGTTATTTTTACTGCAAGAATCCCAGAATATGGGGTTGGCTTATTGCCACGGCAAGGGGAATCGTCGAAACGATTCAAATTTCCGGTCAGTGTTAAGTATTCGCTTTCGAATTAGTGTCAAATTTGAAAAATTAAATTCATTACTTCTTTTACGTAGCTGTTTTTTAAATAGCAAGAAAGACAATTTTGATCTCTAAAATTGTTAAGAAGGCAACAAATAAATAATCCGAGACCTTTTTCACAGAAAGTAACAGGTTATATATATATATATATATATATATATATATATATATATATATATAGGAAGCAATCACTCTTTTATGGATGCTTCAATTAAATAAAAATAAAATAAAACGTTCCAATAACTCTCGATACGTACATAAAAAAAAGATATATTCAATTAAAAATGAAGAAAATATTCATCCATTGATTATAGCTAACAGTATAGCCAAAAACAATGAAAAATTCAATTTTTTTAAAGAAAAGATCACATGAAAAAGTATATAAAAAATTGTTTTTTATGTCTAAGGAAACATACGTACGCAGTCACAGACATACACACACATACATATATATGTGCATATTATATATATATATATATATATATATATATATATATGTGTGTGTGTGTGTGTGTGTGTGTGTGTGTGTGTGTATTATATATATATATATATATGTGTGTGTGTGTGTGTGTATGTCTATTATATATATATATATATATATATATATATATATATATATTGTTTAATTACTCAGTTTTAAATCTTAATAAAATTAGACCAGTGCACATTTAGGAGAGAATTGCAAACCCGTAAAGACGGAAAGCTTAATGAAAAAGTTTTTATTCAATTAATATAAATTATTAATTAGATAAAAGTAAAGAGTTCGATGAATATAATACAGCGCATTATAAAACATTCATAAGAGAACTCAACACACAACTAAAGGGTTAAAAATCCAGATTTTGTTTTAACAATTTAATTTTACATTGTCTCTTTTAGACCGTTTAAAATATATATATTGACTCAATTTTTTTAAAATTTTAACATAGGTAGTGAGGCTTGTAATATTTTAAACCGGAAATAAATTGAAAATAGATATATCAGATCACACATTATAACATAATACTGACAAAGAAAACATACATTGAATTACACATATACAAAACAAATTTCCTGGGTAAATATTTACACACACAATAAATTTAGTAATAGACAAACGCAAACAGGGACACAGACTGGAATGATAAAAATATGCAGATACAATATAAGCTCTCATACATAAACCTTTTTTTAATAATCTGAGTGAATTTATTTTTCAATAATTTGTAAATATTTCTATACAGGATAAATTCTGTATTCATAACCGTTTGAGTTTTATATATATATATATATATATATATATATATATATATATATATATATATATTAGAAAAGGAAATAGGGTTGTTCCAACGAGAGAATCAAAAGAAAGAATCATTTGCAATGGTGTCTCGACTTCAGTTGCTTCCTCATCAACAGATTTTATCTATCTTTTCTCCAAACACTTTCATAGCAACTGTTCCGACGAACTAATGTCTGATGCCCCGACTACATGAATTTACGCGTGCTACAAAAATTGGCTCATAGATCCGACCGTTTTACAATAGCTAACTTTAACCGTAATGTTTCTTTTCATGCACGTCCCGCCTGTGAAACTCCTTTCCGTTTACTTACTTCCTCGACGTTGCATGTAAACGTCTCAAAAAGTTTACATGCAACGTCAATTGCCATCTTCTATCGCCTTGAATCCCATCAATATTTTCTTTTTTCCTCGACGCCGCTGTACTCAGTTTTTCCCTCTCACCGTAACCCCTGTGCACTAGTGGTGGTGCCGACTTGCTTGTGATAAAATAATCAAAAACATATATATCTATATGAGAAGTCAAAGAATAGTGATATCACTTTTAGAAGAGAAATAAACGTGTATCGCTGAAAATACGATAATGAAAGATTACAATAAATATCATGTCGAGGGTGCACGGAGCCACTCAGTTTCATTTAACCGCAAGTCCTAGTTTTGTTAAAGTAGGTTTGCTAATATCCAGTAGGAAATCTATGTATGACATCTAATCAGTAAACAACTTTTGATCAGTAGCTTGCGCATACGTGGAGAGATTTTAGGAAACGAAAATTAATTCCTTAAATAAAACCTAACATCATTGTCCACTGCTATGAGCAGGGCGTGAAATGGCAAGAACATAGCGTGGCCGTGCACAAATTGTGTCATCCGTCAGCATTTGAGCATAAAACCTCTTAAAAATTGCCCGACCGTGAATCAAGCGTGCATCGAATGTGCGGACAGGAACAAAGAGACTGCAAGTAGCCATGCCAAAAAAGAAAGAAAGATAAAAATTCAGGTCGGTTGTACCGGCAGAAATGGAAGAATAAAGAACGAATGTACATGAAGCGGTTCAGGCTGATATCTTTGACGACAGGGGAAAGACAAAGGTGATTATTGCGAAATCATTGGTTCAGAAAACAAATTAGGGAAAGGAAAACCTAATCTCTAGCTTGAATCGTGGGCATCTGCTGGCCAAAAAGGAAAGACAACAAGAAATACCGGGAAAATAATTTCTTGCTTCAGTTGAGAATTAAGGTTAGAGAGTTTAGGCTCGATGTTATTCACTTATTTGCTGATAGTAACGTTCTCCGATTTCAATGTTTTCTATTAGATTTGAGAGCTGATCTTGCAAAATTCTCGCGCCAACTGACTATCACGAATTTTACACGTCGCATCACAGATTCGTAATTAGTCTATTCAGATATAACACCAAAATTAAAAATTACGCATGCATCTTAGGCAGTTTTAAGTTGCGAAATGATTTTGTGATGTAGAACAGGATAGCTAGAGATTTTTCTTTATTATGTAAAAATTGCCATACTTTCTGGGAAATATATTAGAAAGTTTTCCTGTTAGCTTGTCCGCGTTATTTATTTATTTCGAAAATATAATTTTCTTTCTCGTATATTGGTAGTCATCCAAAGCTTGGGAGTCCAGTCTATTCTAATATTTAAAAATATCTATAGCTGGGAACAGACGACAGGAAAAACATGAGAAAACATCTGTGCTTAAAACACCATATTTTATTCGGTTTCTTCATAGATTTTCCTCTATAGTGACTTTATATTTTATATTTTTTCAAATACTTCCTATATTGTTTGGATTAAGACAACACTTTCATTTTTCAGATTGTTTGAACATATTTGTTTTAAGACAACCGTTTTTGTTTTTCAGACATTTGAATAATTTTTCATGCATTTAACATATTATTTGTCTTCAGAGAATGTTTTCTATTTTTTAGACATTTTATTATTTTTCAAACATTTGAAAATATTATTTATCTTGAAACAAATTTTTCTTACTCCATGTAACAGACATCTCTAGATAAACTAAAGCGGAAGATAAAAAATGTTTTTTATCCCTAAACAAAATAACGAACATAAAATGAGTGCTGATGGTCTAACCAATTTCACAGTAATATTGTTTTAATATTTTCTATCCTTTTTATGATTTCCTAAGTTTCCATTTTTTAACCATAGTCTATAAAACTGTTCTACTTGCGATAGGTATGAATCACAAGGTCGACATTATTTACAAAACTTATTATTATTTGGAAAAGCTTCACAATTTATTAACTTTTTGCTATCTATCAAAATAATATGAACGAGCTGAAATGTTTTCTGATCGTTGTGTATGATGGGCTAAAGTTTATTTCCTAAACTGAAGAGTGTGATCTAATTGAAATTAAACTAATTTTACATTTGTTTTATCGCTGAGGTGGAAAAGATACAAAGAGGAAGTGTGTTGTGTTATTATTCAGCACAATCTTCTTCTTTTATGTGCCATGTCCTTTCAGGACGTAGGCGATCATGGCTTTTAACATCTCTCTGTCCCTGGTGGCTCTTAGCACGCTTTCTCCTGTTGCACCAAGCAACCGTCATTCCGTCATCAATATGCTCAGGCCCTTCAAATATGTTATCCGCTGCTTCCCCCTGTCTTTTTCCCCTCTATCTGGCCTGTTAGTAACAGGTTCTCCAAGCCCTCCTTCTTCAATGAATGTCCCAGGAACTTTAGTTGTCTCTTATTGATGCTCAGTATTAATTTCCTTTTCGTTTCCATCCTTTCAAAATGCTCAGTACGCAGCATCCTTCTGTAGAACCATATTTCATCTGCTTCAAGTGTTTTCTTCATCTTTGAAGATATTGTCCAACATTCACTGCCATAGTAAAGAACTGACATCATATAGCAATCCAGTGCTTTCCTCTTTGTTTCTAGCGTAATTATCTTGATTCTTAATACTTTACTCAACTTCAGGAATGCTTCCTTCGTCATGCCAATTCGCCTCAGGATCTCAGTGCTGCACTTTCCCTCTTCTGTTAGAACACTTCCTAGGTATTTAAGTTTCTGTACTTGCTTGATTTTAGAGTCCCTCACCTGTAATTGGCGTTTTGGACTGCCCCTTTTGCTGATGACCATGCATTCGGTTTTCTTACAGTTTATTTCTAGACCTTTCTTGTTACTCTCTTCATCTACCTTGCCATTCAGCACAATATCTGGCACTAAAAGGATATTGAACAGTACAGTAATTACAATAAGAGACAAGACAGAACTTACAATCTCGAGAGAGGGGATTAGATTGTAATAGTAGCCGAAGTAATCAGTCCGATTATTAATCGAATGACACTCGAATATTTCACTTCCATTACTACTATTCTTTACTTTAATAGACCATTTTAGTCCATAATTGAGAGTGCAGCAGGAATGTCAGCTACTCTACAACAATATTATTGTCTTCTTCTTCTCCAATGTCGCTTCTCTACCATACATATATCATTTTTCTGGAAGAATTTATGCTAAACTGTTTACACTTTGCGAAATTAGTTACAATACCTATTACCTTTCTCTAAATTTTGATTTTTTACTACACTCATTCTATTTTTTTTTATTTTCTTTCCTGCTTCTTCGGAAATAGCATTTACTATTTTATTTGGGCTGCAAGTGAATGTGTTTTCGCATCCGCAAATCAATGATTCAAAAATTGCCTTTTTCGATTATAAAAAGAACATTAAATAGCAACGCACACATCAGCTGTGGGCATTCAACAGCTGCAACTAGTAAAATGGATAACAGATCTAATTCAAAGGAAAAATAATTAAATAACCAAATGCTGACAGTCCATTGTAACCAGAACAAAAGTTTAGAACGGAATCCTCAAGCACTGCCCGTAAGAGCGATAGCACTATTTGACTTAATAAATCTATTTTACCGAAGAATTGATTTTATAGAAAGATTAAATAAATTTCAACTGAAAGTAAAACTCGCTCCAATATGCCAAATACAGGTCGGTGTTACTAAAATCAAGTAGGTACAAAAATTTAAATACCTGGTGTGTGTTATAACAGAAGACGGAAAGTGCGACACAGAGATCCAAAAAAGAATGGGTATAGCGAAAGAAGCATTCCAGAAGATGAGTAAAGTATTAAGAAACAGGACAATTTCGCTCGAAACAAGGAAAAGAGTACTGGATTGCTATATGTTGTCAGTTCTTCAGTATGGCAGTGAATGCTGGACAATATCATCCAAGATGAGGAAAAAAATTGAAGCAACTGAAATGTGGTTCTACAGAAGGATGCTGCGAATATCATGGATCGAGCATGTGAGCAATGATGAGGTCTTAGAAATGATGGAAACAAAAAGGAAACTAATACTGAGCATCAGGAAGGGACAGCTGAAGGAGGAAGGAGCCTTTGGAGAACCTGATACTAACAGGCCAGATACAGGGAAGGAGAGACAGGGGAATGCAATGGATAACATATTTGAAGGACCTAATCAGGTGGATGATGGAACGAGGGTTGCATGGTGTAACAGGAGAAGGTGTGCTAAGAGACACCAAGGATAGGGAGGGGTGGAAAGCCATGATCGCCTACGTCCTGAAAGGACAGGGCACATAGAAGAAGAAGAATGTTTCCTTATAAGAAAACAGCGAATATCTCTAACCCCTGTTACTGTTTGGTTGACTGTGGTCAGAAATTTTCGTTGATAAATCTTAGGATTATTTGTTTTGAATTTTTTAAAAATGCGATTCAGAAAAATTTTGTTTCGTATAATTCATTTTCATATTCAATCTACTCAAAGATGAAGGAGAGACTTGAAGCAACCAACTACAGAAGGATGGTGAATGTACCGTGGACCGAACTTTTGAGCAACGACGAGGTTCTGGAGTGTTTGTAAAGGAAGTAATACTTAACATCAAGAAAAGACAGTTCCTGGGATATGTAATGAGAAAGGAGGGCTTGGAGAATCTGGTACTTACAGGTTAGATAGATGGAAAGAGAAACAGAGGAAAACAACGGGTTACATACTTGATTGGTTTGAGCAAATGTATGGTAGAGCGGAGTTTGGGAGGAGTAACAGGAGAAAGCTTGTTAAGAATTTCTAGGGATAGGAAGATGTGATCGCGTACGTCCAGAAAGAAACTCGACACATAGAAGCAGAAATACACTTGTGTTTCTGTTTTCTTATATATTATATATTATATTATATTGTTTCTGTTCGAAACATCATGCGTATCTTGGTTGTTCATTCGTTCATTTTGGTAACCCTCTCGAAATTCTGGATGTAGCATTTTAATAAAGACTCAAAAATTGATTATTTCCTATTAGTATTTCTCTTAATCTATTCATATGTATTGTAAGCTTATCATCAGAATCCCGACAAAAAGATTTTTTTTAGCAAATATGATTGTAAAATAAAGTGTATCTTTATACTCCTTTTTTGCCATTTGACAAAAGCCAAAAATAATATGTACTATAATTGATCTTACACAGACATCTAGACTTCAGTCACTCTCTCTCCGACCTGTTATGGGTTCTCACTTTCATTTCTTCAAATATTTCTATACGAACTGTTCTGATTATCGTTTATTCACTGATGCTTAGTCTACATGAATTTAAACGTTGTACTAGTTTAGTGCGTTATGGTGCATTGGATATCGGCTCGGAACGAGAAATCGGGGAGCCGAGTTCGAATTCCAGCTGAATTCACTGCATTCACTTACGCGCAAATACCCTTGGGAAAGGTATTAATTCGTCTATTCCTTCTAGTTATGGGTTAAATAACAGGACAGATTGGGTTCTATAGCCTTGGTCGGCAACCAGTCTACCGCAGAAATTAATGGCAACCTACTGCGGGATAATCTTCTGCCCAGTCAGTCATGTCTCTTTCTAGACATGATCGCCCAAGCGTGTATCACGTATGGCACTTAACTGACTGACTAGTTTAGTATCTATGTCTCACAATGTTACTGTTGAAATAGCTAAATGCAATCGCCAGTTTCATTACACTTCTTTAGTTTCAGGCACTTCTCACCTGTGAAATTGTCTTCATATTTCGAACTTCTCTGCCACCTAGAATCTTCAAAAATTCTAATGCAAAATCAGTCGTCATAATTTGTTTTCTAAAAACTAGTTCCTTTAGTGTCCTTTCCTTGCTGATCTTATGTGGAATGACTACATCGAATACATAGCTAAATGCACTGCTAAGAAGGACTGTTAATTGTGTAGGGCCAGGATGTTTTTTTCCCGTCCATATCCACCCTACACAACCATCCGCCCGTGTATTGAATACTGCTGACACATCTGGTCAGCTGCCCCTGCTATTCACTTCGGGGTTCTTGACAAAATCTAACGGAGAATCTGTAAAGTGATCGATCCCGACTTGGCAGCTCAGCTGCAGTCAATCTCTCACCGGCGTAGTGTGGCCAACCTGTGTCTCTACAAATACTTTCACGGCTTCTGCTATGATTAACTTAGCTCACTCGTGCCCCCTATGTATGAATTTACTCGAGCTACTAGACTGGCAACTGAATCCCTTTGCAGTGAAACCGATAAAATATTACCGCAATTTCTACTCTAACAGCTTCTTTTTTCACACTTCTTGCCTCTGAAATTTCTTTCCGTCTACTTGCTTCCCCGATAGATACAATCTCCAAGAATTTACATGTAAGTTCAATAGTCATCTCCTATCTCACTGATTTACATCCTTTCTCTCATGCTCTTTTCGCCATCTACTCCAGTCCTATCAAACCAGTATTCTCATCCTTCTATTACCCTCTTCCTGACACCCTCTATTCCCTGCACCTCTTTCTCATCACCTTCCTTTTACATAACCCCCTGCGCACAAATGACAGTAAAACTGCTTTGCTTGGGGTGAAATGTTTAAAAGAAATTCTGTTCTTTCACTCTCTGTAACACCTTGAGGCATTACCTCATTGTTTGGGCAGAAATTATTTTAAAAATATCATAATTAAAGTGTTTAGCATTTTGGAAAACATGTCTTATGCAGGATTTCCATACATTATATTTTATTTTATGCTTATTTCGGAGTGGTAAAATATCAGAAAGAGACAGAAATGAAATATCTGGGGACACGTAACGTAAAGCTTGGAGAATCTAATATTCAAAGTACAAATGAAGGTAAAAAGAGAAAGGGAAACACAACGCGTGTCATACTTAATGCGCTTAAGCAAGTGGATGACAGAACATGATTTTGGAGAAATAGCAAGAGAAAAGGCATTAAGAGCTACACAGGATAGGAGGAAGTGGAGGGTCATGACCGCATACAACTAGAAGGGAGAGGGTAGAAAGAAGAGAAAAACGTATCAGAAGGTGAAACAGCTCAAGAGGCGAACTACCAAACAGAGATATTGAAATCAAGCTAATTTGAAATTTATAAAAATATTTTTGAAGTGTTTTAACAGAGGTCGGGAAATCAGACGCCTAAAGTGGAATGTGCATTGGAATATCGAAAAATTCCTCTCAAAGTATTTACAAACAAGGAAGATCTGTTGGAGACTCAGTAAAAAATTGCAGAACACTTATGTAGCAGTCCTACTCTAAGGCAGGGAATTCCGGACAATCTCACTTTAGACGCAAAAAATATTGTGGCAACAAAAGTGTTTCTTGTGGAAGGCTGCTGAGAATTTCATTGACTGAACAAGTGAACAACGAAGAATTTCTAAAGATATTCTTTAGAATCAGACGGAAACCTTTGAAATTTGTCGGACGTATAATGAGGAAAGTAGACGTAGAGACTATAACATGCCCAAGACATACTGAATGCAAGAGGGACAAAAGAAAGCAGGTAGTAACATACATAAAGAGATTTTGTAAAAAAAAAAGAGCAGAACAGAGAGTGAGAAAAAAGGTAAAGTGAAACACTTACTAAGATCTATAACATACTAGCAGTATAGCCCGGCGTTGCTCGGTTGTAATGAAAGCTTTAAAACTAATCCATGGTCCTGAAGCTCAGACTCTTTGGACGTTGGCACGAAAGACTAAAAAGCAATAGTTGTTTCCAGTTAAAGTAAAACCGTAAACTGAAAGAAAAATGAATGATGTAAGTCAAATATTGATTTCCTGATATCAATATCAAATAAGATTTTTTTGTCGTAAGCTGAATTTTGAAGGCTAAATAAGTCCTCTGAGTAAGTGCTATCATGGCTGAGATTAAGAACTACAATTATACCTACTTAGAGCCAAACCCAAAGCAAAAACTAAATTAAAAGGGCTGAAAAAATACAGACATACAGGCAGATAAACAGACACACACACACACACAAATATCTTGACTTTTACATATATATATATATATATGATCGATTTTCTGCACTATTGTAAGAACTGCAACCTTGAAACTTCTGAATATCGTTTCTTATGTCTTTGTCTAGGATTTGATTAAAATCAGACCACTCCTTCTATAACCCGATTTTTCGATTATCGATTTTCGGTATTTATCGGGGGTACCTCGACACAGGACCTAGCTAAGAACTGTTTCAGACGCTTATAGTACGACTGTGTACATTTTCAAGAAAATCGGTTCAGCCGTTTCCGGAATCTATAGGTAACCGACACACACACACACAGACAAAGTTCCATTTATAAATACGTTTAGATAGAAAGTTGTAGAGAATTCTGAACATTCACTAATTATTTTTATATAATAATTATCTGACAATATATGTTATCGCTACTTTGCATATTTTCTTGATTGTTCTTCATTGCAAACTATGGTTCAGGTTTCAGGCTACCCTAGATTTTCTTCTTCTCTGGGTTGTGTTCCTTCAATACATATGTAATCATCGTTCTTCACGATTTTTTTCCTTTGTACCACTTGTATTTTTCGTATTTCTAATAGGTTAAGTCGATCTTCCAACCGTGGTATTGCACTCAATTTGTAAGTTGAGGCTTGTCATAATAAATATTTTTCTCTTGTAAAACGCAAGTTCAAAGATTAAGTTCAAGTTCACAATTGTAGCGTTGGAATTTCATTCCGGAGTTTAGTGAAAAACTTATAGCACACCCTTTTAATATATATACTTTCTACAAGTTTTACAATTCTATATAGACAAGATGCATGGCACAAGCACATTATTACTAAATCATTGTAACTCATTTACTTTAAAAAAATATACATTTTAGCGATATTATATGATATATTATCAATGCAATAGTTTTAGTACAATTTTCAATAAAAATGCAAATTGCAAACGTTTTACGTTATAATTTATATCTAGTTTCTAGTTTTATTAAATATCATTTTACAAATCATCTCACAAAACTTACTCATTGTCTGGCATATTTTTTTAAATTTATGCAATTTTTACACAATGTTTACCTATAAAATGCTTATTTTGCTTGGAGTGATTGCTAATTAGAATTTTAGGCATGAATATATTTTCCATTCAATGTGGCTTGTACAAGAGATATTAACTTTATATGAAGTTTTTTTTTGTAAGTTAGTTGTAAGCAAAAACCTACAGAAATTACGTATTTCTGTATATTTTAGAGATTATCTATAAAACAAATTGCCCAAAAATCAATAAATGTTATCAATCTAGTTGTTGGTGCCAGTACTTGATCAAACCCCACCTGTACTCTCGAGTTAAATGTTAATTGTCTAAAATCAATGAGAAATCAAACAACCCTAATTTACGTTCCTCTATCCATTTGCAAAAACATTTGCCAGGTTTGTGGCCTGTTGTTTCCATTGTCTTATTTGCATTTGATATGTTTTGAAGGGTTTTAAATGACTCATTAATTTTCTAAAACATTTCTTTGCTTCATAGTATAAGTTTTTACATTTTGCTTGAGATTTCGTCGTTTCTTTCGCTCTCCCTCCATGTTATTCTCACCATCAGTTATAATGGATTGATTAAAAGATTAAAAAGAAACAATTGTAAACCCTGAAACCAAACTTATACAATTACCTCACATTTTATTCGTACATTTTTATGTTTTTTATTTCTTACTCATTTTGAGATTTATTTTTAATTTGGGGGCTATGAAACTTATAAGAGAGTACAGAACTAACCCGCTTGGAGAAAAAGTTTTGTATTGTTTTTTATTTCTTTCTTTTTTTATTTCTCGGCAAATGTTTGAAGTTTGACACAGTTAACGTCCTTGGCTTATTTAATGGCGAAATCTAATAATTTTATAAGTATTTTTCTTTTATATGTGAGATAATAAAATATTTTGTGATACAGATTTTACTAACACGTGGTTTGGTTGAGAAAAGGTGGATTCATAGTCCAAAAGGTATTTGCGCGTTAGTGAATATAGCGAACCCGACTGGATTGAACCTCGGTTCTCTGATTAACCATTCCGAGCCATTATTCATTACACCGCGTGCACATTCAAACATTCAGTATATCTTATTACCATACGGTTCTCCAATTAAGTCCTCACCATGCAGGATGCTTAAATTTGGTGATCGTACGAAACTCAGTATTTCAAATTCATGTGAGCGTAAGCCATAGAAAGAAAGCAGGTAAAAAAGAATGTTTATTATTGGAAATAGCAATCGTGATGAAGACATAGAAAGTCACGAAGATAGAACTGACTATATTAGTAAGTGAAAAGATCAGTTAATAAGACTAGAAAAAGTAAACCTACATAGAATATTTATAGATGTATTTGAAATTAGATAGATAGATAGATAGATAGATAGATAGATAGATAGATAGTTAGTAAGTAAGTAAGTAAGTAAGTAAGTAAGTAAGTAAACATGTTACGGAAATTAACGAAATTTAACGAAACCTGGTTATAAGCAACCGACAAATTGTAATGAATTATTTTGGACATTATTTTTACCGATACTCGTATAGATAGATAGATAATTTCGATTCAAAGAGCTTCGTAGAATAAAGCGTCTCCTTGAAATATATAATACAAGGTGTGTTTGGAATAAGGATGATCCTATGAATTATTGTCCAGATATTTTTAAACTTAAGGATAGATAGATAGATAGATAGATAGATAGATAGATAGATAGATAGATAGATAGAAGACTCTGTCGCCCATAGATAGATAGATAGATAGATAGATAGATAGATAGATAGATTTGAGTTTTGTTTAATGGCATATCAACCTATGTGGGTTATTTAATGCCAAAAATGTAAGGTTTTAAGGTTTTTTAATGTTTGGTTATAGTGAAAAGGTTAATTTAGTCAGATTTTGATGAAACATTTTACTTTTTTTAAATTCTTTTTATGTTAGAGAACTGAAGATATCTTCTAGTTATGTATTAAAAAATGTATTGCTGGTAACAATTTTCTTTTTTCAATAACGTATTATGGAAATATTTTTTTTTTCCTTCAAAGATGTTTTGTTGGTAATATTTTTCCATCAAAAATATTTATTTTTCTATAAAAGTCTAGTTTTATGTATATATTTCTATAAAAGTCTATTTTTATACTTTCATAGAGTTTTGACCTCAGTTTAGGGATAAACTATTTGCCCATAATTGAGACCCTAACAGGTGCTACCACCCCGGGTCAGGGTGGACCTGGGAACAACAGCAATTAAAAGGTGGTTCCATGCTTCTCACAACCTCTCAATGAGTGGCCTTGCTGCCGGATGCAGTTTATTGTCATGCCCAGGACCAGATAGATAGATAGATAGATAGATAGATAGATAGATAGATAGATAGATAGATAGATAGATAGATAGATAGATCAAAATAAATTGACATAGAAAGAAAGAAACAGGCCGGACAAGTGAATGCATAAGTATCAGTAAAGTTAGACATTACTGATGTGAATAGATTTATAAACAGATGTATACAGATTTATATAAATCAATAAAAACAAGGACATTTGATAAATACATAGATATGGTTGGAAAATTGCCTGAACTTTAAAAATATCTTGGATTCCACCAAAGTAAGTTTCCGATTTTCTCGTCTAACGTTCAAAGATTTCGATTTTTGGGTGTGCTTTGTCAGCTAAAAAAGCACGAAAAATCACTTATTTATGACATCAGTTGGCTGTTCACTTTACTTTGCTAGTTCAAAGATTGATATCAACTGACTTTTCCGCATTTAAGGTCCAGCAATCTTACAGTAACCAGACGTCAACTGACTTCATATGTCGGTGAAGAAATATTTGAAGATTATTATTATTATTATTATGAGTGGATCCATGTCATCAAAAATGACTGCAAAATATTTATATCGATATGCTGTATAAAATTGACGGCAACATATATATTGATGTGCCTACTACTGAGTATCTTATATGAAGATTTAAAAAAGTAATCCAGAAGTGGTATATATATATATGAACATGTTACGAAAATTAACGAAACTTGGTTATAAACAACCGACAATTTGAAATGAATTGTTTGAACATTGTTTTTATCGATATTCGTATTTAAGTAGATATTCTGTTTTTAATGAAACAGTATTATATATTTACATCTACTGGCCTGATTATTTACGATAAATCTTTTATTACGAAACTGTGTATCATACGGCAAGAATTCGAACCTGCGACCCCTAGCTACATAGGGGAATCTACCATTTGATCTGGCAACGTCTTAGACCGCTCGACCACGAATGACCTCCAGTCTAAACGAGGTTTTTATCAAGTCTATATAACACAATTTTCGATTCGTCGCAAACAAACATATCTGCTCTGAAATGTATCGTAAATGTCAACAAATGTAAACATGTTACGGAAGTTAACGAATTTTAACAAAACTTGGTTATAAACAACCGACAATTTGAAATTTTTTTGAATTTTTTTTAAAAAATAAAAAATAATGTTCAATATATGATAATGACAATATTGACGCTCTCGATATATGATAATGATAATATTTACGCTCTCCCACCCTGATTGAGAATTCTGGAGGAAAGGTAGACTTTGAAAAACAGTAGCCACTCTAGCGTGTACGCATCACTCATTCAGTAAAATGAATTTGAACACTCTAGCTATTGGGCGCGTAATATGACATGCACTAAAAAGACTACCTTCTTCCACCGAACGCCCCGTGGCCCAGGGGTAGAATCGCTGACTGACCCCAATTCGGTCGGGTTTCGAGCCTGGATTAAGGAACAATCGGAGTCTAATCGTACTGATTAGCTGTGATACAGCGAAGCAGATATGTTTGCAGATGACAATATATATATATATATATATATTTTAATCATAACACCCCGAGCAAGGCGATAACGCCACTGATGCGCAGGGGGCTACGTAAGAGTAAAAAGATTGGAAAAGAGAAAGGGAGATGTCTGTTTGTGTGTATCCATTCAAACGAATCCTACTCCTCTAAAACACTTGGTACGATTTCAACTAATGGTTGGGTCACTTATTAATCATGACATGAACTTTTCATGAACGCAAAAATCTTTCGGATCAATTTAACAGGTACGGCAGAAATCTCCAAAACGCTTAGAATTTGCGAACACTTCTCCTTCGATCCGCCTTATGAGAATTCAGCCAAAACCGTCTAACTTGTAAATTAATGTCCGCACCTTTGATGTACAAAATAAAGTTTTCGAAAATGTAGAGGATTTCTCAAAATCAACGATAGGCTTAGTTTCGAGTAGTCTTTTGCGCACTTTTATGCATTTCTCCAAGACGCTTGGATGTGACGAGCGTTATAAGTGAGGAATGTCTTTGATATATTCGCTCCTTAGGTCAGTAAGTACTTTCGAGACAGGGGAGAAGGAAAGAGACAAGGCGTAGTAACCGCTCGACTTAAGTCAGGGGGATATCAATTACACTCTTCTCCTGGGTCTCTGCCTGGTCTGTCTGCTGGATGCTTTTTATTCGGCTTTTTATATCTGCTTTTTGGATCAAAACAGCTCGTTTTGGAATTTCACCCTTGTATTTGATTCTGGGCTTCACATTGGCTGGTAAATAAAATTCGCGTAGGCTCGCGAAATGGAAATTTGATATTTGATTATTTTTTATTTTTCAACCGGAACATCTGCGCGGACACGGATGCGCACCGACGAGTTTTGGTCATTTGCTTTCTGGCCGTTATAGAGCAAACATCCTGTCGCTCGCTTTTGCTCGGTATCACCACACACACACACACACACACATTATATATATATATATATATATATATATATATATATATATATTAAAATTCGTGGATTTAGGTAGTAAATTTTCTCTTAGACATGTCAGATTAAATAAATTGCAAACATTATGTTTGCTTATTTTTTGATAAACTCGGTTTATACTCACGGATAATCTTTAGCGTATTATAATTGAAAGATGTCAGAAATGAGCTGTAACGTTGACAGAAGTTATTATCGTTCATTTCGCAAGGTACCCAAGTACTTTCAATCTCTTTCCGAAATCATCTTCAGGCATAATGTTTGCAATTTAATCTGACATATATATATATATATATATATATATATATTATTATTATTATTATTATTATTATTATTATTATTAGAGGGGGATTATTGTTGTTATTATTATTATTATTTTGTTGTTTGGAGTGAATCAGTAATAGATCAACGTTAGTTTTTTCTAGGAGACACCAAGTGAAATTGTTTCTCATGACAGCTGACAAACTCCACTGGCTTTTAAGCAGTTATATTTGGGCATTTCTCTATATGTTGCCATGAAAGTGACCTGATAGTTCTCGTTGGAAACGCACAAACGTAACATCATGTCAGATTCAAACTAAAACTAACATATTGTTTATAGCTTTTCAAATATTCAAAGGTTCAGCGTACGGACGCGATCATTTCCTTGCGTTCCATTAATGTGTCCTTTCATCATTCAGGGATTACTTTCTGCTTATCATTAATAGTTACACTTTTATGATTGCTAACGAACTACTGCCTCACTAAAATTTCTGATGATTGTTCCTTGTGCCTTACTAAAGAAATCGATACCTATATTCCATTATTTGTATACTCTCTATCATCGGTTAAGTGTCTACGTGGTACACGCTTTGGGCGATCATGTCTCGAAAGAGACATGACTGGCTGAGACAAAGATTATCCCGCAGTAGATGGTCATTGCTTTCTGAGAAAGACTGGTTGCCACCCAATGCTACAGAACCCAATCCGTGCTATTATTTAACCTATAACTAAAGGGAAGAGACGGATTAATACCTTTTCCAAGGGGATTTCTGAGCAAGTGAATGCAAGAATTCAACTGGAATTCGAGCTCGGGTCCCCGATTTGTCTTTCAGAGACGATATCCACTAAACCACAACGCACAACCTTACTCTCTATCAAAATGTATTTTAAAAGCTGTTGACACTTAATTCGATCACCATTGGTCGATTAAGAGCGACCTTGCGCCAGACATGTCTAAATGATATACTTAAGCATCTATGAGATTAAGTTTGTTATGAAATATTGAGAAGTCAGTTTTAATACTAAGTGGTTAATTTAAAACTGCGAATTGTATCACGTTTTATGATTTGTAAAGTCAACATTATTTTCAATACAATATACAGCATTTCAATTATTTATCAAAGAGTCCTGGAATTCAGAAAAGCGACATGTGGATTAAAGACGTAGATACAGAATCGTGACAGCTTAGATAATTCCAAAATTGCTGCAATCCAACGACAGTAAGAAAACAATACATTTTTTTACGATACGCGCAAATCCATTGAAAGCTGTATTGAAAGTGTTCACCTTAGGAAAACACGGCATACGAAAGCAAAAAGCTTACGACCACATCCCGTTGAAACGCTGGCTGCCGTATGATCATTAAAATTAAGCAACATCAGTACCTAGATGGGTGACCGCTTGAGAATACTAGGTGCAGCAAGATTGACTATGCGGTTGGTGTAATGGATAATGGCTTGGAATTTTTAATTGGAGAGCTAAGTTTCTATTCCAATTGGGTTCGTTATGCGCAAATATTCTAGATAAAGTGTGGTTCGTTTCTGTGGATCACTTAAGAAGACACGTATCACTAAAACCATTAATATCTCAAAAAATTTCTTACAATCTAAAAATATTGTTTACTTTAATAACCTGCAAAATGTTGAAAAGCCGAAAAAACGATTCAATCAAAACTTCTCTCTCTCTCTCTCTCTCTCTCTCTCTCTCCATATATATATCTATATCTATATATATATATATATAAAATAAACGAGATTATAATTATACTCGTGTCGAAAACCTTCCTTGAAAACTTTGGGCGGAAGGAAAAAATGGTTTTAAAAAAAGACAGAACTTAGTACATGAACGTCAGTCAAAAGTGTTCGGACTTAGATCAACACAAAGCCCAAAGAAAAAACCCCGATACGAGTAATCATCTAACAGAAAGCGCTCAATGTACAGGTAGAGCGAAATAAATAGATAACACCTAATGAGCCAGAAGACCCTACCTAGGTTTCACCTAAACGGATCCTCAGGGAAAGCTTTCCCTGACGATCCGTTTAGGTGAAACCTAGGTAGGTTCTTCTGTCTCATTAGATGATTGGCCACTTCAACGGGTAAATTTAACACCCATCAAATCAGAGAGACCAAAGCATTTTATAATACGTAATACATATTAGCTTAGTAAATAGTTAAATTTAATTACATTGTGCTAGATCAGTGTTAATATTTAATATTAAAAGGATACTTTAGGGTTTATCTTGAAGCCGTTTTATTGGGATTTATGACCAATATATATATATATATATTGGTCAAATTATCTGTTTTCAGATATATAAACGCATAATTTGCTTTTATACAGCTCTGATTATTTTCAACAACATTCTCAAGATAATTTTGAAAATGTGTGCAAATTTTAATCGCAGTATTATTACTCTCCATTTTGATGGCACTTTAGAGGATAACGACGTTACCTTGGGAGGTCATGTTGTTGGCCTGGTCAAAAATGTCTCATATGACCTAGTTTACCGTTTTTATTTATTGTGTTCTTTGTTTTTTTTATGTGTGTGTATTTTATGAATGTTTGCCCTAAATAGAGAGCTATTCTATTTAGGATTTTAGTGAATGAGGTTGATGTAAGAACATAAGAGAAACTACGTTTATATCTGGAAGATAACGGTTGACTCTAGACTTGAAGAGGTTAAAATAATAGTCATCGCAGAAGCAATCTCTTTCGGCACTGATACACAAAGTGATGATTTTTTGGAAGAACCAAAATATACCCCCCCAAAAAATGACCATTATTTAACTCTGTGTATGTGCGTGGTGGCGTAATATATATCGGCTCGGAATGAGAAACCAGACAGACAACTTCGAATTCTAATCGAATTTCGTCCATTCAAATCAGAAATATACAGAATCAGAAAGAATGAGTGAAAATCCTAGGATAAATAATAATGAAAGAGCATTTGCAGAATAAGCTACTTTACAAGTTTCTGGGTAAAGAACAGAGATTAAGAGAGATAGAAAAATACCCTAATTACTAGAAGCTGCTGAGAGTCATGATCGTCGCCACCCTTAAAGGTACACAACAGACAGAATGAAGAGAACCGCATAAGTAATTATTATTTTTAAAAGACTGATAGAAAGTGGTAATCTGAATAAAATGTCGATTGAGGAAGGCAAAGAAACTGAAACATTGTGATTCATAGAAACCTTTCCATTTGATGACACTAGTTCGATAGGGAATATATATATATATTCTAAACATATATATGTTCTCTTTCATATATATATATATATATAGTGTATCGAGGCACAAAATAATTTTCTAAACATATACTGTTATATATAAGAGACAATAAATGTCAATTATGTTTAATCATGAGCCGTTCAAAACGTCGAATTTTGGCTTTAATTTCAGTTGAAAATAAAGACAAAAATTCTCCAACATTTGGATAATTTTTATTAATTTGGTTCTAAGCTTTCGGCTCACATGAGCCATCTTCAGAGATGTTATTAAGACGGTAATACAGTAGCATCCACCATTACCGACGATTTTATTTTGTGTTCACATAAAACTCCGCTGGGCAACGGCAATAGTTACCAAAAATATCAAACACAGTTCTCAAATTTGCATTGCGGTTCTATGACGTCACACCGCGTGATATTGCGAAATGACAACAGAACCATGTATTCAAATGCAATTAAGTGTTGGTTGTTTAGATTTGATGTACATGACCTCCAATATCTGAAGGATTATTTATAATTATCCTTAAATTATATATATATATATATAAAGAAACTTATATTGCTTATGGAAAAAACATAAATAAATAAACACATCATTTGAGATATTAATCGGTAGCTCATGGAATATAACATAGGAACCTTATTGGTTACATTTTAATTTTGCATCTAGTATATTCATGCCTATCAAATGCAACTCCATCATTTACGTTACATTCGTCATCATATAATGTATTGAAATATAAGTCTTCTGGCGTTTCTTTTATTCTACTTCGTGAGATTATCCATGTAATTACAATCCTATGAGTGTAGACGAAACTTTCCCCAGAACAGCGCTGCCAAAATACAAATCTAAACGCCAGATTTCCTCCGTAAAATTAGGTTTCTTTTTATCTCATTTATATTAAAGCTGTTGCTTAGTAAAACTAGGTATTTTTTAAAAAGTGGATGTAACATGATCAGTGTGATATTATTTATTTCAGTTGTTGTTGACATTGCCGACTGGAATACCATAAATATAATCAAAATTATCGCGAAGAAGATTATTGTAGTGAGATAATAAAACCCTGTTGATATATAACTAAAGAGCTTCTTATGTCGTCTAACTGGCCAACATTGGAGAAAAGAAAAATATTTTGTCACCCAAAATCGATTATAGTCGGTATGAAATGTACTATTTTATCCAATCCATAAAAATTAGTTTGTACATCAACGAGGCGACTTTACAGAGAGCGTTTTTGCAGGTATGCAACAAAATTGGGATGGCCAAGTAGTAGGTCTTCGTCGTTCAGCGTTGACCATGGGTAACATCAAATTGTCTGCTTCGCTGGAGCATCAGCGTCTGTGACTGTAGAAACCGATGCAGGAATGACAGTATTATTACAGAGGCTGCTTTTATGTTTTGTTTCTGGTCTGTCGAAGCTGTCATTTTGCTTCATTCGAACCCTTAAACATCGCAGACTCCGCTGGCTAGACCATGTCCCCCGCATGCCAGACGGTTGCATTCTAAAAGACTTCCTGTGTGGAGAGCTGGCCTCTGGAAGAAAGCCCACTGGGCGGCTACAACTGAGGTATTTGTTACATCATAAAACGCGTGATGATAGCTGTGGGTATCAACACGGGGTCATGGAAGAGCGTAGCAGTCAACTGGTTCAAATAGAGAAGAACCCTAGCCCAACAACTTAAATCAAAGGAGGAGCAACTAATACAAGTCGCCATGGAGAGGCGAGTTCGCAGGATGGCCAAGTATGCATTTCAAAAGCTAAACACAGTATTGAGAGACAAGATTTAGTTGGAAACGAGTACTGGATTGTAATGTTATATATGTTCCTCCTCAATGGAAATGAATGCTCAACGATCTCCTTAGATAAAGAAGAGACTCGAAACAAAAGTTTGGAGATACTAAAATCAACCTGGTGCAGAAGTTTAAATACGGGGGAAGTATTTAAAGAGAGGGCGGCAAGTGCGTCATTGAGATCGGAAGACGTATTGGCATGGCCAAGACCCAATCTAAAAGAGTATTGACAGGCAGAAGGCAAAGAAAAGAGTACTGGACATGTATGTAATATTTATCCTCCTACAAAGCAGCGAATGCTGGGACAACATTTTCAAAGATCAAGGAGAGACTAGAAGCAAAAAAATGTGTGGTCCTGAATGAGCAAAACACAAGAAGAAGAGGAAACAACAACAACAGAATAAGGTTGGTTAACTTTGTCGTGCCAGACAATGATTCTCATTAGAATTCATTTTGCACATTTAGAAATCTACGATTCGCCCATACATTGAATATTGCTGCTATATCTAATCTATATTTAAACATTCTCGTCAAAACTTCTAAGATTGAAGTTAAACCCTGACAATTGATAACATCGTAATGGTGCCTTCACTAAACTTCGAAGTCGGTATGATTCAGTTAAGTGACAAACTTTTCCACAATCAATCTTATTAAACGCACTATCTCTATCTAGATAATGAACAAATTACAACAGAAAAACCCTGTTTGCCAGAATAGCTTTTTATCAGTAGGCCACAGAAAAAAAAATCAATCTTGGCAGTAAGCATTATCATAACCCTATATATATATAGAGAGAGAGAGAGAGAGAGTTAGATGAACCAAATGCAGGCGACAGTTCTGCTCCATCAGCTTCTTTTCTCGCGTTTCCCACCCGTGGAACTCCCTTCCATATACTTGCTTTGCTGAGGGCTACAACCTCCAGGAATTAAAAAGACGAAGTCAATTTCCATCTCTTATCCACTTAACTCCAGCCCTTTCTACATCACCCAGTGTATGTTGTTCTTTTTCTTTTCTCTCTGCCTTTTCAACTCTCTTCACTCGTGTGTCCACATCTTTCTCTTGCCCTTTGTCTTTTAACCCCTGTACCGCCCTGCTTGGGGTGAAATGATCTAATCTAAACTTATTTATAAATGGAACTTTGTCTGTGTGTGTGTGTATGTGTCTGTGAGTGTATGTGTGTCCGTTACCTATAGACTCTGAAACGGCTGAACCGATTTTCTTGAAAATTTACACAGTTTTACTGTAAGCGTCTGCGAGTGTTCTTAGCTAGGTTTTGTGCCGAGGTACCCCCGATAAATATCGAAAATCGATACTCGAAAAAATCGGGTTATAGAAGGAGTGGTCCGATTTTAATCAAATTTGATACACTCATAGACAAAGACATAAGAAACGATATTCAGAATTTTAAATTTGCAGTTCTTACAATAATGCAGAAGATCGATAATATATATATATATATATATAAAAGGCACGATGTGTGTGTGTGTGTGTGTGTGTGTGTGTGTGTGTGTGTGTGTGTGTGTGTGTGTGTGTGTCTGTTTATCTGTCTGTATATGCTTTATACAAATCCACAACTTTTATCTGGTTCTCAGAAAACTTCACACGTATATTTTTAAGCTGAGTCTGAGCTCCAGGACCATGGATTAGTTTGAAAGCTTTCATTATACCCGAGCAACGCCGGGCTATACTGCTAGTATATATGTATATATATATATATATATATATATGGGTCGTGTATAAATCAAAAGCAAACCATCGTTTGATTACCGAATCCTTTTTAAAGAAAAAATGAATACAACTTAACCCCACGCACACATAACAGACAGTTTTATAGATAGATAGATAGATAGATAGATAGATAGATAGATAGATAGATAGATAGATAGATATCCCTGAATTTTGTCTTTTTTAGTCTAGAATCTTTTATTTTATGCCAAAGTCTCTTACACTTTTGATCGCTATTTCTTTTTTATTCATATAATCGCAAACAATACAGACGTTGTCTGCCTCGAATGATGCATTGGAAGAGAATTAGAAAAAGAGGCAAAAGAAAAATTCCTATCCGTTTAGGGATTAACCTCAAAGAGCTTTGATACTAAATATTTCCCTCATTGTCTTAATTTTGCCTGCATTGTCTGTCACAGTGTATGAAGCTGCTTCCCTTTACATATAACATTATGTTTTGCTTTTAAAATGTCATATATTTTTTATTATTTTAATCGTATTAATTAATCGTTTTATTAATTTTAATACGAATTTTAGTTGAGCATTTACTGCTTCCTAGTAGATTAACTCCTTACTGACAGGAGAGAGAAATATTTTCTGGATGATTGGAATAAAATTTTCTGTGTAGTAAAGAAAATTAACTGGATCATATATTTATTTTTAAATCAGTAAAATTTCATTGTAACTAAGTCATGTAATATGAAATTAAGAAAGTTTTATGTAAGATTATTTTTAAGTGAATTCTTTTGTAAAAAATAAATTCACGTTTTGGCTCCGTATCATTGTTTATGATTGCATTCATTAAATAATGTTATTTAAAAATGATAATCTTCATCATATTTTTTAAATAAATCTTTAAACAGACGATTCCAGTTAGATATTTATATTCATTTATTGCGTTTTTATATAAAAGAATATCCCTTTTAGAAACTAATTTATAGTTTGATTCATTTTCAACAGCGTATTAACACTTTGCTGGTTATTAAAATACAGAAACTATTGTGAGTGTTTTATTTGGAGCCAATAATTCTATAATAATGCCAGAATCAATAATCGGCCCATAGCAGGGGATAGAAAACTTGTGTTCATACATTTCGCGAGGTTTTTTTGGGTGTAATTGACTACAGTTAATTCATTAGGTATGAGAACTCGGCTCTACGATTTACAATTTTTAGCCATTATCTATTTCACCACGTGCATCATCCAAGTTTTGAAGCAGATGGTAATCCCCAAGCGGCCATCTATCTAGATACTAACTATCTAACTTCGGCGATCGTACGTTAGCTGGTGTTTCAACGAGCTGTAGTCCTAAGCCGGACAGCCCAAGATGCGAAGTAAGAATCGGAGATACAAAGCTCAAGCAGGTAGTAAAAGTTAATTTTAATCATTTCACCCCAAGCAAGGCAGTTTTACTGCCACTGCTGTGCAGGGGGTTATAGAGGATGTCAGCAAATGGGTAAAAGGAAGGATGAGAATACTGGTGAAATGAGAGTAGTGTAGACGAAGAAAAGAATACGAGGGAAAGGATACGAGCCAGAATGATAGGAGATTACAATTGATCTTACATTAAAATTCTTAGGGATTGTAGCTGCCGGGGAAGCAGGTATACGAAAGTGAATACCACACTCGGGAAGTGCGAAACAAGTTGTGAGAGTAGAAGTTGAGATTACATTTTATGGGTTTCACTGTAAAAGGGTGGAACCTAGTTGCTAGCCTAGTAGCTCAAGAAAATTCATGCAGAGATAGCACCAGTGAGCTAAGCTTGAAGGAGCAGAAGCCGTTAAATATTTGTAGAAGATACAGAAAGAAGCCACATTACGCCGGTGAGAAAGTGACCGCAGCTAAGCTACCAAGTCGGGGTCGATCACATTACAGATTCTCTGTTGGATTTTGTCAAGAACCCCAAGGTGAATAGCTGGGGCACCCGATCAGAAGTGGTATCAGTATTCAATACACACACGGATGGTAGATTTACATATGTGCAGGATGGATTCAGATGGAAAACACTTCCTGCCCCTATACAGTTAACCGACCTTCCTAGCAGCAGATTTAGATATGGATTCAATGTAGTCATTTCACTGCTGAAAGAGTTAGACCGAGAAGGCGCAGTGTTTTGCTTTCATGTAGGCTATCCTATTCCATGCTAATGGGGGAGGAGAGCAATTGTCTGTGGTGGTTAACAGATAGCAGCTTCGGTTCGGCAGTATTAAAATTCACGAGCCATTTCTTACCCCAGCCAAAGACAGATTGGACGTCCGTTTCAAGCCCAGCAGTGAGGTTTGCTTTGTCAGCCTCAGCGAATTTTTGATCGAGGCTACAGTAAACGATAGTGTCTTCAGCGTATATACCTACTTGGGATCTGATTATACCGGGGAGATCATTGATGAAGATCAGAAAAAGCGTAGGACCTAGAACAGAGCTTTGAGGAACACCCGCGTTCGTATGCCAGTATCGTGAAGCATATCCGTTTAATATTACCGCCATTACGAGATTTGAAAGGACTGACTGGATTAGATCAAACAATCGTCCAGTTATACCATAGCACCGCAGCTTGCGTAGAAGGTAATCATGCTAGACTCAGTCCTGGAAAACAGAGTAATGAACAATGGGCCACATAATTCTGAAGGTGCATTAAAATAGTGAAACTATAGTTTTCAACCTAAGCACAATATTAAAAAGCAAAATCATTAAAAAGGACAAAAAGTGTACTGAACTGATATGCAATGTGCTTCCACTTCTGACAGTAAATGCTAGACAATCTCCAAAAAGATGAAGAAGAGGCAAGTGGTAACGGAAACGTGGTACTAAAGAAAGATGCCGAGAATAACATTGACATAAAATGTGAGTGACGAGTAAGTTTAAAAAATCTGACATCTTAATAAATGATGCTATCTGATAGACGTAAAACACATTGTTAAATAATTAAAAACGCAATGTTTTCGGATCTCATTATTTAAATGTTAGATTGATTTTTAGCTATTGTCATTTATCACAAAACAAAGTTTTTTCTAAATACTCTGGTGTTTTTAATTTTTCTTGTTGGCTGGCTGGGCATGTAATTTTTAAAAAATGTTTATTGAAGCTACAATTCCTCTTTTACGCAGGTTTCCATAAAAATAACAGACAAGCTATTTTAGTTTAGTTTTTATATAATTTTACATGTAAACTTATATATTTTTCTTTTCAGAATATAAATTATATTAAACATGAACAAATGTTTTATTTTTATGTGCTTTCGGTTATACTTTTAGCTATTATCAAGAGTGAATGTTATTGTACGTGTAACTGAATATGCATAGTGTTTATGTGTTGAATCATGTGTATGTTTTACTAGCAGTATAGCCCGGCGTTGCTCGGGTGTAATGAAAGCTTTAAAACTAATCCATGGTCCTGGAGCTCAGACTCTTTCGACGTTGGAACGAAAGATTAAAAAGCAATAGTTGTCTCCAGTTAAAGCGAAACCGTAGACGGAAAAAAAATGAATGGATGTAAGTCAAATTTTAATTTCTTGGAATCGATATCAAATAAGTTTTTTTCGTCGTAAACTGAATTTTGTAGGCTAAATAAGTTATCTGAGTAAATGGTATCATGGCTGAGACTAAGAAATACAATTATAGCGACTTAGAGCCAAACCCGAAGCAAAAACTAAAATAAAAGGGCTGAAAAAAATACAGACATACAGGCAGATAAAGAGACACACGCAAATATCTTGACATTTATATATATATATATATATATATATATATATATATATATATATATTATCAATTGTCTGCACTATTATAAAAACTAGACACTTCTGAATATCGTTTCTTATGTCTCTGTCTATGAGTGTATCACATTTGATTAAAATCGGACCACTCCTTCTATAAACCGATTTTTTAGATTATCGATTTTCGATATTTATCGGGAGTACCCCGACACAAAACCTAGCTAAGAACACTCGCAGACGCTTATAATACAACTGTGAAAATTTTCAAGAAAATTGGTTCACCCGTTTCGTAGTTTATAGGTAGTGGACACACACACACACACACACACACACACACACACACACACACACACACACACACACACACACACACACACACAGACACACACACAAAGTTCCATTTATTATATAAGTTTAGATATTCCAAACACGGTAAGTAGATTTTTCCTGAGGTCGTAACTGATATTCTAAAGTATTGGATTTTTCGATATGATTTAAAATACTTCTATTATTTTTAGTTTTTTTTTCTTTTATTTTCTTTTTTATTGCATGTAGATGATGCTGTGGTATTTGTGTTATCTAGAAGCAGTTATGGATAGATTTTGATAGGTCTTCATGTGTATTTAAATGCGATCGAATTCAGCTATGGTTAAGAGAGATGCATATATTTTAAATAGGGAGAAAGTTATCGCGCTGTTGCTATCGTAACAGCGTTAATATGCGACAGAGTGAAACCTATTGCCACAGATATAAATCTTGTGCTCAACTGCACTAAGTTGTAACGTTCTCATTCACATTCATTGATTATAAGTCTTGGGCATGACGATAAACTGCAAGGCCTCTAATTAGAATGTTGTGAGGAGAATTGGACCACCTATTAATTGCCGCTATTCTTAGGTTCACCCTGACCCTGAGTGGTAGCACTATTTAGGGCGCTAGCAATTGGCTAATAGTTATCCCCAAAACTGTGGTCAAAACACTATGAAAGTATAAAAATACGGATGCCTAGAAATATATATATATATATATATATATATATATATATATATATACATATATACAAATAAACTTATGGAAAAACATACATTTTTGAAGGAAAAATATTACCATAACACTTTTTTTAAAGGAAAAACATTATTCACAGCAAAACCTTTTTGAATAAAAAACTAAAAGACATTTTCAGTTTTCTGAAATATAAAAATATAAAAACAAAAACTTTTAATTAAAATCTGACTAAACCAATCTTCTCACCATAACCGAACATTAAAAAAAATATAACATAAACGCCACTTTTTGGCATTAAATAACCCACATGTTATGCTGTTAAACAAAACTCAAACTTATATCCATTTACACAAAATATACTTTTATGAAAAAATATTCATAAAAATAGACTTTAATAGAAAAAATACGTTTTTTAAGAAAAAATACTACCAACAAAACATTTTTGAAAGAAAAGAATTACCAACAATACATTTTTTAAGGAATAAAAGGAAAAAGTGTTGCTATAATACATTTTTGAAAGGAAAAATATTAGCAGTAATACATTTTTGAATACAAAACTAGAAGACATCTTTAGTCATCTAAAATAAAAATTAAAAACTTTCCATTAAAATCTAACTAAATCAACCTTCTCACTATAACTGAACATTTAACAATACCTTAAAACCCCACTTTTTGGCATTAAATAACCTACAGAGGTTAATATGCCGCTAAACAAAACTTAAGCTCAAACACAAACTTATTGTTTATAGCAGTGCTTTGAAGGGAAGATTGTAAAGTGTGTTCGTATTAGCATTAGAGGTGAGGATGGCTTGTTCAACGGTTTGGGGGCAACACGACACTCTTAAATCTGACAACCATTATATTTACCAGATCTGATCACCTACGACCTTTTGCTATTTCCAAAAATGAAATCCCGCTTGAAACGAACAGCATTCAAAAAGATCTAGCATATTTTAAGAGAATTTGACGAGAAATCCTAGAAATGCTTATACCAACGAAAACGGCTCCAATAAAGTGTATGCGTTCAAAAGGGCATTACTTCGAGGTAGATTAAATGCCGAATTGATATGTGTTGTAGTTTTATTTTTATAGCAGCAGTCACACTATTTTGATCAGGACACCCGCCATAGATATAGGTATATACACGGTGCGATCGATAATTTGTCACATTTATATATTTAATTTTGCGCATGCGTGTTGTTTGTTTTTAATTTCCTGAATGCGCTGATTTACAGGCG